>CM053788.1:61541864-62141864 GCA_028749045.1 Cupressus sempervirens | reverse complement strand
TGGAAGGTCCTGCTACTATAATAGGTGTTGTTGCGAACACTTATGTGTTCCCACTAGCCTCCATATCCAATGTAATTCCCTTTATCTCATTGAATTCTTCTTTGGTCATGCCATATTCCTTGAGTATGGAATCTATCTTATTTTCTACTTTCTTCTTACTCTCCTTGCTATGGAGCTCAGAATCTACAATCCTTGACCTTTCATTATATGTCCCCCATTTAGGAAATTCTGTGTCTTGCTCAGAATTGAGTATGATCCGTGCATACCCTTTAGTAAGTTCAAAGCTCATATCATAGCCCATAGGCTTAATGAACTTCACTCTAGGTATCACTACTTCAATGTAGGTGTTGTCAGTTTCCACCATGAAGAACAAATCATCCTTATACTTCTCTACCATAGAGGTAGGTATCTTATACCTAAATTTCATCTCAGACTAGAAATTCTTCATCATCCTGTCAATATCAATATCTTTGACATTCTTAGGTTTATATCTGTAGCTTTGAGTTACAATCTTCATTGCACACTTATTGATGTCCCAATTGATTACTCTAGGAAACTTGTTAGTAAAATAAAAGAATAAATGATTCAATTACTTGATTACATATGTTTTATGAAGGAATCCAACTGGTACAAAGTTTAC
This sequence comes from Cupressus sempervirens, assembly GCA_028749045.1. Lineage (NCBI taxonomy): Eukaryota > Viridiplantae > Streptophyta > Pinopsida > Cupressales > Cupressaceae > Cupressus > Cupressus sempervirens. The sequence continues at coordinate 62,141,224 of CM053788.1, read as the reverse complement.
CCTTGATCCATGGTTCAACTTTTACCCTAATATTTTGGCCAATGACTTGAATCCTTTATCCTAAATAGGATCAACCCTCATGTTTCTTCTATCAAGCTTGGTTTTTAGGTTTGTCTCCACTAATTTCTTGATTCCTTTCTTATTAATAGGATTACAACCTTCATTGCTAAATCATGTGACTTTGTGGATTAGATCATTGTCAATGAAAATCTAAGCATAACCTAACTATAACATATCATCATGTATTCTACTCAATATAATTTGGGTCCACTTGTGATTTTTGAATTCTATATAGAACATATAATTCACCAAATTCAAATCTTTAAGGTGTGCATATTCAGACTTTAAGGATAAGTCAATATTACATGACTCCTAAGTCCTTATGAATTTCCTCATCACCTATACTCTCAATTTTGCAATGTATATAATTCCTTATATCTTGTACATGTAACAGATTTTCAAGAACTTGTGAAAATACACCTACATGATCATCTAGTAAAGAAAAAAATGGGTGTTTCTTGAACTCATACCTTGGTTTGTCACTAACATCATGCACTGTTTGACTAGCCATTCTTCAATAACTATAAATGCTTCAAGAACTACATTCAATACACCGTAAAATACCTCAAATTCACAATTTTAGGGCTTCTTCAACTTTTTTCTTTACAAACTTGCTTCGCACTTGAATTGCTATCAAATCACTCTTCTATTTGCTGAAGACACTTCACATGAAAAAATGGTACATCAAATCTTGTTCATGATCCTTAAATCATTTCCAAGTGCATTGTGCAATAAATGCATATCTACTACAAACTCAAAATACTATCTCTATTTACTAGTGACCTTGATATTACAAATCCTACTTACTGTGATCACATCAAGACTTGTACACTGAACCATAGCTTTCTCTCTATGTCTTCTACCTTCTGTTAACTGCACAATCTCTAATTCTTTCTCTAACATCAGTTCTGACCACTAATTCTCTACTACTAGTGCAAATAGCTTAATTTAGATAGGTTGAGCCACAAACAATCTATGACTTAAAATTTCCATTAGGTACATCAAAGAATTATTCTTCCAATACTATTTGTGAACTCTCTAGATTACAGGCCTTCACAAATGCTTCTTTTAATTCCTCAACATGTTCCTTGACTTCTTCTTTCTAAATATTGTTACCTCCATTTTCATTCCTTCTATCATTCCTATTGTTGTTCCTTCTATGATTAGGGTTCCTATTAAAGTTTCCTCTGTCCATTATGTTGGCTCTTGATTGAAAAAAGTTTGAAAAACCAAGTATGCAAGGAAAGAATGTGTCTATGGGTAGCTATCTCCAATAATGGACACAATTTACCAAGAAGCTCAACCAACTATAAGGCTACACTCCTTCACTTAGGGCTCTACAAAACCTAGGTGGGTAAACCTCTTAAGATCTGATTATGTAACTAGTGCAATGAGCATAATCAGGATCTAGAATAACAGATGAAACCCCTAGATCTTCTATACTTAACTAGGAAACCACAAGCATGAAATAGCTAATAGCATGACTCGTGAAATTGGTAAGCTAAGTGAGGGTCAAACTTTGAATAACTTTCAACATAAAAGGGAAAAGATGATTTAATATGTTGATATCAGCAAGACCCAGGTATGAGCAACAAAACCTAATGATCCTATCTCTAATCAATGCCTTATCTATTGGGAAATTAAATAAATTATAACCATAAATCTTCTAGAAATATTTGACATAATTCCTACATCAAGATCCATGATCTATCTTTCACCTTGTGAACAAACATTTGCTTTAAATTTGAATCCCATACCTGAATTATCCCATCATGAAATTTGCAAACCCTGTGATAAACACCAAGAAATTACATGGCTCTTTGTTCCACAAGAAAGACATTTCAATCACATACATCCTTAAACATAATGCAACCTAATTCATGCTCTTGGTTCACAAATTAGAAGAAATTACATATCCATGAACATGAGACAAGATTCAGACTGAATTTAAAACCCTTTGCTGTGTTTTATTCATTCTCCTTGAAAACAAATATATGAAAGATGTACAGAAAATAACTCACAAATCACCTAACAAATCCAAAATATTTGCATAAAACATAAATTGTTGTTCATACAAGAAGAAATTTTGGGTGTGTGGCTTTCACAGCCTAAGCAGAGCTCCGAGAACTAAAAATTGAAAACCGACCAACAACCTTTTCCAAGAGAAGAAGAAAGAATATATATCAAGAAAGAAATTCTTGGATTTGATCAAATGATGACAAGTGTCCCCTCAAAAATCCTTCCCAAGAAGCTGAAAAGCCTCTCTCTACCTTCTCTTTGTAACTGCATATCAAATCCCCATCATTTAGCCTCTACAAGCAAGAAATATCTAAGATACTTGATGAGAATCATAACTGATTTTGATGCCAAAATGAACTCAAGGTAAAAGTGAAAATTAGTTAAATAGCCTCTCGAATGCAAGAAAATTGTTTAAAGTCAATTTTCTCCATATTCAAACTTCAACAAGCCTTTACATCTATCCTCTAACCACTTTTGATGGTCCATGGTGAAAATTACTAGTTCTGCTGAGAATGTCCTAAAATGTACAAATTTTCTTATAGACTGAACCGGTGAGCACCTGTGCAAAAATTGACTTCATATTTAGAAAGTTCATCTCTTCTTGGTTTCGATGGTATATTGAAGTGCCCATTTCAGATAAAAAATGCCCTTGTTATGTCTCTTTGAAGATCGGGCTCCCATTCATGACAGAGTAATTAAAAGATCAATTTTTAAAGTTTTAAAAATCCTATAGTCAAAACTATAGAAAATTATAATTTTAAACCAAATTTTCAAATTTGATTTTGGTCTGCACATACTTTTTTGGAAAAACATAAAATATTAATTTTATGATTCTTGACTTTTCCTCCACATTTTTACTTGGGTCAAACATGGTTTGACCACCTTGTGACACATGTTAGCATCTGATTCATTCCTTTTTTCCATAGTCATCAGACCCCTCCATTTGGGTGCAACATGGCATCACTTGATTCATCCTTCTCGCTACTATGTTAGCATGCCACCTAATTGCCTGCTAGCTAGTCGCCATGTTGCTATGTTAACTTCCCTACAACTTTTTCATGGTGACATGGAAACTACCATTGGATCTAGTACATGTCACCATTTGGTGACCTCTGACCATGATTTTCCACGTCAACATTTTATTCATAGCCTGCTCACCACATGTTGCCACTTGTCATCACATGATTAGCTCTCAAATCCACCTCACCATCCAATCACTACACATTGTACTCGCTAGATCTTCAAGTTTTCTAGGATGGGTTTGTGATTTTTTGGCAAGTCGTTATGTCACTTGCTGAAAAATCTTGCCATTTTTCGGTGTCGACATAGCGACCACTAAAAATCTCCATTTTCCTAATGAAAATTCCTAGCTTTTTTGATGATTTTTCAACTCTTCTGGTACCTCATAATGCTAATGTCATAAATTTTTGCACACTTATTTGTTCTAAATTTTAGCTTTTTTTTCACTGACTGGGACCCATGGAATCCACCACATAACTTGCAGCTTCTAAAAAGCCCATGTCTTTTAGACATTCTTCATCTTGTATGGTTTATTATTTAAACACAATAAACCAACCTTGCATAGGCAATGTGGGATAAAGGCTAAAAGGAAACTCCTCCATTCTTCTGCTTTCTTTCTTACAAGCATCTGTTCTCTATCAACGATGTTGGTCCATGATAGTAGACCAACTCCTCTATACAATTTGCATTTGAATGTTTGGCCCTGGACTCCTCTGACTGCTAGTACTAAATGGTGAAGACTTGAGTTTCCCTACCTATTCATCTTTACTTAATGGTAGAGTTTTATGGAATTACACAGAATCATTGTTTGCAAATGGTGATCCGTGTGCTATACAAGAGCCCTCATTGAAGGCAGGGATTAATGGCTTCCTTTGTTTTATGTTAGCTGCCACTTTCAGCTTCTGTGTTGTGGCTTCTCATTTCAAACAATGTGGGGCTTCTCTTTTCAATACTACGTCGATATCTTTTAAAATTTGCAATTTTTTCTTTTTAAAAACTAGCTCCGCCCTACATTTTAATGTGCTCCCTCTTTTCTTATACATGGATATTTCTTCTCGTGGGGCTCACTGTTAGCCATGGGCTCCTTTTACATTGTCATTGGCTACCTTAAAAAAGTTCTACAATTGGCTCCCTTCTTGTTTCATTCCCTTTAATGTTTCCCTATCCTTTCTTTGATAGCTACTATTTAACATTGTGGACTTTGCATATTGATGGTGTATTGTCTTTGTACATGGAAAACTATCCATGTTGTGACCATTCTTTCAAATTGGCATCTTCATGGTTGGTTTTATAGTTTGTGATTCCTCTTTTAATTATACAATGTACAAAATTCCTTATAACCTGCCCCATTAAATGTGGGCATCCCCTTTTTATTCAGTGGTTTCTCTTTTATCATGATTTTCACCTCTTCTTGTGCTAAATATCCTCTTTGACTACAACTTGTTTAGTTTGGATTCTCTAATCATGGAGCTCCCCTATAGATTTCTTTTTATTTTAATCTATCCTTCTTGCATAGTTGTGGCTTCTTTTTGGCTTCCTTGTTTTTGTCAACTTCAACCTCTATGGCTTGTGTCAAGCCTAGATTGAGAATGAATGGCCCATTAGACATGATAGCACTGGTGCAAACCAGAGCATTCATGGCACTAAAAATTATGTCTAAATTGTGTCAATGAGCAACATTTTCCATCCACGTGGTCTTTGGAACTTTGAGTTGCTCTGTAGGATAACCTCCTTTCTCAATGTGTGCCCTCTTTGCACGAATTTCCTCATGAGTATTGTAACCTTCTGATAATGAATTAATCCTCACCTTGAATTCATCATATCCTCTCTTCACCCTTCTATGCTCTTTCACAAAATCTAGTTTCAATTTGTTCTTGGTAGAGTCTCATTTTATATTGAAATAGGAATTGGGATTACAAGGCTCTATATTGTGCTTCCTACAAAATGGTACCCAAATTCTAGTAAAACTTGCAGCCTCTACAAGATCTTCAAATGTAAGAAGAGCACCACAATAATCAGACATATGGCAAGAAAGTTTCTCCATTAGATACTCAGTGCATCCAGTGTCCTCTCTATGTGGCATTACATAAGCCTGCTCATAGGAAGTTCTTAGAGTGCATGCACTACACACATTTTGTTATATTCTTATTTTTTGTATTCCAATGTGTGTGTAGTCCCTTACTTTCAAATGGAGTTAAAAATGCCATATGTATACTACACATTTTGTGGTGATTTAAAACATTGTAACACTACCTCTTACAAAACTCCTCTAACCCCATGTCCAAATCTATGCAATCAAATGAAAATAGTCGGACCCCAAATTGGGTCCGACTAAAAAAAATTTCATTTCCGAACAACTAAATTCTCAAACTGACCTATTCATCATCTTATACTGATTGGATTCAAAATCAAGCACCTTTCTATCATTAATAACTCATTTTATCACTATCTTATAACTTGTCGACTTTGTGCCAAGAGCTCCTTTGACCAGCCTTAAAAACTAACCCAAACACCTGACCGAGCTCTGGAAATTGGCACACTAATTCTTTGTTTCGCATACTCCTACCTTGTCGAATCTCATCTCATGAGGAATTTGGGTTCAAAAGATATTGACCATCAAAGTTGCCCTCCCAGAACTGCCTACAAGAAAACATGTTAGAAAATAATAAATCGCATTCGAATTTGGCTTTGAAAACTGGATAAACTGACACTTGGGGAAATGAAACTTGGAGCATTGGTTCATTGTCATGAGGATAGTATAAATCTATGATTTTGGATCATGAAGAATAATTGGATGAAAATGGAATGTGGTCAAAGTGGGCTACTCGAAATTTTGCAGATTGAAACAATGGCAAAAAAGCATTTTCTACAAAGAGAATGGACCTAGAAAAGTGTGCAAACAAATTCGTCAAGACTTGAAAATTGGCACACTTGAAGTATTTTTAGAGTAAAACATAGTAGTATAATCCATTCATTCTCACCTATCATGAATTTTGAGATACAACATCACGAACAAGGGTACTAATCAATCTGCATTTCTTGACACTAGTAAAAAATTAGAAATTGCATTTGGAATCACATTTGAAAACTGATCAAATGGATTTTTCATAAGTTCAAACTTGAAACATAACAAGTATCTGACCCCTAAAATATGATACAAAAAGAATTTTAGCATTTTGGTCAACTAGGTCGAAGTTATAACAAGTCAAACGGGGCTTCCCAGAATTCAGAACTAATTGCATTAGCATGACAACATTAAAAGACCAACTTTGAGGGATTCAAAACCTTGTCAAACAGATTTGGAATGACTCAAAATCTGAAACATAGGATCTCTCATATGGACACTAAATACTCCCAAAGTGGTGAGTCATGAAACCTTATTGGGTACGAGATATTCAATTGTAAACATAGGCTCCTATCACTGTTTGACACAGGTTAAAATGCAAAATTGACAATTGCTCGAAATGGGACTTCACAAAATGGCTTAGAATGACAATTTATCACCATGGAACATGAGGACATATTGAATGCAAGGTGTTGGAAGCATTAAGCACCTCTTGGGGCTCAAAAGTACAATTAGATACACATGCATTTAAAAGTGCTTATAGGGCTTAATTTATTCAATGGTACTCAAAATCAGGGCTACAATTTTGAGTCCCAACACATTCTAGAGAATCTTTTTGTATGTCCAAAGTTATTGTATAACTGACATACAAGTGCATTTCTCCTCTAATTGTTCCCATTCTGACTTTCGAGTGCTTTGCAATTCCTTGCAATATGTCTAGGATTGTTATATTTTTAACAAACAAACTACTTTTTCTCACCATTAAGTTTCTCTCCTTAATTAGATCTAATCTATGATCTACTTCTTTCATTACCTGTAGGGTTAGTATTTCTAAACATTCTACTATTCTTATTATCATCAACAAACTTAGGTTTCTCACATTCTACTACCTTATGTCGATAACCATGGCAATCACAACAATATACATTGGTAATAGGTTTAAAAGACTTACCTGTACAATCTCTCTTCATATGTCCAACTTCTTTGTATATGAAACATCTACCTTTGAATTCATGTCTTACCTCTTTGGATGAATCATCTTGCTTAGGTTCTTAAATTTGCTCTATTATTCTAAGTTCATCAAATTTCTTTGTGAATTTAGTTTTCTCAACTTCATCAGACCACTTGAACTTTTCTTTAGGGATTTATGCTATAGAATTTGGTTCTATCCTAATATCATCTTTCTTTGCCGACTTCTCTCCAAGAAGATATCCAAAGCCTGTCTTGTAATAAGAAGGTCTTTGATGAAATATCTATTCATCAATTTTCTTAGAAATCATGTAAAGTTTCTCTAACTATTGTTTAGCTTATGTCAACTATAGTGCCTCTCTCATTTGACTTTTGTAAGTCATTTTGATGGATGTAACCTTGTTGATCTTTTATTGTGATGGATCATGATTGTGACCATGAGTGGTCTACATCGTTGAGGTGTTTGGATTTATGTTTCTATATTAGTTTCTTTGATTATGCTTTAGACTAATCTATGAGATTATGATATGATTTATGGTTTGCTGAGGTTTGTGGTAGTGCTTACTAGGATTGATGTGGTATCATGAGGTTTTTCTGTGATTACCTTGAGATGTGTGCAGAGATTGCACTATGTACTATTACCATGCTACACTAGACTAGGTTCTTGTAGCAGTGGATAGTCATGTTTATGACTGTGTTCACTTATGTGTTTTAAGTGCCTTTTTATTGTTCTTTAATCAACCTTTATTAAATTCTCAAGTAATTAGAAATGGATTGTTCATGTTGGATTATTTGGTTATGTACTACAGAAATTTACCTTGTTATATTTTGATTTGAGAGATATATGTTACTTATGTGATGTTTTACATTTTGAGAGGACCTGAAGGTCATATGTTATACTTTGATTTTAGTATCAAAGATTTTAGACTACTATGCTATTCAGTTGATCATATTGCATGACGATGTCATTTTGAGATGACAGTGTGTTTTATGATGATATCTAGTTATTTGGTATTTGGACATACCTCTGATTATGTTAGGTGATCGATTTAATGCTATGGTTATTTGCTTCATTCTTGCATTGTTATGCTTTATGCGAATGTGAGTGATGTAAATAGATTATTTTAATATAATTAAATAAATGGTTAAATTAGGTGATTTGATGCATTTATTGCTTTTGGCTATGTTATTATATGCAATTGCACTTGATCATGTTGTTTAGTGTGCAAGATTTATATTCCTAGCAGTGGCACATGGAGTTAGTGATTCAACCATTCATATTTTACCAATGTTGTCCTTGTATGGTCGACATATCCTTATTTTAATTATTTTATTAATCCTTTCGGTGATTATTAAATCTGAACTCATTTGTATTATGTGACTAGACTAGTAAGTGTGTTTGTGCATTTATAAGTTTGCATTGTCGCAAAAGTTGTTAAGGAAATTAATCTGTTTTTGGGTTTTCAGGCTTTTTAATTGATTTATTTTAATTTCTGGCAGCTTTTTCATAGATGAATTCCTATTTATAGGAATAGCCTGTTTTCATTTGGGTCAATTCAAGGTTTAACTAGGTTGGTTGGTTATTTTCCCTAATCGATTATTCACTCGAAAAGTGAATAAATATCCAAAAAGGAATTTAATTCCTCACTTCTCACTTTTAAATTAGAAAGTTGGAGTAAAACCCAAAATCCTCTTCATAAGGATTTACTATTTTGTTCGTTGTGGGAGCTACAGGCGTAGGATCATCGTGAGGTTAAGCTCGTTGGATCTAGCTTGGGAAAACCTTAGATTGTCATGATTTTCAGCTACTTCAGTGGGCTATTTATTTTATGGTTCAGATTCCCATTTTTCCCTTTTGGCTATGAGGTAGGGCTTTCCACTTTTATTGTTTCTACTCCATTTTTGCTTTTGTTTTTGGTAGCCATTTGGCTGGAGGTTGAGAACTAGTGTTCCCCTCCATTTCTGTATGCTAGTTCTACCCGGTTGGGTGAGTACAAACATTTCCCTATTTTTTGGGATGAGGGTTTGGGGTTTTACACTGTTATGCTAGTGTTTTTGTATACAGTGTCTGAACTTGATTATTTTTGGATTTTTGGGGTTTTAATGCCCAAAGGCCAAATGGGTTTTTAATTTTGAAGTTTTCCAAATTTTGGGGTTTTTACCTCATTTTGTTTGCCACCCTATTTTCTCAAGTTTTCTTGGCACAATGTGGGTCGTGGACCTTGATGATCCGCTTCGATATCAGTTAGACCTTTGTTGCACTTTTATGTTGCATTGGGATGCATGTCGCATCTGTGCTCCTAATGTTGTGTTTGATTGAGTGATTTTATACTTGGTTTTATTATTATTTTTAGACCTTTACTTTTGTTTCATGGACACTAGAATTCATGTAGAATCCATACTCTTGGATTGAGGCCAGTTGAGTGATTTCATGATGTGTGTTTTTTTGGCTTGGGATTCATGTAGAATCCATCCTCCTAAGTTTCTTTCAGTTGGGTGTTTTGTTTTGCATTGTGTTCTCATCTTGTCCTTGTGTTTTGATCTTCATGATGGTGGTGCACCACACATGAGTATTTGCATGTACATTTGTTAGGTGACTTGTGAGGCCCAATATTTTGTGGTACTTTTGGAAGTAATGATCATTGGGGTTGGGATGGGAGTATGCATTCCCACAGGCACTTTTCATAGGATGAGCATGGGTAGGGTAGGGTAGCATATGGAGGGGGCTTTTATCCCATAGCCTGGTGATCATTATGCCTAGATGATTGGCGGAGGAAGTTTTTAACTAGTGATAACTAAATAAAATGTGTGATTGGTAATAAAAAATTAAGATAATAAAAATCTAGGGTGCTAGAGCCTTTTCGTTAAGGGATGTTGAATTTGCACAAGTTTGAGCTTGGGCTTTTTGATGCCAAGTGACTCTCCATGATGTCATCCCCTACTTAGTAGCTTATTGAGTCTTTGACTAGGACCTATACTCCTTGCATTGTCTTAGGTTCTTGGTTATAGCCATCATATTGTCTAGCATGAGTGTTAGCGATGGATGTTGTTTTGTGTGTTTGTTGTTGGATCATTATCTCCATCAGCATGACAAGTGTGGACCTATGGGTTCCATGTGGTTGGGAGGCATAGCTACCTTCACCACTGCTAGGGACTAGTGTATAGAGATGGTCTCTTATCCTAGTATGACCATTGCTAGATGTTTTCACTTGATGCTTTAGGTTTTGGAGTATGCTTTCTTTGGAATGCTTGGATGGCATGTTTATTTGATGTTAGTTTATTTGATGCATTCCTATATTATGATGTTTAGCATATGTCTAGATGATGTGAATTGTTGTATTGGATTATCTATTGCTTATTGGTTAGAATGTTAGATTTTCTTATGCTTATATTGTAGCATGTTTTAGTAGTGGCATCCATATTATGACAGTATCAATGATTTGATCGATGGCTTGGGATGTTACATGCGAGGGATTGCTAGGGCCCATGATGGCCTTATGATGCCATTGATAGTTGGGATGAACCACATACTTAGTTTGGTTGTTTAGTTATGGTGATGTTATTTCTCTTCATTGTGATGTTTATGTTCACTATGATGTTTCTTTTAGTACATTTTGTTATTTCTATGATTTATATGGATAGATGTTCCTCTTTCTTATTCCTTGGCATATTTTTGATTATGCACTTGAGTGTTTGTTCCTCGATCTATGTGGATTCGGTACTCCCTAGTGTGGAGGTTCTGAACTTAGTTTTTCTCTACTTTTCCCCTTTTGTGTTTTCCTTAAGTGTTTTTGTGTTTCTATGGGCAATATTTTATCAACATGGTGCGACACAAAAATGTATCGCATGCCCATTGAAACTTTGTCATGCATCCCCTGATTCTATTGCATGCCTCTTGGAGAAATATCACATGATACTGGAAAGTATCACACCTCCTTGTGAGAAAAGTCATACGACACCCTTAAAGTGTCACATGCCTTTGGGAGAAGTGTCGCTCACTTCTTTAAAAATGTCACGCGATACTTTTCTATGTTGTATTAAAGTATCGCCTAGTTTTTTGTAAAAATCTATGTGGGCAGGCATCAAACACTTTTCAGTCTAGTTTGAACTATTTGAGAGTTGATTTGGATACCCTCTTTGGTGTTCTTCACCTTATGGTGTCTCATTTTGATTTCTATTGTGTGTGTTTTAGTGGTCTATCTCTATAAGTTGACATATATTTAATTCCTTATACTTAAGATATATTTTAATATATGTGATGAATCTTTTGAGATAGGTTTCAAACCTCTCGAAGATAAGATAAAGGTTCTAGGAAATTTTAGGGCTTCAGAAATCCAAACTTAGCCAATTTTTAAGGCTTCAAGATTTCAGACTTAGCCAAATTTCAGGATTCTGCATTCTACCCTAGCTTTGTGTTTTGTTGATGTGTGGTTTTTTCTTTGAGCCCTCATCTTGTGCATTATTGTTGTTGGCTTTTGTTTGCATGTGTTAGTTTGGTAGTGGCATTCAAAGATCTGTTGGTTGCCGAGATTGTGGTGAAGTCTTCTATTGTGATCTTTGTGATCCTTGTATGATGTTGTCATGTGCATTCATACTTGTAAAAAATTAAAAACATCTTGGCTTGTCTTGAATCCTTGTTCCAAGGATCTTTGGGCGGGGCATTACATCAACTCTCCTTTCATAATGAGTTTGTATTTTCCCAACTCTACATGCTTGATCTTAATATAATCTAATTCAGATGTCACTTGACTTAATTAGGATCTAAGGTCTATATTCTTAGATTTTGAATTAGGTTCACTTTTGTTGCCATTTGTCTTAAGACTTAACTTCAATTCAACAATTTTCAATTCATATTCCAAGATCTCATTCTCTTTCTTAAGATTTTCTATATCATCATTGTGACTAGTCTATGCAAATAGTTCCTTGCTGAATTCAGATCATCAATTTCATCTTTCATTTTTCCAATGCAAACTTTTACATCTTTTCATTTATCTTTCAAGTTATCTCTCTCTTCAATAAGAAGATCAATCTATTCAAGAGCTTCTTCAAGATTCTTCTTCATCTGTTCCATATTGAATGGGATCTTCCTTAAGCTATTAAGCCTCTTTAGAGTAATTGTGCTCTGATACCAAATGTTAGAAATAGATAATATTGAGAGATGATGGCAGGGGAGGGGGGGGTGTGGTGGTGAATCAGTATTCTACAAACTTTTGCCCACAATTGAATATTGTTAATTACTTTATAACTTGCATATGAAAGTAAACCAACAATGTTGAATAGTAAATATAACCATACACATAGATAACTCATAACACTATTATTTGTTAACTAGGGAAACCATGGCCAAGGGAAAACCCCAGTGGGGATGATACCCACTAGATGATTCACTAAACAATAGGATCCTATTAAGGACATTGAACCTATTAGGAGTCTATGAATTATATATAGTATCTTGAGTCCTTGTTAAAATTCTCAACCCTATTAGGATTTGTTTACAACAATTATAGTGTATGCAAGAAGAGTTCATTGCCCTAACATGCAATAATACAATTTAGTTCCTTCATAGAATAGATATGCATACAATACTTGGTTGCTGCTGTAACTTGCACTTCATCTGATCTTATATTAGATTTCACATCACATAAGCCTTGCAATGGTTCTCACAATAGTTCACATGTAACCTCTAATCATTCAACTTCCATATTATCTATGCGTTACACACATTCACTACACAACACACTTTTTCCTCACTATTTGCGCAACATAAGATCTTTACTTATACTTTGCACATTCATAAATCATTGCTTAGATGACTTCCATGTCTTTACATGCTTGACATAATATAAAATAATATCCACATAGTTTTCTTAACATGAATTAGTAATTATTTTGAAATCAAAACAATTCCTAAAGTCAGACAACTTTTTTTTCTACTATGCTCTATTTTGCACTGTCAAATACTAGCACAGTTAAACTTAGTGTAACTTGTGCTATATTGATTGTACATACATGTGCTCTAGTACACATCATCATGGTAATGTTATAGAATTTCCTCAACTATGCATAATCTTAACTCTCTATGCATCATCTGTATTGTTAAGATCTATTCACTATACTCCTCCAGATTGTCTAATACTTAGATAATTTTATATCTCTAAATGCATAAATGAAATGTTGAGTATATGTTTCCATAACTGACAACCATCAAGACATCTAACTGACCATATTGCCAACAATTTCTAGTAGTTTTTCCCAAATGGGGTTTCCATGTAAAATCCTAGTGTCAATATGTGATGAATGTCTTATTAATGTTTTAGATATGATGATATTTTCATTATGCAATGTAAGTTAAGTTTATGATATCTTTATAGTAGTGATTGAGCAACAATAGGATATGCAAGATAATAAAAAAATTGATGTGTTTAATGTTTAATTTTTCAAGTGGTACTTATAGACCTTGAGTAACTGATTCACCCCTTGATTCACCTCCCCTCTTAGTTATTCTAAACATTTCTAAGAATTGGTATCAGATCTTGATGCTTAAAGAGGAAAGTTTGAAGTTTCTTAAAGCTAAATATCATGAAAAATAAGAGAGATGTACCCAAGCTCAATAAGGAGAACTTTCCTACATGAAAGACCCTGATGAGGCTTCACATATCCAGTATCAGTAATGCTACTATCAATTTTCTAAGCAATGAATATGTAGAGGTAACAACTACTCCTTTGATTGCTGAAGAACTAAGACATAAGTTAAATCACAACCAAGAAATGTTGGAGATTGACTCATCCCTAAGCTATGTTGAGTTTGATAATCTAAAAGATTACAATACTAAAAAGAAGATATAGGACAAATTGAAGACCATATGTAGAGAAGATGATAATGTACTAAGAGCCAAAGAAGAAATCCTGAGAGGTAAATTTGATGATATGAGGATGGTGGTGATGAAGGGTGCTCCCCTTAATACCATAAACACATAATAGAAACAAAGAAACAACAAAAAATGTAAGAACAAAATATGAACTTCTTATTTGTACCACAAATGAGGAATCACATAATTCATAAGTACAATATGCTAACCCACATGGGCACCTTCATTACAGTAATCTGCAAGACTAAGCTGCGAACTACCACCAGAGCTATCCTAGACAATGTTTGGGCCTTTCTTGAATAGGCAATTTTATGCCGCCCAGGAAGGTTCTAGACATTGAAACTTAATACCTAGGTCTAAAAAACCCTAACAATACATAAAGAGTTAGCCAAATAGAATCCTTGACAATTATTTTAGATATTTCAGGTAGCCCAACTTTGGAGGGTCATAACTCTCAAACCGGTGTTTCGATTGGATATTATAACCACTTTTTGGAAATGCTAGTTGCTGATCTAAGGTATGAAACCACACAAGCATCCTTGTGTCAAGTTTTTAGACCTCATCCAAGCACTCAAAGGTCTCCAATGATGAGCCTAAAGATTTTTTTACAAAATTTTCTACCAAAAATCTACAATAAATTTTCCAATAATTAAGCTAGAGAAATCAGATTTTAATGGTAGGCTTATATCTCTAAAATGAACCTTCTTATAGAAAATGAGAACACTTCGAGCTCATATGAAAAATTTACTAAAATAAAAAGCTCCCATAAATAGTAACCACCCTATCTACTAGTCCTTATTAAAATAGAAAAGATTGAAAAATAAAATATTTTTTGGTGATGCAAGATTGTTCTTAGAGCTGAGATACTCCTACTTCAAACACCCAAGCTAATTTGAAAAGTGACACTCTCACGTCTTAGGTGTTCAAAGGAAAAAAAAGATGGTGAATCTCCTCCCTTGCTAGCTAGGATGAATCCTCTACTAACCTCCCTTTCCATTTGACCAAGTATTCTTCATAATTTTTGTTCCTTGTACTTTTTCCGACACGACTATCTAGTATCTCCTCAATTTCCTTTGTAGTTGAACTAGCTCTTGGAATACTCCACTATGCTTCTACAACTTCATCTCCATCACCTCCTTCAAAATACTCTATCAAATCTAAAATATTAAATACTAGTGAAATATTCAATTCAACAAGCAACTCCATTTCATAAGTATTTCTAGAATCATGCATTTTCACTATCTTGCAAGGTCCAAACTTCTTCATCTTCAACTTATTATATGTACCCACTAGAAAACACTCTTTTCTAAAATGAACCATGACTTCATCTCTAATCTAAAATTCCTTATACTTCCTTTTCACATCTACCTTAGCCTTGTATTGTGTATTCATCTTTCTAATGTGCTTCCTCACCTCCGCATGGATGTTCTTCAAATGTTCAACAAACTCTTCTGCTTTAGAATTACTTATCTCTCTTTTATCCAACTACCTCAATTTAGAGGCATTTTTGGGACTACTCCCATCAAAAATCTAGAATGGTGATTTACTAGTACTTCTATTCACAAAAAAATTATATATAAATTCTTCCTATGGTAAAATTGGATCCCATCCTTTTGGCTTGTCTCCAACCCAACATCTTAGCAAGTTTCCCAAACTACGATTCACAACTTATATCTATGCATCAGTTTGTGGATGATGTGATGAACTAAAATTTAACTTCATTTTTAATTTCTTCCACAATGTATGACAGAAATACCCAAAAATTTTGATATCTTGATCTGAAACTATACTCTTTGGAAGACCATGTAGTCTCACCACTTCTCTAACAAACAACTTTGCCACATGAACAACATCACTAGTCTTCTTGCAAGGAATGCAATGTGCCATGTTTGAAAACCTATCAACCACCACAAAAATAGAATCATGCCCACATTGTGTCCTTGGTAATCCAAGAACAAAATCCATTCTGACATCCTCCCAAGGCTTCTCTAGTACATGTAATGGTTAATGCAAGCCTATATTCTGCTTCACTCATTTCACCATCTGACATACTCTACAACTCTGTACAAACTTCTTCACATATTGCTACAACTGTGGCTAGTAATAATTCTTAGCAACCAAAGAAATGGTCTTATATCTACCAAAATGTCCAACCAATCCTCCATTGTGCTTCTCCTTGATCAAATTCTCTCTCATTGAACTTCTAGGAATGCACAACTAACTTCCTTTGAATAATATACTATCCTGGATCATGAAATCTAACCACTTTGACCTATCAAGTCTAACAAATTCTGTACAAGCCTTCCACACTTCACCAAAATTAGGATCATCTGGATACCAAGTACTGAGTTCCATGAACCCAATCACCTCTATCTGCATTTTTGTTAGTAAAAGTTGTCTTCTACTAAGAGCATCTGCAAATCTGTTAGACTTCCCACTCCTATGTTTCAAAAAAAATGTATAACTCTACAAAAACTCAACCCACTTCAAATGCTTTTGGTTCAATTTTCATGACTATTCAAATATTGAAAAGCTTGATGATTAATATACCAAAAAACCTCCTTAGGAAGAAGATAGTGTCTCTACTTCTTCAATGCTTAAACTATAGCATAAAATTTTTGATCATAAACATAATATTTTCTTTTTGCATCATTCAACTTCTCACTAAAATAAGAAATAGGTCTACCTTCTTGGCTCATAACAACTCCTATTGTAGTACCACTAGAATCACAATCCACTTGAAACACCTTATTAAAATTAGGAAGTGCTAAAATAGGCTTCTCAGTAACTTTCTATTTCAATAGATTAAAAATCTTGTCTGCTCTTATACTCCACTTAAACTCTTTCCTATCCCCTCTCATTATTTCAGTCAAGGGTCCACAAATACTGCTAAAACCTCTTGTGAACTTTCTATAAAAACTAGCCAATCCATGAAAATATCTTACCTCTCTTATACTCCTTGGAGTAGGCCATTCAGGGATAGCCTTCACTTTCTTTGGGTTAATTTTTAGATCTTCTGCCGAGACTACAAATCCAAGGTACACCATCTCCTTCTTTACAAAGTTTAGGCTTATCAACAACCTTTCTTCCCTCAACTTATCAAACACCTTGTTAACATGGATCAAGTGCTCCTACAATGTCTTGCTAAAGATGAAAATATCATTTAGGTAAATAATGACAAACTTACCCAAAAACTCCTTTAGTACCTCATTCATGAGCCTTATGAAAGTGCTTGGTGCATTGCTTACCCCAAAAGGCATGATTAACCATTTGTATAGTCCTTATTTGGTCTTGAAAGTAGTCTTCCACTCATCACCTTCTCTGATATGAATCTGATGGTATCCACTCTTCATATCTATCTTTTTTGAAATATTCAACTCCATTCAAACAGTCCATAATATCATCCATCCTTGGCAATGGAAATGTATACTTGATTGTGATCTTGTTGATAGTGCGAGAATCTATGCACATCCTCCATTCTCCATTCTTCTTTGGTAATAATTTTGTTGCTACAACACATGGACTCAGACTCTTTCAAATCAACCCCTTTTGCAACAACTCATGAACTTGTCTATTCAACTCTTCACTTTCTGTTGGCATCATTATGTGCATTTCCTTGTTTCGAAAATTGCCTCCTCGAACCAAATCCGTCTAGTGACTGATCTTCCTCATTGGGAGCAATCCATCAGGTACATTATCTAGTACAATATTAGAAAAATATCCCAACTTATCTACAACTTTTATAGGTACCTCCTCTACTTCTTCTTTACCATCTTTTGGAATTATAGAAAAACACACATGCTCACACTTCATACCTTTGAGAAACTCTTTTCCATCAACAAAACATATTCTGGCAACACTACACACCTTTTCTTCTTTATCCTTCAATAGTTTCAACTTATGCTTCACTCCATCCTTCATTAGAGTGTAGGTATTTTCTCACCCATCATGTACACCATGCCTGTCAAACTACCATAGCCTACCTAGAAACATATGATATATGTCCATAGGTATGCTATCACATAGTACCTCATCCTAGTAGCTTCTAATGTTGAACTTCACTTAGCACTTCTCATGGACCATGACCTTGTGCTCATCCCGCACCCAAGAAATGTTGTATGGATGTAGGTGTTTCTATCTCTTCATCTTCAAGTTTGTGAACATCATTTCTAACAACATATTGTTAGTACTTACACCATCAATGATCACATCAAAACACTTATCTTCACATCTACACCTTGTGCAAAACAAACTTCTTCTTTGATCAGGTTCATTCTCACCACTTAGTAAGACTCTTCTATTAACTAGGACTTCTCCTCTTTTAGCATATTTAGAATGTGATGATCTTACATCTTCATCAACATGTGTAACTCTAGCCTAGCCTTCTATTCATCAATATGTCCTTCCTTGGTGCTAGGTACATTCAAATGCTCTATGCCCTTCTTCTCCAAAGTGAAAACATTTCCCAAGGAGGCCTCTTCATCCAAATCCTTGTCCTATGCCTCTTCCTCTTTGATCTATATTGTTCTAATCATGGAAACAATTGGAATTGTTTCCCCTTTGGTTCTGACTTCTACTTCCAACCTCATCCTTGTTCTTCTGATCACCATTACAGCCTCCATAAGATCATCTGCTAGATCTTCCACTATGACCTCTTCTAGTATTCTTGTTATCAAACTTCTTGCTTACTTTCTCCTCAACTCTTAGGTAAAATTGGAGTGCCTCCTCAATGTTTTTCATTTGAACCAAAATCAGTTCGTCTTGAATTCTTGGACTTAACCCATAAAGATAATGAGACACTTTCTCCTTATCAGCTTCTACATGGCCATTTCTAATGAGAACTTGGTAGAACTCTTCGGTAAACTCTTGAATAGATTTTCCCACTTGCTTAAACCCTTGAATTTTCTTCAATAGATCAAGCTCATAACCCATGGGAATGAATTGTCACTTCAGCTTAACTATCATCCATTCCCATCTGGTCATTTTTTCCTTTCCCATTATATTTCTCTCCAATTGAATTTCGAATTTCCTAGCACTAGATCTTTGCATGTCCCTTCAGTTTTGCCTTCACAACCCTCACCCTATTAGGATCATTAATATCTTCATACTCAAAGTACTCCTCTAGTTCATTGATCCAATTGATAAGCTCCTTCATGTTAAGATTTTCTAAAAATATGGGAACTTCAAACTTAGGTCTTTTTCCAATCTTGGAGAAGGCCCTAAAAAGCCTTTCTTCCTCTAGGTTTAGAACTGCCTCTACTTTGGCATTTTCATATACTTTATCCTCATCCTCAATTTCATCTCTTGCACGAAGATTTATTTTTCTATGCATTTTTTCTTCCAATGCTTGCATTTGTCTTTAGAGGGTTTATAAACCCTCAAGTGTAACACCTACAATTCTTCTACCATGCTCTCTTCATGGAGACATTTTCATGCTTTTGCTGAAATCCTAGTGCAAAATGCCTCACAATTGGTGATCTATCTACATGCTCAGCCCAAACCATGGTCCTAGTGTGAACTACCTCATAGTAAGTGATCTATCCACACACTCAAGAAATCTAGCTCTAATACCACTTGATGAAGGGTGCTTTGCTTAATACCATAAACACATAATAGAAACAAAGAAACAAAAACAAATGCGAGAATAAAATATGAACTTCTTATTTTTGCCACAAATATGGAATTAAAAAATTCATAAGTACAATATTCTAACCCGCATGGGTGCCTTCATTATAGTAATCTACAAGACTAAGCCGCAAACTACCACTTAGAGCTATCCTAGACAATGTTTGGGCCTTTCTTGAATAGGCAATTTTATGCCACCTAGGAAGGTTTAGACATTGAAACTTAATACCTAGGGCTGACAGACCCTAATAATACATAAATATTTGGCCAAATACATCTTTGACAATTATTTTTGATATTTTGGGTAGCCCAACATTAGAAGGCCATAACTCTCAAACTGTTGCTCCGATTGGCTATTATAACCACTTTTTAGAAATGCCAACTTCTGATCTATAGGCACAAAACCATGCAAGCATCCTTCCATTGAGTTTTTAGACCTCATTCAGGCACTTTAAGGCTTCCAACGATGAGCCTAAAGATTTTTTTGTGAAAATTTTCCAAAAAAAATCTCCAATAAATTCTCCAATACTTAAGCTAGAGCAATGAGATTTTAATGGTAGGCTTATATCTCTAAAATGAACCTTCCTATAGAAAATGAGAACATTCTGAGCTCATATGACAAACTTACTAAAAATAGCAAGTTCCCATAAATAGTAACCACCCTGTCTACTAGTCCTTATTAAAATAGAAAAGACTAAAAATAAAATATTTTTGGGTGATGCAAGATTGCTCTTACACCCAGGATGCTCCTACATTAGATGGAAGGTGAAAACATAGTACAATATTGCACAAGAGTTAAAGAAAATTTTAATGCTATTCAAGGAGAAAATAGAAACATTGAATATGAAATAGTAATAAGAAAGGTATTGAGGACCCTACTCCCTATCCATGCCATTAGAGTCTCTGTAATTCAGGAACTGAGATGTACACTTGGTAATAATTTGACCTTACAAGGTGTAGTTGATAGAGTTACTACATTTTTTATGTCTAATTTTGATAACTACACACTTTCTACCATTGAATATGTTTCTAAGTGACAATTGGTTCTTAGTAAGAAGAAAGGAAAATATGTGAAGAGTGAAAGTGATAGTTTGGATGATAAGATTAATGAACTTGAAGCCCTCATTACAAAAAGGTTGGGAAGAGTAAGAGGTAAATACAAAGGTAAATTACCAATCATGTTTTTTTCATGCAACAAAGTTGGTCATATTGCTACTAAATATCCTAACAGAGATGACAAGGATGAAAAGAAGGAAAAAAAGTACAAAGAAAGAAGAGATGACAAAGACTACAAAAGAAGCAACAATGAAAAAGGTAAGAAATATTTTTATATTGCTAAAGAAAAGACTAATAATAAATCTAAGAGTAATGATGATGAAGTTGTCTATGTTGCTATGAAAGAAGAGTTCAATGAAGATGAGAAAACTACATTAATTTCTTATATGAAACAAAGTGAAAAATGGATAATTGATAGTGGATGTTCCAATCATATGACCTATGATAAAGAAAAAATTGAAGATATTGGTCCATACCATGGTGGATGTTTGGTTATGGCACAAAAGATTATATCATGTGAATTTTGATAATTTGGTGAATACCAATAAGATGAAGAAAGCAAGATATGTAGGATAAGCATAACAGTGATGTGTTTAATGTGCAATTTTTCAAGTCATACATATAGACCTTGAGTAACTAATTCCCTCTCCCCCCCCCTTTATTTATTCTAAATATTTCTAACAATTGGTGTCAGAGAGAAAGTTGAAAAATAAAGAGGGAGATTTTTGGAAACTTACAATTGGAACAATTTCTTTTAATTGCTGTCAAATCAATAGATAAGACATATTGCTACATAATCTAAATTTCATATATATTTGATTGATGAAGAGGATTTGATAGTTACTCATAACTATAGCACCTAGAGGAAATGTTGAAGTTATAAAAAGGAGTTACAATGGACATTTGATTATATAGAATTTGATAAAGTCAAGTAATTGTTTATGTCAAGGAAGATAATCCAAGTTGAGAAAAAGAGTAGGATACAAAGGAGTGTCGAACAATGCTAGCATCAATTGAGCCATAATTAGAGTTGAGAAAATCTAGTGTTGACTGAGCATTAGCATCGACTAAGAAAGTTAGTTGATGCCAAGCTAGAAAGCTTAAACATTGACCAAGTATTTTATTATTGACCAAGTGTCAAAATTCAGTGATTGTTGAGTGATAGTAAAATATCAAATTCCAAGAAATCATAAGATCAAGCTGACTTAGTTGATTTCTTGGGAGATATAAAATGTGTTGAAGATAATATTGATGAGTTGGATCATTAAATTTAAGGTGATGATTAGGTAAAGATCTAACTAAAGGATTCTAGAGAAGTTTCTAGAGGATGATCAAGAAGATGTATAGATACATTGAATTGAGTTGAATTTGATCATAAACTCTAAGATCTATAGTGGATGTAAAAAATGGTAAAGTATAGATTACCTATTTAAGGTGGTACATGATTGAATATTTGGTGCCCAGTCCAACCTGAGCCAATGTGTGTGTGAGTTTGTATGTGAAGGAAGTCATACAGAGAAAGGTTGATTAGATACACACAAGTGAGTGGATGCCAAGCTAAAAGAGAAAAACTTGTAGATGTGATGCTATTGTTGATAAGAGAATTTGAGAAGAAGGCTTAAGTATTGATGAGAAGAGTGGAGTGATTTCTTGAAGGGTGTCCAAGAAGATCAAGATTAGAGATGAAAGTGAAAGACTTATTAGTGAACCAACATAAGGACTGAACAAAGATCTAAATCAGAAAAAGTGATTTGTAATCACATAGATCGAAATCTACTATTTTCTTTTTGATCATTATAAAGATTTTTTATTGAAATCCTTCTAATAGAGGTTGACCTAATAGTCATTTGAAGACTTAACAATTTATGTAAATCCTTTAACTAGGTGAAATTCTAAATGAAATAATCAAAGTCATCTTACAAGACCACTCCTAATAGGGTGATTATATCCTCCAACTAGGTCACATTTAATAGTGCATACTATGACCTTTAACAATGTTGGCTACTAATAGAGCTCAATATGAAAGAGTGAAAAAAGTGACATACTACTAGTGGTTTTTCCCAAATTGGGTTTCTACATAAAATCATAGTGTTAAACTGTGATGAATTTTTTATGAATTTTTTTACTTATAATGATGTTTTCATTATACAATGCAAGTTAATTTTATGACAATTTTAGAGTAATGATTGAGAAACAATAGGATGTGTAGGATAAGGAGAAAAATTATGTGTTTAATGTTTAATTGTTCACATGGTACATATAGACCTTGAGTAACTAATTCACCCCCTCTCTTTTAGTTATTCTAAACATTTCTAAAATTGGTATTAGACCTCAATTCTTATAGAGAAAATTTTGAAGGTACTTAAAGCTGAAGATCATGACATACAAGAGAGATGTACGTAAGGTGAAAAAGGAGAACTTTCTTGTATGGCAGACCCTAATGAAGTTTCACATATCTAGTATTAGTGATGTTTTTCTAAATTTTCTAAGAAATGAATATGTAGAGGTAACACCTACTCCTCTGAGTGCTGAAGAACTAAGACATAAGTTAGATCACAATTAAGTTGATGCAGGAGCATCCAGTGGTGTAAGGGCAATCCTGTATCACCCAAAAATATTCTTAGAGATAGTTTTTGTTTATTGTTTTTTCATTTTTGGATTCCCATTTGGGTCAAATAAAGGTTCCAACTCTCTTAGTTCCATTATTAGCTTTTTGGGTTAGATTTTTTAAGCACCTTGGGATAGATGTAAATGTAGAAAATGGGTTATTTTGTAATGAAGCCAAAATTATGATGAGTTAGATGGTGTAATTTGGAGGGATGATTATACATGTAATTTAAAGCATTCTAGAAAAAGAATTAGGTCAAAAGGCTTTACAGTTAGAAAGTTATTACAATTTTAATTTTATTGGACACCTCCTAAGAGTGCTTCAAAGTTAGGTTTGAGGCACTAAATGGCCTTGTCTTGACAATAATATTTCCCATTTTCCTATTGTGTTCATTTTGGTCTTGGGTTGTGTTTCCATCAAGTGGTATCAGAGCAAGTTTTCCTAAGTGTGTAGATAAAGTGCCGACTGTGAGGCAGTTTGCACTAGGACTGTGTGGTTGTGGGTTTGAGACAAGAAGATGCCTCCATGAAGGGAACATGGTGGAAGGGTCAAAGTTGTTAATCCTAAGGTTAGAGCCCTTTAGAGACAAGTTCAAGCATTGTAGGAGGAGATTTGCAGAGGATTGAATGTTGTTGAAAGTAACGAAAGTGAGGAAGAAAATGAAGAAGAAGAAAATATTAGATAGGAAGGGAAAGGCGAAGGGGAAGTCCTAAATCAAGCAAAGGAGAGGCTTTTTAGGGCCATTTCTAAGCTTGGAAAAAGACCTAAAATTGATGTGGGTGTGTTTTCAAGAACTCTAAACCTAGATGAGTTGATTGATTGGATCAATGAACTAGAGGAGTATTTTGAGTATAAAGTTATCAAGGACCCAGAGAGGGTTAAGTTTGCGAAGGCCAAAATGAAAGCCCATGCCAAAATCTCATGGCAAGAGATTCAACTAGAAATGAATAGAAGAGGAAAGGAAAAAATTACAAGGAAAGGAAAAAATTAGGGTAGGGCATGCAAAAGCTAATAAGAAGAAGGTTTCCTATTACCTTAGTGGGTTACGACCTAACATTCAGGAGGAGTTAAGTCTAGTTAGAATGACTAGAATTGAAGAGGAATACTAGTTTTTCCTATAAGTTGAAGAGAAACTAAACAAAAGGTTTGATAGAATGCAAAGAGGGCACGATCAAGGAGGAAGGGGTAGTGATAGATCATTTGGAGGCCGAAATGAGACCTAGAAGAAAAATGAAGATGTGGGTACTAGCAAGAACCAGAGGAACAAGGGTTTCAACTACTCCTGTGATCAAAACTTTGGAGATTAGAGAGGAAGAGATAGAGGACATGGACTAGGTTCAAGAAGAGGAGGCTTCCATGTTACCTATTTTCATTGCAGTGAAGAAGGTCATCATGCATTTGAATGCCCTCAATGACAAGGATAGATAGAAGAGCTAATGGTCAAGCAAAGGTTGCTCATGTGGATGAGGATGCACAATTATCCCATTCTATGGATGTAGAAAGAGGAAAGGTTCTCATAAATGAAAGGGTCTTACTAAGTGGTGAGACTAAACCTAGACAAAGGAGGAGTTTGTTTTTTACTAGGTGCAAGTGCGAGGATAAGTGTTGTGATGTGATTGTTGATGGTGGTAGCACTGACAACTTGGTGTCTAAGGAGATGGTCTCTAAGCTAAAGCTCAAGAGGGAGAAACACCCCCAACCCTATTATATTACTTGGGTGAAGGATGATAATAAGGTCCTAGTCAGTGAATAGTGTTTGGTGAAGTTGAAGATTGGGAGATAACATGATGAAGTTTCCAATGGATGTCTGCTATTTATTGTTGGGAAGACCATGTCAATTTGATAGGCACACTATACATGATGGTCATGCAAATACATACTCTCTGATAAAGGATGGAATTCACCACAAATTAAAGCCCTTGATAAAGGAAGGTGAAAAGGTATGTAGTAGTGCTAGGATATGTCTTGTTGATGCAATAAATTTTTTGGATGGTATGAAACATCAATGTATATGTTATGCTTTGATTCCTAGAAGGGATAAGGAAGATAGTAGTGAAATCCTACCTGAAGTTTCAAGCTTATTAAGTGAGTATGGTAATGTCATCTCTAATAATTTTCCAGAAGGGTTATCACCAGTAAGGCAGATCAGTCATCAGATAGATTTAATCCATGGAGCTAGTTTGCCTAACAAGGCTGCTCATAGGATGACTCCTACTAAAATTGAGGAGCTAAAAAAACAAGTTTAGGAGCTATTAAGGAAGGGTTTGATTTGAGAGAGCTTGAGTCCATGTGGAGTACCTACTATACTAACACCAAAGAAGAATGGAGAGTGGAGAATGTGCACAAACTCTTGAGCTATAAATAGAATAACCATTAGGTATCAGTTCCCTTTGCTAAGAATGGATGATCTTATGGACTGCTTGAGTGCAGCTCAGTAATTCACAAAGATAGATCTCAAGAGTGTCTATCACCAGATATGGAAATGAGAGAGTGATGAATGGAAGACTACATTTAAGACCAAGGAGGGTCTATATGAGTGGTTAGTCATGCCCTTTGGACTGACCAACGCACGAAGCACCTTCATGCGGCTTATGAATGAGGCACCAAAGAAATTCTTGAGAAAATTTGTTATTGTCTATTTGGATGATATTTTAATTTTCAGCAAGACTTTGGATGAACATTTATTGCACATTCAGAGTGTCTTTGAAAGGTTGAGGGAAGAGAAATTGTTGATTAATATGAAGAAGTGTAGCTTTGTAAAAAAAAGAGTTAGTCTACTTAGGGTTTGTTCTATCATCTAAAGGTCTCAAAATGGATCCACAAAAGGTAAAATCCATCATGGAATGGCCTACTCCAAGGTCTACTACTAAGGTGAGATCATTTCATGGTTTGGTTAGTTTTTACAGAAAATTCATTAAGAATTTCAATGGCATATGTGCACCCCTGACTGAAACAATAAGGGGGGATAGAAAAGAGTTCAAATGGACTACAACAACTGCAAGGAGTTCTGAATTGTTGAAGAAGAAGGTGACAGAACAACCTATGTTGGCACTTCTTGATTTTAGTAAAGTGTTCTAGGTAGATTGTGATGCTAGTGGCAGTGCTATTGGGACTACATTGAGCCAAGAAGGTAAGCCTATTGCATATTTTAGCAAAAAATTGAATGATGCAAAGAAGAAGTATTCTATTTATGATCAAGAGTTCTATGAAATTGTTTAGGCCTTAACTAAATTGAGGCATTATTTATTGCCAAAAGAATTGTCTTGTATACTAATCACTAGACATTGCAGTACCTAAATAGCCAAGGTAAATTGAACCAGAGACATATGAAGTGGGTAGAGCTCATGTAGAGCTATACATTTGTGTTGAAACATAGAAGTGGAAGGTCTAATAGGGTTGTAGATGCATTGAGTAGGAGACAGTTGTTGCTTACAGTAATGCAAGTTGAAATGGTTGGGTTTAATGAACTCAAGAATCTGTACTCAGAGGATCCTAATTTTGCTGAAGCATGGAAGGCTTACAAAGAACATTTTATCATAGACAAAATGAGGTGGCTAGATTATTTGATTCAGGATGGTATGCTATTCAAGGGCAGTCAATTATGTATTCCAAGGAGTTCCATGAGGGAAAACTTGATCAAAGAGAAACACAGTGGGGGGATGGTAGGACACTTTGGTCAAGATAAGACCATTTCCATTCTTAGAGAACATTATTTTTGGCCTCAAATGTCACAAGATGTGAAGAAATTTATGTAGAGTTGTCAAGTATGCCAAGAAACCAAAGGATTTAGTCATAGTACTAGACTTTATCAGCCATTGCTTGTTCCATCATAGCCTTGGGAGGACATAAGTATGGATTTTGTTCTTAGATTGTTGAGGACATAAAGAGGTAATGACTTAGTATTTGTGGTAGTTCATAAGTTCTCCAAGATGGCACGTTTCATACCATGTCACAAGACTCATGTTATTGTACATATTGCAGATTTGTTCTTCAGAGAGGTGGTCAGACTACATGGTCTCCCAAAGAGTATTATTTCTGACAGACATACTAAATTTGTGGGGTATTTCTGGAGGACTTTATGGAAGAATTTGAGGATAGAATTGAAGTTTAGTTCTACACATCATTTGTAGACTGATGGATAGAAAACAGTGGTAAACATAAGTTTGGGCAATTTGTTGATGTGTTTAGTAGGAGATAAGCCCAAGGGATGGGATTTGATTCTACCACAAGTAGAGTTTTCTTACAATAATTTTGTAAATAGGAGTACTAGTAGATCACCATTCCAAATTGTGTATGGAAGTAGCCCAAGGACTACACTAGAATTAAGGAAGATGGAGCAAGTGGAGAGGACAAGTGCCGAGGTAGAAGAATTTGTTGAACATATCAAGAGCCTACATGTGGAGGTCCATGCATGCATCACCAAGATGAATCAATAGTATAAAGCTAGGGTATATCAAAGGAGGAGACATAAGGAGTTCCAAGTAGGGGATCTGGTTATGGTACACTTATGAAAGGAATGGTTTCCATTGGGTACTTATAACAAGCTGAAGATGAAGAAATTTGGCTCCTGCAAAATTTTGAAGAAACATGACTCAAGAAATGCATATGAGGTGGAGTTGCCAGATGGGATTCATATTTATCCTATATTCAACCTTTCAGACTTAACAAAATATCATGATGATGGTGTAGATGAGGTGCTGATGCTAGAGCCATGTCTAGTTCCTACTTCTAAGGAGGAGATAGAAGAGATTCTAGATAGTCGTGTGGGCAAGAGTACCAAAGATAGGTAGTACGAAGAGTACCTAGTGAAGTGGAAAGGATGACCAATAGAAGACTCAACTTGGATATCAGTAGCAGAGGTTTCCAATTTAAGTTTTCCTCTACCATAAAGTGACAGGGTCACTTTTCAATCTACCCTAGGTGTTTGATGCAGGAGCATCTAGTGGTGTAAGGGCAATCTTGTATCGCCCAAAAATATGCTTAGAGATAGTTTCTATTTAATGTGTTTTCATTTTTGGATACCCATTTGGGTCAAATAAGGGTCCCAACTCTCACAATCCATTATTAGCTTTCTAGGTTAGAGTTTTTAAGCACCTTTGAATACATGTAAATGTAGAAAATGGGTTATTTTGTAATTAAGAAAAAATTATGATGAGTTAGAGTGTGTAATTTGGAAGGATTTTTATAATTGTAATTTAAAGAGCTCTAGAAAAAGAATCAGGTCAAAAGGCTTTATAGTTAGAAAGTTATTGCAGTTTTAAGTTTCCTAGAGACCTCCTAAGAGCGATTCAAAGTCAGGTTTGAGGCACTAAATGGCCTCATATGGGTCCAAAAAATTGGGGACAAGTGAATATGGTCCATAGGCCTATAGAGCACTTTGAGAACTTTTCAAAAGTGTAAATGGTTCATCAATCGAAGTCCTAATTCAAAAGTTATGCCTCTCGAAAGTTGGGCTACAATTTCTAGATTCTTCTAATTTTACGCTAACTTCTAACGAGATTTTTGGAACCTTCTATTTTGTAAATGGATGATAGCTAACATATTCTAGAATGTATTCCTAACCCTAAATGAATTGGGGTCTATTTAAGAATATTTCTGGCATTGTAAAGGTAGTTCTTGGTGGAGTTTGGGAGAAGGCACGGTGAGAAAAATTTCTCTCTAGTTTCTATCTATTGTATGCCCATAGGGCATGTCTTTGGGTTTTTTTTCTTTGTATGGAATGTAGTTGTAGATTTTTACTAATAATAATATTTCCCCTTTTCCTATTTTGTTCATTCTGGTCTTGGGTTGTGTTTCCAACACAAGTAATGTTGGATATTTCCTGAGCCCGAAGCTATGACTATTTTGATGACTTAAAACATTACAATACTCCAAAGAAGATGTGGGACAAATTCAAAACCATATATGGAGGTGATGAAAATGTACTAAGAGCCAAATTAGAAATCCTGAGAGGTAAGTTTGATGATATGAGAATGATGGAAGGTGAAAACATACTATAGTATTGCACAAGAGTTAAAGAGGTTTTTAATGCTATTCAAGGAGAAAATGGAACAATTTAAGATGAAATAGTGATAAGAAAGGTATTGAGGACTCTACTCCTTATCTATGCCATTAAAGTCTTTGTAATTCAATAACTGAGATGCATTCTAGGTAATAATTTGACCTTAGAAGGTGTAGTTGATAGAGTTTTTTCATTAGTGATGTCTAATTTTGATAACTACACACTTGCTAGCATTGAATATGCTTTCAACTGACAACTGATTCTTAGTAAGAAGAAAAGAAAACATGTGACAAGTGAAAGTGATAGTTATAATGATGAGATTAATGAACTTGAAGCCCTCATTGCAAAAAGGTTCGGAAGAGGAAGAGGTAAATACAAAGCTAAATTACCTATCATTTGTTTTTCATGCAACAAAGTTGGTCATATTGCTGCTAAATATCCTAATAGAGATGACAAGGATGAAAAGAAGGAAAGCAAGTACAAAGGAAGAAGAGATGAAAAACACTATAGGAGAAGCAAGGAAGAAAAAGGTAAGAAATATTTTTATATTTTTGAAGAAAAGATTGATAATGAATTTGAGAGTAATAATGATGAAGTTGTCTATTTTTCTATGAAATAAGATGATGCAGGAGCATCCTAGGTTTCCTTGTAATCTTGCACTTTTGTTCATTCTGCCAGTTGCTACTGAGTAACCAGTTTCCTGTTGTGCCGAGTGACTAGTTTCCAATTGATGCTAAGTAACTATTTTCCAGTTGGTGTCGAGTGCTAGTTTCCAGTTGATGCCGAGTGATGCCAGGTGCCAATTTTTAGTTGATGCCAAGTGCCAATTTCCAGTGGATGTCGAGTGATGCCGAGTGCCAGTTTCCAGTTGCTATTGAGTGCGAGTTTCTAGTGGATGCTGAGTGATGTCGAGTGCCAGTTTCCAGTTGATGCTGAGTCATCCAGTGGGTGCCAAGTTGTCTGTGTCTGGCTCCTATTTGAGCTTACTTTTCTTGCATTTAATTTTTATATAGGTAGTTATATTTGCTGAGAGCTAACTTGTGGCTTCTCTAAGTTCTAGAATGTTCTATAAGTCATTTTGGCAAGTATAAATAGAGTGCTTATGCTTAGATTAAAGGAAAATTTTGGGAGAGTTTAGAAAGAGCAGGGTATGAGTCTGGAAATACAAATTTGAAGCTAGTTCATGGATCTGGAAGTTGTATTCTATATCTGGCCTTACAGTTGGGCATGGATGTTGTTTACTTGATTAATTAAATATAGATATCTTGTTCTCTCTCATTGGTGTTGTGTTTGTGTTGTGTTTTCCACTGTGTTAACTCTTGCAGGGTGGTTTGGATAGCTAGGTGAGCCTTTGGTCCTAGTTATTCCCCTTCTTGCCTATGTCAGTTGGTATTAGAGCTTGAGTTTCATCCTTGTTGAGATCAGATCATGTAGAACCCTAATTTGGATTTGGTTGTAGGGTGGCAGATCTATAGATTTAACCTATAACTTGTAGAGGGTTACAATCTTCCAAGAACCTGATTTGTAAAGATGGTTTGTGGTAGAGGAAATAATGTTGATAATGCTATATTGGATCAGTTGGGACAAATTGCAACTAGATTAGATTCTGTGGAGATAGCCTAGAGGAGAGGAGCACATCTTGATGATGTAAGTGATGATGAAGTAGTAGCACCAAACCATTAACTAGAACCTGAAGAAGACCAAGATGAAGCAAGATTGTTGATAGTATTGTGAAGAGCAAATTCAAAGCCTACTTTAGAAGTTGTTCCTTATGATGGAAAATTGGACACCAATGCTGTGTTGGATTGGATCTTTGATATGGAGAAGTTCTTTGAGTATGAAAACACTCCTGATAATAGAAAGGTGAAGATTGCAGTCACTAGGTTGAAAGGTCATGTATCTCTTTGGTGGGAGCACTTGCAAATTGACAAAAAAAGGAGAGGAAAGGAGAAGATCAAAACTTGGCCAAAGATTGTGAACAAGGTAAAGAACAAATTCCTTCCTACTGATTACCAAGTTAGCTTGTTGAGAAAGATGCAAAATTTGAAACAAAAGGACATGACTGTAAAAGAATATAGCGAGGAATTCTATAGATTAGACATCAGATCTGGACATGTGGATGATGATTTTGAGAAAATTGCAAGGTACATTAATGGATTGAGATCTAGAATACAAGATGAAATGAGTTTTGTGAAGCTAGAAAGTGTAGAAGAAGCATATCGATACGCCTTGAAAGCTGAGGAGATCTTGACAAAGAAGCATGAACAAAGATAGAGAGGTAGAGGTGGTAGATTCTAGAGAGGCAGAGGTAGATCTTATGAAGAAAGTGGTAGATCTGATAGTTCTATGCTAGATAAAGGCAAATCTAAATGGAAGAATGCTGACAAAGGCAAGACTGAATGGAAAAGTGGTAATTCTTATCGAGAAGGCACTAATTCTTACCGAGGAAGAGGTAATTCTTATTCTAGAGGTGGATTTCATGGTAATTGTTTTAGATGTGGAAAAGAAGAGCATATATCCTCTGAATGTAAATCTTTTGAAGGTGGGAAAAATAATAAAAATGCTATGATTCAAGAAGATCATGAGGGTTCACCAAGTGGACCTAAGGATGGAGAAAATTTGATGGTGAGAAGAACCTTATGTAATAAGGGAGGTGATGAAGAACCTATTTTAAGGAGAAGTCTTTTCAAGACAAGATGTAAGATGGCTGGAAAATGCTATAAAGTGATCATTGACAATGGAAGTTCTACAAATCTAGCATCAGAAGAGTTGGTTACCAAGATGCAGTTGTAGAGGCTGAAACATCCCAAACCTTATCATGTTTCATGGATCAAAGATTATCACAAGATATTGGTAAGTGAGCAATGCCTTGTGAAGTTCAAAATTGGACATTACTTTGATGAAGTTTTGTGTGATATTATGCCCATGGATTATTGTCATATTTTGTTGGGTAGACCTTGGAAATATGATAGATATGTTGTGCATGATGGAAGATTGAATCAATATACTCTTTGAGTAAAGGGAAGAAACAAACATTGTTGCCTTTGATCGAAAGTCTAGATGAGGTTAATTGTATTGCTATAAAAATTTGCATGGTTAATGGTAAAAAATTTGAAAAGAAAATGAAAAAGAATCAAGGCTATTTTGCTATAATTCCAAGAAAATTGAGTTTTGTCAATGGAGACTGAGTACCAGGAGAAATTGTAAAGTTGTTGAAAGAGTATAAAGGCATTATTGCTAAAGATATTCCTAATGATTTACCTCCTATAATAAGTATAAGTCATTGTATGGATTTTATTCCTAGAGCTATTTTTCCAAACAAAGCACCATATAGATTGACACCTGCAAAGAATCAAGAACTTAACAGACAAGTGTGTGAGTTGTTGCAAAAAGGTTTGATTAGAGAAAGCTTGAGCCCATGTGTTGTACTTGCTATATTAGCACCTAAAAAGAATGGAGAATGGAGAATGTGTACTGATTCTAGAGCCATTAATAAGATAATAGTGAAATATAGGTTTCCTATGCCAAGGATGGATGACATAATGGATTGTTTGAGTGGAGCAAAGTATTTTACCAAGATTGATTTGAAGAGTGGCTATCATCAGATCAGAATTAGAGAAGGAGATGAATGGAAGACTACTTTCAAGACAAAAGATGGTTTGTATGAATGTTTGGTTATGCCTTTTGGTTTGATTAATGCACCTAGTACTTTCATGAGGTTGATGAATGAAGTTCTAAAAAGATTCTTGGAGGAGATTGTGTATCCAGGATTTGTGATTTTAGCTGATGCATTGAGGATGGATCCTGAGAAGGTTAAAGCAATTTTGGAATGGCCTACACCTAAGAATGTAGTGTCGTAAGATCATTTCATGGTTTGGCTAGTTTTTATAGAAGTTTATAAAGAATTTTAGTACTATTTGTAATGCTATGACTGAAACAATGAAGCGAGATAAAAAGGAATTCAAGTGGACACATGGAGCTGATAAGAGTTTTGAGACTTTGAAACAAAAGGTTGTTGAATTACTTATATTAGCTTTACCTAATTTCAACAAAGTATTTCAAGTTGAATGTGATGCAAGTGGTAATTCAATAGGAGCTATATTAAGTCAAGAAGGTAAGCCAATTGCTTTCTTAAGTGAAAAGTTGAATGATGCTAAAAAGAAATATTCTGTGTATGATCAAGAGTTTTATGCTATTCTTCAAGTATTGAAGAAGTGAAGACATTATTTGATGCCTAAGGACTTTGTGTTGTATATTGATCATAAAGCTTTACAATACTTGGGAAGTCAACATAAATTGAATCAAAGACATATGAAGTGGGTTGAGTATTTGTAGAGTTTTACATTTGTGATCAAGCATAAGAGTGGAGTTACTAACAAAGTTGCTGATGCATTGAGTACAAGGTATTCTTTGTTGACTAAAATGAAGGTTGAAGTTCCTTGTTTTGATGAGATGAAAGAGTTATATGATGTTGATCCTAATTTTTTTGAGGCATGGAGAGAGTGCAGAGAACCAAATCTAATAGATCACATAAGTAAGTATGATGAGTATTTCATTCAAGAAGGTATCTTGTTCAAAGGTATTTGGTTGTGTATTCCTAGAAGTCCAATGAGGTTGAATTTGATTAAGGAAAAAGCATAGTGGTGGATTAGCTAGACATTTTGGAATTGATAAGACATTGAGTTTGCTGAAAGAGAAATATTATTGGCCACAAATGTATAAGGATGTTAAAAAATTTGTAAAGACTTGTGGATTTTGTCAAATTACAAAAGGAGTGAGTAAAAATACTGGTTTGTATACACCTATTATTGTTCCTGAGAAACCTTGGACTTACATTAGTATAGATTTTGTTCTTGGATTGCCTAAAATAGTGAAGGGGTATGATTCTATATTTGTTGTAGTGGATAGATTTTCTAAGATGGCTCATTTTATGCCATGTAAGAAGACATCAGATGCTAAGCATTTTGCTAAAATTTTCTTTAAAGAGATTGTGAGATTGCATGGATTACCAAGAAGCATTATTTTAGATAGAGACAATAAGTTTGTTGGCTATTTTTGGAAGACTTTGTGGAAGAAGATGGGTACTAAATTGAAGTTTAGTTCTACATTCCATCCACAAGTAGATGGACAAATAGAGGTTATAAATAGAAGCTTGGGTAATTTGCTGAGATGTTTAGTTGGGAATAAGCCGAGTAATTAGGAGATGGTATTGGCACAAGCTAAATTTGCATATAAAAATTCTATGAATAGAAGTACAGGAATGAAACCTTTTGAGATTGTTACTAGAATACATCCTAGAGGTATATTAGATTTGAGAGATGTTGCTAGTGAAGAAAAGAGAAGCACTGTAGGAGAAGAATTTTCTGATTTTATTGAGTCTTTGCATAAAGAAGTGAAGTTGAGGTTGGAACAAAGTAATCAGAAGTATAAGGAGAATGCTGATCAGTCTAGAAGACACCATGATTTTCAAGTTGGTGATGAGGTGATGGTTCATCTAAAGAAAGGAAGATTCCCAGTTGAAACATATAGCAAGCTGAAGATGAAGAAATTTGGACCTTGTAAGATCTTGAAGAAGTTTGATAGTGGTAATGATTATGAAGTTGAGTTTGCTAATGACATGGATATATCTCCTATATTCAATATTATTGATTTGTATAAGTATCATGAGTTAGAAGATGAAGTTGTTATACCAGATGATTATCCTAAGAAATAGATTGAGAAATTTGAATAGATATTGGTTCAGAGAGTTGGCAAGAGTATGAGAGGAAAATATTACTATGAATATTTGGTGAAGTGGAAGAACAGACCTATTGAAGATGCTTCATGGATTTCTCAATTTGAGTTAGATTCAGCTCAGGTTGGGACATCTCAATAATTTAGGAGAATCATTTCTTTCAACCTTGATTGTCTGATGCAGGAGCATCTTGGGTTTCCTGGTAATCCTGCACTTTTGTTCATTCTGCTAGTTGCTACCGAGTAACCAGTTTCTAATTTGTGCCAAGTGACTAGTTTCTAGTTGATGCCGAGTAACCAATTTCTAGTTGGTGCCGAGTGCCAGTTTCTAGTTGATGCCAAGTGATGCCAAGTGCTAGTTTTTAGTTGATGTTGAGTGCCAATTTCTAGTGGATGCCGAGTGATGCCAAATGCTAGTTGCTAGTGGATGTTGAGTGATTTCGAGTGCCAGTTTCTAGTTGATGCCAAGTCATCCAGTGGGTGTCAAGTTGTCTATGTCTAGTTCCTATTTAGGCTCACTTTTCTCACATTTAATTTTGGTATAGGTAGTTATATTTGTAGAGAGCCAACTTGTGGCTTCTCTATTCTCTAGAATGTTTTGTAAATCATTTTCACAAGTATAAATAGAGTGCTTAAACTTAGATTAAAGACAAATTTTGGGAGAGTTTAGAAAGAGCAGGGTATGAGTTTGGAAATGTGAATTTGAAGCTAGTTTATGGATTTGGAAGTTGTATTCTATATCTGGCCATAACCTAGAAGGCCTTACAGCTAGGCATGTATGCTTTTTACTTGATGAATTAAATAAAGATATCTTGTTCTCTCTCCTCGGTGTTGTGTTTGTGTTGTGTTTTCTGCTATGTTAACTCTTGCAGGGTGGTTTGGATAGCTGTGTGAGCCTTTGGCCCTAGTTATTCTCCCTCTTGCCTGCATCAGAAGAGTCCAATGAAGATGAGAAAACTACATTAATTTATTATTTTAACAAAGGTGATAGATGGATAATTTATAGTGTATGTTCCAATGATATGATTGGTGATAAAGAAAAATTTGAAGATATTGGTCCATACAATGGTAGATGTGTTAAATTTGGTAATGATATCCCATGTGTTATAAAAAGTAAAGGCACTATTCAAATGACTCAAAAGATGACATGTGAAAATGTTTATTAGGTTGAAGGACTTAACTAAAAAATTTTGAGTGTCTCATAGCTGAGAAAATTAGGTTGCAGAGTTGAATTTCACAAGAAAAAGGCCAAGATGCATGATAGTGATGGTAAGATAATTGTAACCAGTGAGAAGAAAAGACTCAACATATTCTATCTAGACCTATTAGGAGAAACATGTATGTTTTCACAACAAGAAGATGTTTGGTTATGGCACAAAAGATTATGTCATGTGAATTTTGATAATTTGATGAATATCAGTAAGATGAAGAAAGAAGGATATGTGGGATAAGTAGATCAATGATGTGTTTAATGTTTAATAATTGAAGTGGTACATATAGACCTTGAGTAACTAATTCACCCCCTCCTCTCAGTTATTTTAAACATTTCTAACAATTGGTGTTAGAGCCAGAGTTGAAAAAGAAAGAGGGAGAAAGTTGGAAACTTACAATTGGAACAATTGTTGTTTTGTCATTGATGTTTGTTGGTAAATAGTTTGTCCCTCACATTGAGTTGGCTTTACCTTAAATCCTTAGCCCAATATTGTGAGAAACAAGCTATCTACAAAAAATTAGATTAGTGCAATCCTATGTCACTAATCCTTGAATTGAAGGGTACAACTCCCCTATGTGAATATGATATTCAATGAATGATATTTTTACTTGATCAAAGGGTGACTATGGGGTATGCTCTCAACTTGAGAGCAGAAGAGGATAACTAGATTGCTTATAGACATAAGCAACCTAGGTGAGGTTTAGGGATTGTTAATGTTTTAGGTGACTCTACAACACCCCCAGGATCAAATGAAATACCAAGAAAACTTCCACAAGAGATTAGCAAGACAATTGCATGAAGATGCAAGAATGCTATTATTGATAATGGATTTGATTAACATCTAATGGATTGATTTAAAATGTACATAATAGGCCTCCTTATATATGAGAGATGATAAGAGATAATGATAAGGAGAGATAAGATATCACCCACACAAGGTGAAATCACATGTCCACCAAAGGTGGATCATCCTCCACTATGAAATGAAGTATGTGCAATGATGAGAATGATAATGTGATAAGTACACTAAAGTTGGAATGAGATAACAACTATGACCACCTAGAGTGGAATTCTCCTACACCATGTGTTTAATTGAGGTGCAAACTCCCAAGTGTCTCAATCACAAACTACTCTACAATGCATTATCCTAAGTAAGCTTAAGTAAGTGAAATTAGTGAATATTTAATTACACCAACACCCCCCATTAAGTGCAACTTAGGAGAATGCACTTAAACTCACAATGCAAGATGGGTCTCGACTACTAGGCCACTTTAGGTACCCATGTAAAATACAAAATGAAATACATGAAATGTAATTTGTCATAAAGTGGTGAAAGAGAGAAAACTTCATGGGAAAAACCCTCCTCCAAAAAGAGAGATGAAAACAAGATGCATGGATGGATGGAGTAGTCAAGACCCCCACAAAATTGCATACATCATGTATATACAAAGAATGATCCCCCCATAGGAAGGAAATAAGGAGACGTGATATCCCCCCCAAAATGAAGAAGCTCCAATGTAGATGAAGAGTACATACAAGGAAAATATAATCCAATTCCTACAAGAAACGTGTCTCCCCTTAGGAAGAGATAAATACATCAAATGATGAAGAAGCCACTCCATGTAACAAGTGAGGAAGGAGGAAGAAGGTCTCTATGTATGCATCCCTAAAGACTAAATAGGTGTCTCCAAGCTTAAAGATTGTGTCACACCATCAAGCTGACCTATGAGATGTGAAAAACCAAGAGAACATGAAGAGTTGGGAAATCCAATCTCCAAAGAAGGTGAAGAAGTATCTCGAAGAGAAACTCCCTCAGATGTATTAACAAAATCTACATTATGGGACTTGTTTGAAAGAGAATTTAGGAATTCATCCCACATTGAAAGATATAAAGCATAAATATCATCCTATTGAGCAGTAGAGCTCATGTCTAAAGAAGAAGGTGGTGGAAGAGTAGGAAGTTCAACACTTATCTCAAGAACAAAATGATTCAAGTGTGTAATGTTCTCCTCAAATGAATTATTCACCCTTGATAAAGGGTTAGGTACATCATGAATATCATCATCATTATCAACAAAATGTGTAAGAGAATAAAACTGTGATGTATGATCAACAACACCCATAGCTATGACATCTCTAGTCTCCATGTCCCTAATATAGACATAATCAGAAGTGAACTCAAAAATTTTACCTTGCACCCCATGACTAATTTAGTAAATGGAAAGGATATTAGTGGTCAAGGATGGTACACAAAGAAGATAATTAAATGTACCCTCTCCCATAGGAATAGAACCTTTCCAAAAAACCTACATGTATGTATTATTACCCATTAATATTGGTGGAGAAGTACAAGGCTCCATAGAAGATGCCATATGATGTGATGCACCTAAATCAAGAAGTAATTTAGCTTGTGCCAGATGTGTGGAAGCAATGAGTGCTTTTCCTTTGCCTTTGAATGATGATGTAGATGTAGAAGCTACTTGATATTGAGAAGAAGGAGAAGACACTAATGACGGCAACTAGATATTGTTATTTTGAAGAATGTGAGTGAGCTCATCAATATTCTTATGGAAACATGTATGCTCATCATGTCCTAACTTGTTACCATAAGAATATTTATCTGTCTTTCTTCTAGATGTTTCCTCTCTTGAAGAGGACTTGGATTCAATATTATGTTGTGAAGGAGAGTCATCAACTTTTTCATGTTTATTAGGATCCTTGTGGTGTTTTTTTCTCTTTCCTTTGGGACCCTTTGGAGAGGATTCATTTGCAACCAAAGCTTCATAATTGGAAGGCTTCAATTGACCCATGTGTGCTTACTTTTCTTGTTCCCTTGTGAGCTAACCTAAAAATTCATCAAGAGAAGGAATTTTGTATGCACTACCAAGAGCATCCATAGTAGCATAGAATGTAGAAACAAAGATTGGATATTCAAGACCTATCTTGGAAAGAATAGATAGTATCAATTCCTCATCATCTTTAGTAATGCCACACTTAGAAAGCTCCAATCTAATGGAATTTAACTTAGAGAAAAAAGTCTTGAATATCTTCAAAATCACATAGACTTAGACCTATAAGCTCATTCTCCAATTTGAATTTTCTTATTCTATCAAGTTTACCAAAGATTCCTTTCAATGTAGTCCAGGCATCATGAGGATGTGTGTAGGATGCACTATGATATAGAAAATCACTAGAGATGGTAAATCTAAGAGAGCCAAGTGCTT
The DNA here is from genome assembly GCA_028749045.1 of Cupressus sempervirens. Lineage (NCBI taxonomy): Eukaryota > Viridiplantae > Streptophyta > Pinopsida > Cupressales > Cupressaceae > Cupressus > Cupressus sempervirens. The sequence goes on along the minus strand of CM053788.1, from coordinate 62,101,763 downwards.
TATCCCTTCTATCAAACCATTTCCTTCTTTTTACAACACCTATAGCTAGTTCTAGATCCTGTCCAAGAACCATTCTAAATAATCCATTACTCATCAACTAATTAGAACTGCTTGTTTCCATTCATGATAGTTATAGGAAGTGAGTAATGGAACTTTTTAAAAATCCATAATAAACCCAAAGAATGACTAAAATCAACTGATAACTCCTTCAAATTATTGATTCAATTAAGAAAATTGAAATCCAACTATTCACCAAGTGCAAATATAGCCAAAAAATACCTATTTCTAAAAGTGATATGTCCGCTGCAAACCAATGAAATATGATTGAAGATCTAGAAAATAGAGGAAAAATCATGCACTTTCAAAAAAATTGCACTTGAAAATGTTACCAGATGTGCCCAAGTAGAGCTTTAAAAGTTGCAAAAAATGGGATTTGTGATTTTCAAAAAAATTAGAGTCAAAGACCTAAACTCACTGGCATCATTGTGTACATTGTGAAATTCTACCCCAAAACAAAAAAAATTGCTTGGAAAAGGAGTCCATATGAGGGAGATATCATTGTTTGAAAATCACCTCTAATTTTATTTTTTTTGAATCGCTAGTGCCGCACCTTCAAAAATCAAATGGCTATAGATTTGGCCTTAGATGTCCGATTTGGATGAAACACAATTCGACTTAGGGGTTTTTGGATCTCCTCTATATGATGCCAACCTCTAATTTTCACTTGCAATAGAAGGTCACAAAATATGAATTCTAAAATCTCCACCAAATTGTGATGTCCAAATTGCCAATGTTGCACCAATGATGAGTCAAGCCAAGATTTCAATTCTTGAGAAGATGTCTTCATGCCATGAGAGCTCTAATACCATGTTAGAGTTTTAGGTGACTCTACAATGCCCCTAGGATCAAATGAAAGACCAAGAAAACTTCCACAATAGATTGGAAAGACAATTGCATGAAGATGCAATAATGTTATTATTGATAATAGACTTGATTGAAATCCAATGGATTGATTTTAAATGTACATAATAGGCCTCCTTATATAGGAGATGCGATAAGAGACAATGATAAGGAGAAGATAAGCTATCACCCACATAAGGTGGAATCACATGTCCACCAAAGGTGGATCATCCTCCATTATATAATGAAGTATGTGCCATGATGAGGATGATAATGTGATAAGTACACTAAGGTTGAAATGAGATAATAACTATGACCACCTAGAGTGGAATTCTCCTACACCATGTGTTTAATTGAGGTGCAAACTCCCAAGTGTCTCAATCACAAACTACTATGCAATGCATTATCTTAAGTAAGCTTAAGTAAGTGTAATTAGTGAATATTTAATTACACCTACAGGGATAAATACTAACATTACTCCTACTCCTAATTGAAAAATGCAACTAAGCTATCAGAATGTAGTCCAGGAAATAGAAAGGAAGAAGATTTTTATGTGAAAGGTAAAGTGGAATCTAGAGAGAAGTTATCAGCTTCATACACAAATACCCTTCAGCTCCATAAGAAACTAACCTACATGCAAAACTATCTCAACCAAAGCAGACAATGTTAGGATTAAACCATAGACATAAATAACAATTACATGCAAATATAAAAAATATCAAAAAATAATAGATCAGATAGAAAAGAACACAAGACACCAAGATTTAACATGGTCCACCCAATCCTTAGGCTACGTCCACCAAACATCAAGTCTGATATTATTATGATCTAGTGATTACAACTTGATTATAATTCATAATCCATTACAACTCAATACTACTACAAGAACCAATTTTTGCATCACCACAAAATAAAACAATCCCTAACCCTAAGCTCCTTTATACAAGTATTTTTAATGCTTTAGGGTTATAATTCATAATTACATGTCAGCACAAAATATTGATAAAATAGGGCCCAAGGAATTATGGAGTATGTATAGCACTTCCCTGATTAGTCACCACAATCTAATAGACAATGCTCTTAACATCAAAAGTGTTGATCCTAAATGGAATCAAGACCAACAAGATCCTAGTTGCAGACATCATACACATGCTCCATTTCACACACACTCTCAATTCTCAATTAGTATCTAGAAATTCAAGGGGAGAAGGTGCATGAAACTTGTCAATCCTTTATTGATTAAAATGAAATTACATATAGGTCACCTTCCTTGGGTTCTTGTCCATTTATAGTCATTTTACATGGAAGACTAACAATCTGCAATTACATTCAATTATTGCATTAGAACAACACTAGAATATCAACAGTTATTAGTTACATATTAAAGGAGAAGAAGAGATGCAATAGAAAGGATAAGAATAGAGAAGGTCAACCATTACATTATCACTGAGCAACATGCAAAAAACCCTAAGATTCTTCCTTTTGGTATTGATGGATTCTTCTGCACATGTATTCATTCTCTATTAACAATCTAATCAATGCTCTAGTTCACTTTGCAACTAAAAAGATTCAAACTCATCGATGAAACATTGGCTCTACCTTTGAAAACTTATTTTTCCTTTGACTAACTAATATGAGTCATTGATCTTGCAACAAACAGTTGTAATTAGATCTTTTACCTTGGTGAAGACCTTTAAGTTCTTTTCCAAAATCCTAAGTTGGAGCATAGATTAAAATTTGTCAATGACAAGTGATTCATTTGAAGTGTTTCCTTATGTTTTAATTGGGTCCACGTGGCCTTCTTTTATTTGCTTTACATCTTAGCTGGGCTTGGGCAATCACCTTTCTTTATAAACACATAAACAATTAATGTTTTTGTGTATCTTATCTTCATGAGATTACATGGGCCGTATGATCTATACACTATTTAATTTTGGCCCAAAATGGATTTTAGTGTGAAAAGTGTCATTATTCTGGAGACTTTCTCCAAAATAGTTATCATTCAACATTTAGGCTCAAAATTAATTGAGTCATTGAGCTAATCTCCATCTGACGATTAGTATCATCCAACCTTTAACTTTCTATTTCTTAGTGCATCATGGGACCCTCACCATGTGGAAGCTTATGATTGGGTTTTGACTATTCAACCTCAAAGACCATGTAAACATGAAAGTTAAATCACTGTCATCTATTTGAGTCTATTTGATGATCCAAAATGATTCATCGATCCCTTTGACCTTTCACTGCTCATCCTACTACCTTGACCATGGTTCTCCACCATTACTGAATATTTGAGTTCTTCTTCTGTATCAGATTCAAATGCTCGTCCTTCTAACCCATTTCTATGATCTACATCACATCCTTTAGCCTTGATCTTGATGTTCTTTATTGCCTTTTTCTATGAATATAAGTTTTATTTTCTTTTCAAAAGCATCCTATCTTCACCATGAATACTTGATCAAAGCATTAGGGTTTCAAAACAACTTCCCTCTCATTTAGGAAATGCATAGATTTACCTTCCCTTTCCTAATCACCTAATATGAATGAATGCATTAGAATTATTTTGAATTCCCACCTAGGTGCACTAAAAGGGATAAATGAGAGGATAATTTCCTTAAGGGAAATCTAGACCCAGACATGACATCACATTGACTCAACCCTAATCCTAGAAGTTTGAAAAATATAGGAGAATTGGAATCATGACAATAACTAACTCTGACTTGGGGACTTAGTCATACTAATGCCTAAGCATGAACCTAGCAATCTCTTGGTTTTACAAAATATCTCAACAAAGACAAACATAAGAATACATAGAAATAGACCACCTTACTTTCTTAATTACAAAAAACACCAAACAACAAAGATCTATGCCTTAGTCCATTGGATTGTAAGATTCTTAAATAACACAGAAAGATGCTATGCATTTGGGTGGTGGAGAAGTAGGTCAGCCAACATAAAGGGAAAGTGAAAATATAGAAAGAAGGAAAGGAAAGACAAACATCTAAAATAAACACACAACTAACCTAACATATTTACAAAAGTGAGAAGAATCTTGCGTTATGAGACTAGTAGAAAAAGATACTCAAGTGAATCCACTTACTGAATGACTAAAGTAGGATCCCTTAGTCCACAATTGATTTTTCTCTCTAAGCAAGATTCCTACTTGTAGTAGTAGAAACAATAAGAAAACTCCATGTTGTTCTTTAATTATATGCACTAGCTAGCTATATATCCATTTAGGTCCAAACAACCATGCCTGATCATAGACCACCTCTTCTTCTCCAAGGCTCTTGATGTTGTTCTACAGATGGTTTTCAACATTGAAAGACATGTAGGTAAACCTTTTCTTGATGGAAGTGGCTAGAATATAATAGTTAGTGTTAACTAGGTCATCATATCCCTCCTTGTGGACCTCAACTTCATAATTTGGAGAAGGAAATAACATCTCGTTCACCATAGGGTACTCTTTAGGATAGTCACCAACCTTGTTTCCATGGGGAACAAAAATTTCTTAGGTCATGCAAGAGTCTTCTTTGCTTACATCCTCTAGTGTGTCAATAGTTTTCTCAATAACATGTTCACACTTTGAATTGGCAATGTCTAGTTCATAAGGATGTGAAGAAAGAACATCAAACAACTCATCTTCAATATCTAGATCTATCATACCCAAGTTGTTGTGAGAGATTTATGCTATCCATTTCATTGTTTTTTTAGAGGAGTTATGAACATTAAACAACCTCACAAATAGTACATCCACACTTAAGACCTCTTCAACAAGTCCTTCATTAGGTGAGCATTTCTCAATAGGATATGACCAAAAGGAGCAACTTCTCTTTCTATGTCTTCTACATTCCCTTTGTCATTTAGGACCTATTCTTTATCATTATCATAGGTAAGGGTATTGTAATGAAAGATGAAATTACCAAAACTAGAAGTTGTATCAGGAGGGAAAATGGTCTCATGAAAAGGCACTTCCATGTGATTGCTGATTGGTCTTTTGTAAAGGATAGAGGCTGATTGAGATATATGGTAACCATGGTCTTCTTCAATCATTGGGCTTCCTATGCTATTTTTACAGGTAGAGTGAGAAGGTTTAGAAACTTGAGGATTGGAATTCATGATATCCTCTTAAGGATATTGAGCAAATGAATCTATAATCTTGTCAAGATGGGATAGGCTTTGACACATTTTAGACCAAGAATCAATAATTATAACATCCCCATTATTAGGAACCTTAGCATCTTCTATTCCTTTTATCAATCCTAATAAATTTAAGCTCTTTTCAATCCTAATAAGTTCTTGTTTAGTAGTTTGAATATCACAAACCTCAATCTCTTTTAGTTGATGTCTTATCTCCAATGGCATGGCTAGCATGAAGAATACAACTTAGTTGTAGGAGTTGCGCATGTTGTCTTCAAGGATCTTGGCTAGTATGTGATCAAACTAGTCCATGAAATCTTAGATTTCTTCATCACCATTCCTCTTGATCTTCAAAAGGCTGAGCACTAGTGAAGTCATATCTTCTTCTTCTTTTTTAGGAGGTACATGAATGTTCTCTTCCTCATACTAACAAGGCTCCTCTTTTCTCACCTTCTTGACTACCATTGATGTCTCACCTCATAGATGGGATGGATGCTTTGGAATAGAATGATAACTATCTTTACTTGAAATAAGATTTTTTTCATCAGATGAATCTAATGAAGACTTACTATCACCTTCTTCAACATCGAGAGGGTTCACCCATTCGCTGATAATTGGGATAGACATAGGTGACTTCACTAGTAGTTCTTCATGTTCAAATACCATTGGTTGCTTTGGCCTTGACATCTTATTCTCACACTCTTGCAAGTCTTTTAATTTATGAAATGCTTATAGAGGTGATTCCATATTTTCCTTTCTCTAGGGTCATCCGCTTTGATAAGACTTTGGAAAAATTGAACAAGATCTTTCAAAATACTTTGTCATTCATTGTATGGAGTTCTTTGAGAGTAGGCTTAGGCCTTGGCCTTTTCTCACGTTTCACATTAGGCATGGCCATTTCTTCATTTTTCTAGGTCCAAGCTGAGACTTCCCCTTTTGGGTGCACACCAAAATATTCATCATATTTTTCACAAAGAGAAGTAGGCTCTTCTTCTATAAGGTCATAGGTACACAGAAGTAGAAAAGCATTAGCTCTAGCTGCCAATTATTTCTTTAATTCTTCCATCTCCCATGTCAACTCCTGCATGTTGTACTCAGCTTAGTATTCTATCTCATGGTATCTTGCACAAACCTAGTGCCAAAGTCTCTAATTGTCAATTTAAAAGGTGCACTTCTAATATTTTTTATAAAGATGATGAAGCAAAGGGTCACTCCATCTATAGGGGTCTTCAAGGGTAGGGTTAGGTCTAGACCTATTCATCCTCTTACCATTAGGCATAGTCATTATATAGAGTCACCAATCCTAAACATACATGATAATTTAAAATACATGGGAATACTAATCTTTAGATACTAGAGATCCTATTAAGATTTCTCCTCAGTAGAATTGTTTGATAACTAGATATTCATTCAAGTTTCCCTAGTAGAGTCTCCAAAAACTATTGGTAAATAGTTTTTCCTTAAACCTTGAATTGACTTTACCTTGACTCCTTATGCCAAAGATTGTGAGAAAAAAGATATCTACAATAGATTGGATTAATGCACTACTATGTCACTAATCCTTGAATTGAAGGGTACAAATCACCTATGTGAATATGATATTCAATAAAAGATGTTTTTACTTCATCAAACGGTGACTATGGGGTATGTTCTTAACCTAAGAGTAGAAGAGGCTAACTATATTTCTCATAGACATAAGCAACCTAGGAGAGGTTTAGGGATAACTACTAACACTACTTTTACTCCTAAATGAAAAATGTAACGAAGCTATTAAAATACATCTTGGGAAATGAAAAGGAAGAAAATTTGCATGTGAAAGGTAAAGTGGAATCTACCTATACTGCTAACCCTCTTTTGAAGTGGAATTCAGAAAGAAGTTATCAACATCATATACAAATGTCCTTCAACTCCATAAGAAACTAACCTAAATGTATAAATATCTTGACTAGAGGAGACAATGCTCTTAACATCATAAGTGGTGATCCTAAATGAAATCAAGACCAACAAGATCCTAGTTGCAGACATCATACACATCCTCCATTTCAAACACCCTCTTGATTCTCACTAAGTATTTGGAAATATAGGGGAGAGAGGTTGTATGAAACTTAACTATCCTTTATTCATTGAAATGAAATTACATATACAGGCCCCCTTCCTTGGGTTCTTGGCCATTTACAATCATTATTACATGGAAGACTAATACTCTTTAGTTACATTCAATTATTGCATTACCACATCATTGGAATATCAATATTTATCCATTACATATCTAAGGAGAAGAACATATACAATAGAAAGGATAAAAATAAATAAGGTCAACCATTACATTATCACTAAGAAACATGTAGAAAACCCTAAGATTCTCCTTTCTGGCATTGATGGATTCTTTTGCACATGTGTTCATTCTCTATTAATGCTCTAATCAATGGTCCAGTTCACTTTGCAACTAAAAAGATTTGAACTCATCGATGAAACATTGGCTCTACCTTTGAAAAATTCTTTTGCCTTCAACTAATCCTTGACTTTAAATATGAGTCATTGATCTTACAAGAGACAATTGTGATTAGATATTTTACCTTGATGAATACTTTTAAGTGATTTTATGAAACCCTAAGCTATATCATACATTAAACTTCATCAATAATAGGAGATTCATCTAAAGTGTTGCCATATGTTTTAACTAGTTCCACATAGCCTTCCTTTATTTTCTCTCCATCTTATTTGGGCTTGGAGTTTCACCTTTCTTTATAAAACACATCAATGGTTAATGCTTTCATGCATCTTATCTTCACAAGATTACAAGGGTCATACAATCAACACAATATTTGATTTTATCCTAAAATGGATTTGAGCATGACAAGTGTCATTATTTTGGATACTTTCTCCAAAAAAATTATCGTTCAACTTTTAGGCCCGAAATTCATTTGGATTCATTGATCTAATCTCCATCTAATGGTTAGGATCATCTGACCTTTAACTTGTAATTTCTTAGTGCATCATAAGACCCTCACCACATAAAAGCTTATGATTGGGTTTTGTCTATTCAACCTCAAAGACCACATAAACATGAAAGTTAAATCACTTTCATTGATTTGACTCTATCTAATGGTCCATAATAATTCATCGAGCCCTTTGACCTTTCAACACTCATCCTGCTACCTTGACCATATTTCTTCACCATTATTGAATATTTGAGCTCTTCCTCTACATTGAATTTGAATTCTCTTCCTTCTAACCTATTTCCATGATCTACATCATATCCTCTAGCCTTGGTCTTGATGTTCTCTACTACCTTTTTCTCTAAATATAAGTGTGATATTATTTTCAAAAGAATCCTATCTTCACCATGAACATGTGATCAAATAATTAGGGTTTCAAAGAAACTTCCCTCTCATCTAGGAAATGCATAGACTTACCCTTCCTTTCCAAATCACCTAATATGAATGAATGCATTAGATTACTTTTGAATCCCCACCAAGGTGCACATAGAGGGATAGATGAGAGGAGAAGTTCCTTATGGGAAATATAGACGAAGACATGACATCACATTGACTCAACCCTTACCCTAGAAATTTTTAAAATATAGGGGAACTAAAATAATGACAATAGTGTATTAGGAATTATAGTAAAACAAACACTCTACCTCTTCACATCTCTAACAAACTAATTTCCATTCACTGGGAAAACCCTAACTATTGTACAATGATCCTTATTTGATTTATCTATCAAATTTACCAATACTTGTCTCTTTCCATTAACTTAAATGGTATACTTATTTAATCTAGCATTATGTACTGCTTGTCTATCATACTTCCAAGTTCTACCCAAAAGAATATGACAATAATCCATAGGTATGATATCATGTAGGAATTCATTATAGTATCTTCTAATCTTAAATTTCACAAGCCATTGTTGATTTACCACTAATCTATAGTCATTTATTCAAGCAATATTCAATGGTTTAGGATGTTTTAGCCTCTACAACTACAACTTGTCAACTAAATTCTTTAATGCCAAGTTCTCTAAACCACCATTGTCAATGATTACCTTGCAACATCTATTTGCAATCTTGCATCTAGTCTTGAATAGACATATTTTTAAAATAGGTTCCTCATCATCTTTTTGATTCCACAAGGTTCTCCTTATCATTGAGTTTCTTCCATTTTGAGGTTCATTAGGTGGACTCAAAGATTCTTGTTGAGCTAAGGCATTTTTGCTACTACTCTAAGTCTTCTTCTCAAAATGAGTACATTCAAAAGCTCTATAACCTTCTTCTCCAAACTTAAAACAAGTTCCACAAAACCCTTCTCTACTATAAACACATTAGTAATAACTACCCCTTCCTTGATGTGAAATACCTATTAGAAATAGGAAATATTGAAGAGGGGTGGGGGCAAGGTGAATTAGTATTCCACAAAATTTTTGCCAATTAGAGATATCATTAACAATCTTATAAATTGCATATGAGCATAAACTAATTAAGATGAATAGTAAACACAACCATAGAGTAAAGCAACATATAACACAATATTTTGTTAACTAGGGAAACCCTGGCCCAGGGAAAATCTCAGTGGGGATGGTACCCACAAAATGATCCACTAATCAAAAGTATCTGGTGAAATATATTGACCCTATTAGGATTTTATTACATATATATAGTGTCTCAGTCCTTGTTAGAGGACTAGGCCTTGTTAGAAGCCTCAACCCTTATAGGAGTTGTTATTACAATTATAGAAAGTATGCAAGATGAGCCCATTGCTCAAACATGCAATATACAATAATATTCTTTGATAGAAGAGATAGGTTAAAAAACCTCTTATTACTATTGATATATTTAACATTTTATTTTACTTTGTTTCTCTTCACAAAACTGATCACATGTTTGTACTACTCTGCAGGGATAAATTTAAGAAACCCCCCTTTGTAAAAAACTATAAAACTTTGGCGAATCCATAATTATTATAGGGGAAATAAATTATTTTCTATTGTTGATTTTTTTTTCAAAGTAGGAAAAAATTTAATCTTGTTGCCCATTTTTTCCAAATCCTATCAAAATTCTACAAAATATTGACGAATCTTTCATTATTTAACAAAAGAAAAGTTAATAAGCCATAGGTTCACAAGCACACATATCTAGAAACTATTATTCTATTATTATTATATGGAGCATAATTAATTAGTGGAATTAAAGGTTAAATGAGCCTAAGTTAATATTTTATCATATAACATATAGAAACCCTATTTCTATAATCATTGGATGGTCCTTAATCAATGGCTCAAATCCTATTTCACACAATTTTTTTGAAGGATACCATATTTTAGAGAAAGTTCCCAAAATAAAGACATGTGTCTACAATAATATCTATTTCAAGACAAAGTGAGAAATGATATAAAGTTCCATGGAAACTCTTTGAAATAAAGACATGTGTCACATATATGTACTTAAACTCTCACCAAACTTAAATTTATACCACACAATGGCAAATATGACTATCAATAATGTCAAGTCTTAGAAGTCATAGGTGAAAATATTTAATGTATACATGAAAAGATTAAATTCTATTGGCAAAGACATCACTAAAATTAAAATAATTTTGTATCATTATTGGCAATTGGTTGAATCTATTGGGACTCAAAATTGAAACCCTGATTTTGAGTACCATTGAAAAATTAAGCCAAATAAGCACTGTTTAATGCATGTGTACCTGGCTATCCGTTTGAGGCCTAAGAGGTATTTAACATTTCTAACACCTTGAATTTAGTATATCCACTCATTCTATGAAGATAAATTTCCATTTTGAGTCATTCTATGGAGTCCCATTTTGAGGAATGTTCAATTTTGCATTTTTTCCTAAGTGTCAAACATCGACATGAGGTTGTGTTTGCAATTAAATATCTTGCACCCACTAATGTTCCATGACTCATTGCTTTGGGAGTGCTTATTTTCCATACTAGAGAACCTATGTTTTATATTTCAAGTCAATTTGAATCTGTTTGACTAGGATTTGAATCCCTCAAAGTTGGTTGTTTAGTGTTGTCATGTTGATGCAAATTGTTCAAAATTTTGGGAGGCCTAGTTTGACTTGTTATAACTTTGAACCAGTTGACCAAAATGAGAAAATTATTTTTGCATTGCATTCTAGAGGTTAGAGACTTGTTATGTTTCAATTTTGAGGTTATGATGAATCTGTTTGATAAGTTTTCAAATGTGATTCCAAATGCAATTTGTAACCTTTTACTAGTGTTAGTAAATGTAGATTGGGCAATACCCTTGTTCGTGGTGTCATAACTCAAAATTCATGATAGGTGAGATAAAATGGATTATACTATTGTGTAGTACTCAAAAAATACTTTAAGTATGCCAATTTCCAAATCTTGATGAATACATCTCACACTTTCCTAGATCCATTCCATTTACAATAATCACCTTTCTACCATTGTTTCTAGTTTGTAAATTTGAGTAGCCTACTTTGATTGCTCACCAAATTTTCTCGGTTATTTGTCATGAACCCTAATCCCAAATTTATATTTTCCTCATGATAGTAAACCAATGCCCTAGTTTGCATGCCCCCAAGTATTAGTCTACCCAGTTTTCAAAGCCAAATCTGAACATGATTTATTGTTTTCTAACATGTTTTCTTGCAAGTAGTTCTGAGAGGGCAACTTCAATGGTCAATATCTTTTGACTAAGATTTCATCATGAGACAAGATTTGAAAAGGTACAAGAATGTGGAATAGAGAATCAATATGTTTGATTTTAGAGCTCGGTTAGGTGTTTTTGTCAATTTTTAAAGTCAGTCAAAGGACTTCCTAGCACAAAGTTGACTAGTTGCAGAAAGACGTGAATAAGTTTCAAGTGTTGATTTAGTGGTCGATTTGTATTAGATGATCAGTGGATCAATTCCATGAATCAATTGTTTGAAAATGAAATTTTTTTAGTTGAACCCACTTTGGGGCCTAACTGATTCCATTAGACAAAGGAAAATATATTGGGTGAAGGTGGACATGGAATTTTTTACAAGGGTCAACTTACAAATGGAACCATAGTTGTAGTGAAGAGCCTTTTCAACAATTTAGGTCAAGCTGAGAAAGAATTCAAGAGTGGGAAGAGAAAGCGTGAGAATGTTTTTTGCAAGAGAAATGGAAAGGGCTTCTAACAATTATTCAGCAAAAATGGAGCTCAGAAGTGGTGGCTTTGGAACTATGTTCAAAAATATTTTGTCAAATGGTACTCTGGTGGCCATTAAAAAATCAAAAAAAGCTTTCAATCTAGAGGATGACCATGAGTTTCTTAATGAGATTACAATAGAGATAGGGGAGGCTTTGGTGTATCTAAATTCTAGAGCACCTCAACCCATTTTCCATGGAGATGTAAAATTATCCAATATTATTTTGAATGAGAAGCTTTCCCATGGTTTTAAACCAAAGACCCCACTTTAGATGTTCAGTCGTAGTCAAAGGAAAATCCACACACCTTGTCTTATGTAGGAAATGTGATTTGAAGAAGTCGTGGGAGAAGTAAGAGGAAGGTAGCGATAGGAGGGACTTGTAAAATGATCCATCATCACATGCTTGATCCTTATCCCCACATAGAGAGTCTAGAGAATATGAGTAACATATGTACATTCAATAGCTAGGGGAAATAAAGAATGAGTTAACTTTGTTTGGTAATCAAAATCCTAGGCAGTACATACTATCCCTGCATAGATGTGGACAAAGCACCATAATTAACTATTTTCTTTTGTGTGAAATAAAGATTGAGTTGCAAACTTGCTATTGTGTAAAATATTTGGGAAAGTTTTGGATACTAAAGCACGTCAACTCCAAGTCTAAGTCTTCTACAACAAGAGAATTCAGCCAAGATAAAGAAGTTGCTTGAGAAAAGTAATCATTTGGCCATATTGGTAGTGTAGGGGGTTATATGGTAGCTCTCTTCTTCTTTCTTTAAAAGTTAGAGAACACACACTTCGAAGAGAGCGTAGTTGATGAGGATCTTTGAATCTACAAAATCAATGAGTAGAGAGCATGCCATGAGTAGGGGGAAAACCCACAAATGATTATCCCACATTGTCCAAGTTGGGAGATTTTAAATGTTTAAATACAAAAGCACTCACATGACTTAATGTCTTTAAGACATCTACCTTTTGAAAGGCAGAGGCTGATGAAGGGGCCCATTTTGGATTATAGTTGGCACGGAGATCAGAGTTAATTTTGACCGATGAAGTAGAGAAGGTGTCAAAAAAGTCTAGATTTTGGTGGTCGCCATGTTGTCATTGAAAAATGGGAGCGTCATGCCAAAAGTGGCATGTCAACCTCTTGTAAAAGTTAAAATCTAGCAAGAGGTTGTGGGACCCAATGATGATTAAGAAGGTCAATTGTGTGATGACGCATGACACAATATGAATGGGCAAGGGAGGTATAAGGAGATATAATATAAATTCATTTTTTAATTCATTTTTTTGAGCGTCCAATCTCCCATTGGAATATTTGGTTTTAAATGATGATTTTTCTAGAGTTTATACTATAGAAATATTTAAATTTTTTAAATTTTATTCATTTTAAAATGCTCTGTTCATAGTCCTAGGCCAATCTTTCAAATGGTTGCAAGAGGGGCAAAACTGAACCAAAATATGGACTCCAATATACTGTTGGAATTAGGAGGAGAGGAATTTTCAGAATATAGGGTCAAAATTTACATAGATGTTCAGCAGTTTAGTCTATAAGTAGATTTGTATTTTCTAGGGCATTCTCAACAGAATGGGAATAATTCATCATTGAGCATCAAGATTGGTTAGAGGGAAGATATGAAAGTTTTTTGAAGCCTGAATATGGAGAAAAATGATTTATAAAATTTTTTCTTGCCTTTAGAGGTCATTTAACTAATTGTTGGCATTTTCCTAGATCTCAAATCTAGCATCAAAATTAGTTACTCATTTCAATCATTATGGAGATATTTTCAAGGCATTCTCAAGTAACAATGAAAATATCTAATGTGCAGTTATAGAGAGAGATTAGAGAGATGTTTTTAACTTGTTGAGGAGGTTTTCCAAGTGGACACATGGTGGTTGCATAACAGATCTGGGAATTCATTCTCTTCTATATCATTCTCTTTCTTTCTCATTGTAAGGGTTCTAGTTTTTCACTGTGAGACCATTGTTGGTTGGCAATTTTCAGTATGAGACCACTTCATTGGATCCATAACTATGATTCCACCAAATTCTTTAGTAGATATTTTCTATTGTATGAATAATAGTAGTGAAGATAATATAGCTAGTTTAGATTTGTTAGGCATTTCTATGTTTTTATTTCATGTATATGAATGTATAATTTCAAGGAAATGAATACAATTGAACAAGAATCTCTTTAGTTTCATTCCAATTCTCATCTCCTTCCTCTATTGTCTGCAATATTTTGTGTTTAAGAAAAAAGGGCTTAAACTCATTTGTAATCCCTTAAGGTTGTATGTTTGGATTGGTTTTCTATTGGAACAAAGAGCTAAGTAAATGCTTATTTATCTTGACAAGGTTATAGGTTTAACTAGGAGGATATTTAGTAAGTAGTGAGAGTTTTTATGAAGATAGATGTCTATTTACAAGGTGAATGGATAGATTAGATACTTAAATATATGAGTATATCTCATGTATCAACGTGTGTGTTTTGACTTAGCTTGTGCCCAATGGATAAGGCACTGATCAACTTCAGGATCAACTTGTTCTTACTGCTGCATATTTGGGGTTTTTCTAAAATCAACATCATTAATTAAATATTTTCCCTTTAAATGTTGAAGGAATAAAAGGAATTAACCCTCACTTAGCTTATGGGTTCATAATTTATGATTTGTAGCTATTTCATTCCTATGTTATTGCTATTAATAGGTTCAGATTTTATGTTTTAGCATTGGTACCATATATCAAAACCTCAAGGTTTACCTGCTTAGGTCTTGCAAAGCCTAAAGTGAAGAATGAGTTATGCCTTATAGTTGGCCCAAGATTGCAGTCAAGTGCATCCATCATGGCAATTTTGTAGCCTTAGATGTATTGGTCTACTCTCTTGGTTAATTTTAAATCTATTAAATCAGGAGCCAACAGAATCATGGGACCTATTTTTCATTAGATGTGGGTGATACAACCACCTCAAAAGTGCATATTTTTTCCCAAATTCAGTGTCACCGGTGAGTGAGATTTGCTAATTGGAAAACATTTTCCACTAAAGTTATCCTTACTACTCTGATCTAACATTAGAATTCACATCTCAAAATAATAGCATTTCAATGTTATTAACATTACATAACTTTGCATCTCAAGTTTTGTCCTTTATACCAAGTTATTTCATAATAACCTACAATGATGGCCTTCATATCTTTATACACTTGCCAAAATACAAAATTATATCTTTCTTACTAAGGGTTAACATCTAGGATGCCATTACTAATTGGTCAACTAATTATTTTGATAAACAAAATAATTCCTAAACATAAAACACTTGATTCCTTATCTTTATCTTATTTTGTCAGCTCATTACTACAATTGAAAAACTACAATAACTCTATCTATATTATTTTTACAAGATCATACACATACATGTGGTATCTTGACATACTTTTCTTGTTTTACCTAAGAGCGCATCTGCCAATAGTGCCTCTATTAACTACATCAATCAAATTAGTGCCTATGCTGACAGATAAACTCTATGATACTTAGGCAATTTCCTAAGTCCTTCTATCAAAACTTCATCTTCATGATTTTATCACTTAATCTTGAATATATGGTTCCATAAATGACAACCTTATATCATCTCCCCCTTTGGTATTGATGGAAATATATGGGAAAATTGGCTTAAGTCCTAAAAAACAAAATTACAAAACTTATGACTCTTCACATGGCCATTAAAATTTTTACAAAAATTTGTGGATCATTTATTTATACCATCTTAGATTAGGATACTCTCCCATTGACTATGCTCTTACTTTTAATTCCCTTATACAAATTTCTTTACTATACTCCCCTTTGACATCAATGATAAAGGTGACTCAAAAACTATATACAAGTCAAAAAATTATGTTACCTCCATTATATATGCTACTGAACTTTATATTTGGGAAATACAATCAGAAAAAAATTGTCTTCATATTCTTAAAATATTTCTCCCAAGTATCTTTGATTGCTTTAGATATATTGATGATAGGGCATATTCCATATGATGTCATTCTACTACATTCAAATATGAATACACAAAATTTTCATATGATGCCTTAGCCTTAAGGCATTCATTCAACTAATTTTGAACATTACTTATTTTCAAGGTTAGGTGCTCTCTCAACAATGTAAATTTGTTGATTACTCTTTCTTTTTTCAACTCTATCAGACTTGTGCCATCTTAAATCTTTGTAATTATTCTCTCTAATTCTTCAATCTTCATATTAGGTAGTTTCAATTCATTTACCAAGTTATGTAGCTTTTCCTGTTTCTCTTTCTAATCCTCGTTAATGTCCTTGATAAGATTTTATGACAAGGTGCATTGTCCATATAATTTTTTTCCTTTCGCTAGACACCTTTGTAACTCTTTGATACAAGACTCAAGACTTACTTAGTCATTCCTAATGATCTTTCACATGATTTCAAATAATTGTGCATCATGCTTCACTTGTTTAATAGTGGTTGCAACTTCCTCTAATGTTTTCAACTTGTTATCAAAATCTTTCATTACCTCTTCTGCTTTCTTCTCTAGTTCAACTTTTGTAACCTTTATCTGTCAAATATTTTCCACTTTACTAGTTACTCTGCCAAGGGCTTCTTGTTTCCTCTTAATGTCTTTTCCACTTTTCTATCAATGGCTAATGTAGTGATCTGATTGAATTAGTCAATCTTTGAGTCACCAATAGATGCTAATGTTGTGCTTGGTGACATGCTTGCAAATAGTAACTCCATATGGGTCTTAGGTGTACTTGTACCTACAATCTAAGAACTTTGTGGCTGAATACATATAACCAACTAAATTTTTTTATCTTGACTAGCTTCATGTTCCTTTGTCTAACTTTCTTCTCCTACCTATATTTTTTCTTCTTCATTTTTTTTCTCATCTTCCTTTTCTTGTGCTACTTCATCCTTCTTTTTCTCTACCTCATCTATCTTTTCCTTTTTCTTTTCTCTTTCGTCATCATTTCTTTCTTTTTGTTCCTCTCCTTTCTCCACCTCTTCATTCTATGAACTTGTATACCCTAACAAATTGTCACAAATAGAAGGGCCACAATCCTTAAAAGAATCTTTAGTTGTGTCCAATGTAATGATTTTTCTATCCACATGCATAGTATCTATGCCAATTGTGACTTGTGGCATTTTTTATGTCTTTGCTACCTCCTTCATTTTTGAAGTTTTTTTGCTTCTTCTAGTGTGGGTAGTAATATATCTAGTTCCTTTGTTGTAGAGTGAGTAGGGATCACCCCCGCTATAAATTTTATTTATTTTTAAGTGCTCAGTTCCATAGAAGTCATAACTTTCACAATAACATCTTTTGTTTCTTTGTTAACCCCTTCATAGTTTCCTCCCATTATCAATATGACCCTTTTCTTATTTCTCAATAAAGGCTCAATACTCTTCATTATTATTTCAATGTGGTCATTTTTTTCTATCTCATATAGTTTCTTTATCAATCTTTCCCTTATTCCCTTATCCTCTTCTACAACTCTCTTTTTCCTATTCACCAACTTGTAATACCAATCTTAGGGAATTTGACCTTGAACGTCTCCAAATTTCTTATTAGATAATATCATATGTCTAATGACTGAATTTTCCAACTGAAATTTATCATGATTATCATACAGGTGGTAATACTTATTCAATTGCACAAAGCCTCCATCATCAATTATCATATAATTCAATCTCTCAACTTTTAGTTTCCATTTCTTCCTTTCCCCAATGGAAGATTCAATTTTAGCTTTCCTTATATCTTTCTTGGATACTTCTTCCTTAGACTCTAATTCTATTTTATTTGTCTCTTGTTCAGTTCCCTCTTCTTTTTCTTACCCATGTATATGACTAATGTATTTCTCTTCTTTCATGGACCACTAGAAATTTATTTTACTCTCTTTTTCTTAGGTGGTTCATTTGATTCTTGTTTAAATTTTGTAGATCTTGCAAACCTTCTGGTCCTATGTGGAGTATCTAACTAAACTTTAATTATAATAACATATTCCACATCTTTTGACTGAACTAGTGGAATAAATGGTGGTTGCATAGGTTCAATTGTTGAACAGGGTGCTATTGGTGTTTGTGTGAATAGTACTACCATTGTTACTCCTTTTGTTGATCCATTGTCAATATCTAATAGCTTAGAAATATGAATGTATGATTTCCCACTTGTTTTCATCTCCATTGCAATTCTCCTGGCTTCTTTGAATTCTTCTTTTTTCATACCTAATTCCTTCAAGATGTTATCAATCTTCTTGTTAACTCTCTTCTTTATGTCCTCACTATATAGTTCACTATCAACTTCTTTGACCTCTTCTTCATAGTTGCCCCATCTAGGCCACTCCTTATCCTTCTTTGATTCTAGAATGATCTTCACATAACCTTTAATTAATTCCTCTATCATCTCATATCATGTAGGATCAATGAATGTCACTCTTGGTTTTATTGGTGTTTGAAAACTACCAAGAAAAAAGACCTAATACTAGGGTTCAAAAGATAAAAAATAGTTTAAGGGTAGCTACTTCCCTTAAACAGCTAGAAAATCTTGAAATATGGACCAACTTTAAAACAATTACATTGATTCTCTACACTTCAGGCTCTAAAAGGCCTACGCGGATGCACCTTAGGGATGAAATGACTAGATATTTGATAATTCCTTCACAATTCACTCATTCACACTCTACTCTTTATATCTATCTCCTATAGAAGATAATGGTCACCATTCTTCTTAGATTTGCAAGTAATTCTTGTTTATAGTAGCTAACTATAATTCATAGGAAACTATTTGCAAATAAGTGCAAACCAACAATTAACATCTTCAAAATAGTAAAGTAAAATTGACTTGATATAAATTTTTGCTTTATGCAACCACATGATTTCTTCAACAATTTGCATCTGAACTGATGATCAGTGTCATATCCATTGGTATGCAAAGTCTACTTAGAAAAACTTTGACCTAAATAATTACCTTACAATTAATTCTATCAAAAGTTACTCAATTTCATTCTTATGGATATCCCTCCCATACACCTAGAAAACCTATCAATTCCATGAAAGTATTTACTTAACTCCTTGAATTAAAAGAAATCAATGAAAAGACATGCAACCCATCCAAGTTGCATTAAAATGAAAGAACCTTATTTATTCATTCCCAAAATTATAGACATATGAAAGTGGAGACAAAATTCAGAGCCACAGATATGGAAAATTTTTTCTTTGTATTAATATTCCTTGAAAAAACTAATACATTACTAGTATAAACTCAAAAAAACTTCAAGACATGACAACCTATCATTTAGGATTCAATTGTATTCATAGTATGAAAATTTGAGACAATACATAGAATTTTTATATAAAGATTGTCTAGACCAAATGCAAAATAACATAATACTAAAATTACATAGATTTTGGACCTCAACTCCACATCTTGGAAATCCTTTTATAGGAAATATTGCAACAAGCTTTAGATGGGAGGACACATGTAAAAATTCAAATGGAAAATAAATACAAAGATACTTCATTCAGACATTCTTTTTATTTGGATCAAAAATTTGGATGCAGTTACAAATTGGTAGGTGGCAATTATTAGCAAGTGTCTTTTAGCAAATTCTATTAGTTCTTCATGGTTCTATCACTTTCCTTTCCTTTCTCTTGCTTCCTCTACCTCTAATTGTATCCCTGCATTACCTAGTCACTATCAATAGATGGTATAACCTCCATATCAGCAATGACTTCCCAGATGGCAATGTCAGTATCCACATCTAGCCATGTGGCATCCAAGATGATATCTAATTCACCAAAACTCTTATTCAACTTAGTATCAGTTATAGCTTTTAAATCTCCTATGATCTTATTCATATTTGATTTAATTATAAATATAAAGTCAATCATGTCATAGACAACTGTTAAATATGTCTCATTATTGCAAAAGGCCACAAACTGTGGATGTCTCAAAATATTCTCAAAAGAGGAGGACCATTATTGCCATTATTTGATTACTGCATCAACCTCTAGGATAGTAGGAATAAATTTGGGAATCCCAATAGGAATTATTCTCATCTTACCTTGTATTAATTATATTTTTCCTAAGAAAAACCCATGCAATTCCTTCACTTTACTAATAATCTTTCTAGTATTAATAATTACAACCTTAGTTAACTCTTTTTGAGGTAACAGGGGAACTAAGCTATCAAAGAATTGTGTATATGGTCCCCATGTTGTAAATAAAGGGGATAGAAGAGATAATGCTTTTGAACACTAGAATTCAACTCCTTGCAGTGAGATGTAACAACTATGCACATTTTGTCATACAATTTGTAAGGCAACTATCTTGTGCATCATCAAGCTATAAATTGTCCTGACTTCCACCTCCTTGGCACCATCCCATTCATAAATGTCCATCTGTTGGCTCTCTCCCACATTTTCTACATCAACTTGTATTTGGGTTTGTTGGTCTTTTACCTCTATGATGGGCCTTGCAACATTTTTGAGGCTTCTTGTTTCTTCTTCTAAGGTAGCCACCCTCTGTTCTAGGACATAAGTCCTTTTTAACTCTTTTTTATATTTTTTCCTAGCATCAATGGATATGTTTTATGTTTGAAACACCTATTCTTCTAACATATCCATTTTCTCTCCCCTATCAATGATGCTTTATTGTATAGATTATGGATTTGATCACTGGATACAATAGTGACATTCCAAAATATCACATTGCCTTGGGGGGATTCCTTTATTTCCATGAGAGTTGGCTTATTTCTCTTAGGATCCAACCTCCATATAGCTATTGTCTTGCTATCAATATTAAAGGTAGAACCCTGCAATTCACCAACAACATTGGTCTCTTATGAAGAGACTGACTTGTCATACCTTCTAATCTAATCTAACATAAATGATGAGAACAACTCCCATCTAAGAAAAAGAAGCATCCCACTTCTGGCTACAAGCTCTCTGGCTTCTTCTACTATGAGGCTCTCACTACTAGGATCATATTCTTGCAACCTTTTCACCAACTCTACAATTTTCTTAGGTGAGTCACCTAGTTGCAATTGTAGGGTAAGCTCATTCTGCTTAACTTTGTATAAGAATGAATTGAATTCATTTGATTTGATGACTTCATCATCGCTCATGAACTCTTGAGCTTGAATAATCTGCTCATCCAACATCTAAATTTACAATTTAGTTTTATTTGAGATCTTTTCATTCTGCCCTGCTTTCTTTAGCAAGAAATTATGTCTTATTGTGTCAAAAAATATTGATCCCTTAGGAAAAATTTGCAATTCCTTTTCTCTGAACTTGTCAGGGATTTCAATTATTTTATATTTCTTCCTCCCATTTACCCATGAGGAACTCTCTAGCTAGTCATCATAAACCTCAATGGCTATGACATCCTCCCTTTGAAAGATTTGAGGCTTTGCCCCGTCTTTGATTTCGACAGGAACCTATGCCATTATCTTATCAAAATTGTCTAGGCACCTATTATATCTATCTAAGTAAGCTACCTCATGGTAGAAACCCTAAAATGATGGATCAAGTGCCTTCATGGCTTCTTAAATTTTCATTATCCTACTCCATCTTTGGATTCTATCTCTACAAACTTCTATCACTAGAAAATTCATTATGTAGTCTTCTTCCCAATTTGGTTTGCTACTAGGGAGGGTATACTTTCTCATCTATTTTAGAGCATGCCTCACCAAGTCATTTGGATCATAGGTCCTAGCAGGGGCTAAGGAAAGTTTGAAATCTCCCATACACTAGTCAATCTCCTCTACAACATCTTTTCCTAGTAAAAATCCATTTATCTTTGTATTCCTTGCTACAAAAGAGCCTCTCTTAACAAAAGGACCTAGACATTCTTTATTCATTATTAGCAATTGCTAAAAGAATTCTAGTTGGCCTAATCTTTTAGGGATATATTTTTTCAATACATGAGGGAGCTATGGACACCCAAAGACTAAGTACCCTACCTCCATTTGGGCAAGTAGATGGTTGTATTAGCATTCTTACACCTCTAGGTACTCTTTTAGTTATATCTACTAACATGCTTGTAATAGGAAAAACAAAGTCATTGTAAAAAGCAATAGCACTAGCATAGGGATAAAACCTTTGCCAAAAGTGAATCCATATTTCAATGGGCAAGTTCTTTCCATTCTCCTTAGTGGCTTCAATGAAGTCCGTACTAATATACCCTATGTTCTTGTATAAAATGATATGCATTAGCAATGAGTAGTGGAATGATCTAAAATTCCCAAGTTCTCCTTTCTGAGTTGCCACAATCTCATCATGCATCCTATTGATAATGTACACCACAAAATCATACCCAACATTATGATTGGGATCTTGGATATCCAAAGTAATGATATATATGTAGCCTGGGGCATTATTTGTACCATCAATTCCTATCACCGTGTTTATCCATAAAATAGTCTACCTAAAATACTTGCAAAAGACTTCAAGTGGCATTAGGTTTCCTACCTTCTTTGGCATCTCACCCTTCTCCAAATTTGATTTAGGAATGTGCCTCTTCATGACTCTTCCAGTAAAGAAATTCTTAGCAGTTTTGAAAGTTTCATTCATCTTCTCCATTTCAATTGCCTTTGTTATAGGCCCTCCTAGGTCAAAGAGCTTAATGAAAGTCTCCCTATCCAATCTACATAGGATACTCATGTCTTTCCTATGGAAATATTTAGTTGTTGCATTGTAGGATTTGATCAATGGCTTTATTAGATCAACATCACTATTATTTCTAGCATTATCAATTTTTCCATATTCCTAACCCACAGGTTGAAAATTGGTAACTTTGCAAACCTATTTTGATGGAAATAGTAGAAAATATCATTTCCATTTGTATCAAGTACAATGGAATCACTATAGAAAGAATATACATCTCTAAAAACATGTGCATTCAAGGTTTGAACATGAGAAGACCCTCAAAGAAAATATACCCACTCCTCTGCATACATTGTTGCCAACTTCAATTTTCTTGTTAGGTAGCTTACAAACATTCTTCCACATCAATTTGAGTTATTATCTTACCCTATTTTTATACCATGATTTCTATAATTAGATTCCTTACAAAGAAACTCTATCAATTTCAACTTTTGAAAGCTCTAAAAATCCTTGCAAATGTTGGAAATCTCTTAACACTTTAGCTTCTATCTCTGGTTTGTACAAAATACTGTAACTCAAAAAAAAATTATGTCAATCTTATTAATAGAGAAAGAACAATAGAGAAGTATTTATATCTATTTATGTCAACGCCCATGAAAATCTCAATTTCTATAAAAGTCCCAAAATCTTCTTGTACTACCAGCTTTTCCTAACTCTTTATGCACTTTTGACAAGGCATTACTTTTAAGTCATAATGAGGATCTTTAATAGTAATTTCTTGTATTAAAACCTATCCTCATAACCTAGTGACTCCCTTTATTCACTATTTCTCAATCACCTTCTACTTTAGCACTTAAACACCGATGACTGACCAATCATAGCTTTACATCTCCTTTCACCACTTCATGGTCTAATCACTACTTTTAGCTGTTAACTACATGACTCAATACCTTAAAAATTTGACATCTTTTTAACTTTAATCACACACTCACTTCATTTCATTAACATTTATACTTACTTCTTGTGACCATGTGAATCCCTCTAGTAATCACTAAGTCATGGCTTCGTGCACTTTTTGTGCTTTTAGGTTTTCACTCCCGTGGCCATGCAACCAAGGTACTGTATGCAACTTAGTTTAAGACTTTACAAGGTTGCAACTCATCTTAACTGATAACACATTTTCCTTGTGACTGTGCAAGCAAAGGCTATTTATGCTCTTTTCATCTAGTTACCACTTTGTAATCTATCCTTATTGACATGTCTTTGACATTATGATTGCATGATCTACCATATTCTACTTTGGTCCTAACTTGTTCACCTGGTCATGGTTTAAAAATTTATTTTGATCCTTAACCATGTGACCAAGAGAACAAGTATTTTAACCCATTTTTCCATGTCACAACTTGTCTTGATTACTTTCTTCTTATCACTACATGACAATTTAGTCAGATATATCTTTCCTATGAACTGATTGCATCATTGAGTCACTAAATTATTTTTATCTTCTTTAATAACATAGTTGAGCAATCAAAAATTTCATGCACTTTGCAATAGTGATAGTCAAGTCACAACTTATCTTCTTTACTGCTTCGCTAACAATATGACTGCATGATTTAACACTTTATTAACCTTTTTAACCTGGCCACATTCTAAGAATTGGATATCTATTTAACCACACAACCAAGTGAACAAACAACTTTTGGCTTCATGACTGTCTTTTACCAAGTCACATTTCATTCTACATAACATGACTTAACTACCCCAACCATGTGACTAAGAATAATTTTAAATATTTTAACTTGGTTGCTCCTTCGCAGTTAGATCTCCTAATCATTTAGTCACCCTTGTGACCATGCGGTTAAAGGTTTTTTATGAGCTTCTAACCATTTTTGTGAAGTCATGATTATCCCTCAAGCTTTATCTTTTGAATCCCCAATCATGTGAACATAAGTATTCACAAAGTCACTATGATAATTCATTACATCTTTTTAATATAGGTGACCACACTAGTGATGCTTGATTGGTTACTTTTCTCAATTGTGGTATAAAAGGAAATTGGGACTTTGACTGAGTGATCAAAAGAAACTTCACTGCTTTTCTAAGTCAAACCTTAAAAGACCATTATCTTATGATAAACTTTGACTATGTGATCAACCTTGGTCTCCATGTCACACACTTAAAATTTTCATGAGATTATATTAAGAAACCAAAATATTAAAATAGGAGACAACCTCTTGAAACATTTGAAAATTTAAAAAGCTCAAAAAGGGTACAGTTTTAAAATAAAGGGTTTTTTAGCTAGGGCAAACAATTTTATGAAACTTCAAGGAAACCCTAAGCACCAAGAATAGGCCATTATAATTAGATTTTTGGTTTTTACCATAGGACTAGTGACATATCATAAAAAAAACCCTAGCAACTTATT
This sequence comes from Cupressus sempervirens, assembly GCA_028749045.1. Lineage (NCBI taxonomy): Eukaryota > Viridiplantae > Streptophyta > Pinopsida > Cupressales > Cupressaceae > Cupressus > Cupressus sempervirens. Next base: position 62,076,506 of record CM053788.1, on the reverse strand, counting down.
ATAATTCAATACATTTTCACATTAGAATTTTGAAATTTAGGAAAAGTGAAAATGAGGGTCAACAGGTTCTACTTCTTGATGCAAGTAACATTAGTTTCAACCATTAAAAAAATTCATCTTTATACTTGTCAACTAAGGATGGTGGTTTTATAAATCTTTGCTTCATTTTTGTTTCAAGATTCTTCATCATCCTAGTTATATCTTTTGTCATTCTATCCTTGAGCTTCTTTTAGTAATAATGTGTGATTAGGTCCATTGTACATATGTTATAATCCCATTTAAAACTTGGCATACCATGGAAGTTCACTATTACTTGAGAAAAAAAATGTGTCAATAAGGATTCAAATTTGAATATTGTATTCTTGGCATTCTTTATTCTATCTATGTTTTCTAGTATTCTCTACTTCATAATATCACACATATTAACTTTATCTCTTTTCATAGTCAGCATGTATGCTACATGGATGAATCTCGTTGGAACAAAATTCAATCTAGAACTGTAATTCATCTTGTGTCCAATTATCTTCTTACAAGTCTAACATCAACTTCCTTGATCATATCCAAATTCACATTTCTTTCATCTAATACTATTTTCAAGTTGGTTTCCACTAAATTCTTAACATTATTAATATTTACAAGGTTCCTACACTCATTTCTTAACCCAATAAATTTGTGAATTATGTTATTCTCAATCATAACTATTATGTCTCCTACTTAGAACATATCTTCATGTAAATGACTATATATTACCCTTTCCCACTCATGATTAAAAATTTCTATAAAGAGCATATGCCTTGTGATGTTTAGGTTTTCCAAATGTTCAAACCCTTGTTTCAATGTTAGTTTCTTGTTGTACACTGGGTTCATGTCTTTATGAATATCATAGTCTCCTATCAACTCAAATTTGTAGTGAATGTAGGCACAAATGTCTTCTATGTGTAAAATCCTATTAGGCACTTGTGAAAATGCTCCTGATCAGTCATCTTCTAATGAAATGTATGGTTTCTTTTTAAATTTATATCTAGGTCTCTCACTCACATCACAAAAAGTTGGGGTTTCCATTCTTTTCAAATTAAACTTCAAATTATGACTATGTAGGTAATCAATGTTGGAAATTTGGCTAAGTAGGATAAGTTGGAGTAGAATTAGAGTTGTCATTTATGCCAATATATATCTTGTATAAAGAAGTCTTTGTGTATAGATGAAGATTCTATAGTTAGACATAGAATATTGTCTAAGTTAATTATCTAGCATAATGTAGATAGATTTAATGAGTATGAATGAAAAGGATATTTTTGGAACATGCATAGTTCTATACGGATAGTACAGAGTCTCATGATGACATATCTAAGCTTGGAGGTTAATATGATCAGTACAAAATAAGTTATGGATTAATTTCCAATAAACGCAGTGTACAGGATAGAATAAAGTATAACAAATAAATGTGAATTACGGGTTAAGGAATTATTTTGATTAAAAAATAATTACTTGACTAATTAGGGATGATGTCCTATATGTTAACCCTAAGTGAGAAAGAGTTAGCTTTGTATTTTTCCAAGTGTCTGAAAGCTTGAAAGCTAACTGGATAGTAAATTGTAAATTGCAAGGGTATAAAGGAAATATTGTGAATTGAAAAGTTGTGTGAAAAAATTGCAAGTTATATGTAAAATTTTATGTGATACAAATTCAGATGTAAGATTGGAGGATTACAAATTTTACAATGAGCAGTAATGAAATATTAGATATTGAAGATATCAGTAGCAAGCAAGAGGTTTTTGTATCTATCTCTTTGTATTAAGGAACTATATTATATATTGAATGTTTTGGGTAGTGAGATCATCTTGCATATATTTTGTAATTGTAAATAACAACTCCTAATATGGTTGAGTCTTTTAATAGAACCTAGTCCTCTAACAAGGACCAATACACTATATGTATTGAATAGACTCCTAATAGGGTCAATATCCTTAACCAGATACTTTTGATTAGTTGATAATTTTATGGGTACTATCCCCACCAAGGTTTTCCCTTGGCCATAGTTTCCCTAGTTACCAAAATATGGCATTATGAGTTCTCTTATTGCATGGTTATGTTTATTGTTCAACATTGTTAGTTTACTTTCATATGCAAATTATAAGGAAATTAATAATATCCAATTTTGTGCTAATGTTTGTGGAATACTGAGTCACCCCCCCACCCCTCCCCTCTCATTATTCCCTATTTCTAAAAATTATTATTAGAGAAGAGTTACTTTCAAGAGGCTTAACATCTTGAGTAAGATCCCTATGGATATGTAATAGTTACAAAAGAACCTAGAAGAAGCTCTTGAGTAAATTGATATTCTTACTGAAGAGAGAGATAACCTAAAAGAATTATATGAGAATGCAAAAGACTACATTGGGAAATTGAAAGACAAGATTCACCATCTCAAATCTACAAAGGAACCTAAAGATCATACAAAATATAGTGACAAAGAATCAAGATTGAAGAAGAAAATGAGATTCTAAAACATGAGTTGAATATCATTGAATTAAAATTAAGTCTAAAGAAAGATGATGGAAAAGTTGAGTCAGATCTATAATGACATCTTACAAAAGTAACATCTGAACTTAAATCCATTAAGTTGGAACATTCAGAAATTGAGAAATATAACACTAATGTGAAAGGAAAGTTAACCTAGACTAAGTAACAATTAGAGAAGTTATATTCTAGTAGTGAGAAAACTGATGAGAAACTATATTTTAAGAGACCTTCCTATTATAAGATGGGTCTTGGATATTTTATTGGAGAAAAGTCAAAAAAGAAATTAGAAACAAAGAAAGAGGTAGATCCAATTGTTGAACATCCTAAATATAAGATAGATGAGCGAGATAAGATTGAATTCAATCAATCTAATGATGCACCTAAAAAAGTTGAGCAAGAAAGTCAACCTAAATTTTTTACAAACCCCGGAAGACTGATCAAGTTGAATCACCCAAAGAAGTAAAGTATAAATTAAAGGTAGATGATTTATATGTAATGAAGTTGGTCATATGAAAAGAAACTATATAGGTAATTTATTTAATCCTATTACCAATATTTACTATTATAATTGTCATGGTTTTGGTCATAAAGAAATTGATTGTAAGAAACCTAAATTTGATAGTAATAGTAGCAATAGTAGAATGTGTAGAGATACTAACCCTATAGGTAATGAAAGAAGAAGATCCAGTGAAAGGACATCTAGGAGATCCAATGAAGGAGAAAGATCTAATGGAAAAAGGTATCATATTGTGTGTTACAAATGTAACAACTTTAGACACATTGCTAGAAAGTGTAGAGCACAATTTAATTAGTATGGACCTAATCTAAGAAGAAGTGTACCAGTATGTTAGTTATGGAACACCTTTAGTCACATAGAAAGATTTTGCAAAATGGACATGAGGAACATCAATAGGAATCCAAATTTTAGAAGGGACAACAATAGAAATAATAGGAGGAATGATAATAGTAACAACAAATATAAAGATGAGTTGAGAGAGCATGTGGAAGAAATCAAAGAGGTATTTGTCAAAGCAAAAGATCCATCAAGTTCACATGTAGTATTGAAGAATAGTATTTTGATACACTTGATGTAATATTGAAGTCAGCTATTGTGTTTGATTCATCCTATTTGAATTAAGCACCCTTCTATTGAAGATCGAGTATGAGAGAGATAAAACTAAGTTAGAGATCAAGTTAAGAGTTTCATAGTTAATATGAAGTAGAAGATGAGATGTGGAAGCCATGGTTAAGTGCATAGATGATTTGGAGATCACATGAAGTTATATGAAGAAAACAAGGTTACTGATAATTAGAAATAACTTTTTGTGAATTGTGTTCCTATGCAATTAATGTGAAGATAAATTTGGTGAGATATAAGCCATGTGAGCAAGATTGTATGTATCATTCGATTGTGTGAATATTTAATAAGTAATTAAGATCAAATTGATAGAGAATTAAATGAGAATCAAAGCAATTTCAATTACAAACAAATAAGCTCTAGTTATGTGAAATCTAGGTATTTTTTGTAATTACAATTGTATTTTGAAGCTTTGAAATAGTAGCAATGGATAATCCTACAATTTTTTATGTGAGTGAGAGACCTAGGTATAAGTTCATGAAGCACCCTTATGTATCTTTGGAGGATGATCCCTTAGGAGAATTTTCACAAGTTCCACAGAATGTAATGCATGTAGAAGATGTAAGAGCCTATATACATTGTAAGTTTGATAGCATTAGAGAAAATGACATTTATAAATATTTAGATCTAGCTTTCAAGGGTAACCTATCCCTAAATAAGATTTTGCACATCTAAATGACTTAAATATCATTAAGCATATGTTTTACATAGATTTTGACAATAAAAAATGGAGTAGAATTTTTTTAAGTAGAATTCATGAAGGTATGTTTTGGGTAGGAGACATCCCTATGATGATAGACAATAACATGATTCATACTGGTTTGAGCAATGAAGGATGTAATCCTATGAATGAGAAGAATGTGAAGAAGTTGGTTGAAAAAAATTTGGAAACAAAATCTAGTGGCAAAAATATGAGAATAAACCTAATAACTAAAACATATGTTAGGGTTATTAGCAAGATCATTGGTTACAAGATGAACAAAAATTCTAGAGTGAAATATGTTCCTATTGGATTCATCCATGAAATGTATATTATGGCAGTAAAAATAGAAAAAGTTGACATGTGTGAGATTGTGAAGTAACGATTGCTTGATAACATTGAGAGACTCAAGAAAACCAAAAATTTGTTATTTAGATTTGAATCTTTATTGACACACTTATTCTTCCAAGTGGTTAGCTAGTTCCTTGGTATGTCAAACCAAGAATGGGATAGTGATAAATGCATAATGAGTTTAATAATTTATCATTACAGAAAGAAATCTGAGGAGAGGATAGCAAAGGATATTTCAAGAATGATGAAGAGTTTTCAACTAGTTATGAAACAAAGATTTTGAATTCCACCAACCTTAGTTGAGAAGTATAAGACTAAAATTTGCGTCATGGTTGAAATAGATGTCACCTATATGGAAGTAGTAGAACCATGAGTGAAGTTCATAGACCCTATGGGTTATGAGATGAGTGAATAATTGATTGAAGGATATGTGAAGATTATCTTGGAATCTAATAGAGATATGGAATGTCCTAGATGGGGGACATATGAAGAGAAAGTTAAAGAAGCTCACAATGAACTTCATAGTAAGGATATAAAGAAGAAATTTGAAAAGAAAATTGATGCTATACTAAATGAATCAGGAATGAAAAGAGAAGAATACAAAGAGGAAATGGGTATATCCATGGAGATGAGGGCTAGTGGATAGATAGAGGTCATGGTAGGTACACCACTTGTAATTGTAGGAGCAAAAAAAGAAGTCACCGTGGTAAGACCATCCATGCATATCCCTAGTGCATCATATACTGCAGTATCCCAGGTACAACCTACTATTGTACAAACATCACCTAAGAAGAAAGACAAAGAGGAGGTGGGGAAATAAGAGGAAAAATAGTCACCCCTTCTGGAACAAGAAAGTCAGAAAGACTTACAAAGGTAAAACAAGAAATAACAGAATCACCATCAAAGAAAAGAACAAAGCAGTTATTAAGTGGACCAAGCAAGGGGAGAAAATTAATACAAATGATAGAATATGATTAATCAAAGGAAGAATCAGAGGATTTAGAGAAACAATTGAAAATATTGAAACAAAGGTAAAGAAGACTTTGGCTAAGAAGCCTTGGAAACCTAAAGTGGAGAATTTGAATGTTCAAATCATTGATAATATTTTTTTTTGTATAGTTATACAAGTTTTACCATTTGCATAATAATATGGATAGAATTCAATTATAAAATTTTGTAGTTAGACATATGATTCTAACAAATAAGAAGTTAGAGGATATTGAGAAGAACATACCACAAGATTTGTATAATAGGTTGATAAATAGAAAAAGAAGAGTGGTAGATGAGGATAGAGGAATCATATTAGAAAACTATGTGAGATTAATAATGATGATGACATGGAAAGGATGATTAAGGTTATTGAACCCTTGTTGAGAAACAAAAAAAGAGCCATTTAGTTAATAGGTGACAACTATATATGAAGAGGTAAATAAATAGACTGAATTGGCTATTGTTAAACTCATGACCTCTGCACCTACTATTGCTAAGGAAAGAAAGGATTTAGTGGGAAAAAACCCTATGAAAAAGGAAAATAATGTACCAACATAGTTTGCAATAGTAGAAGAAAGGTTACAGAGACTATACCAACAAATACACTTGTGGTAAAGATTGCAAAGGACAATATGATGACTGAATCAACACCAAAAATAACAATTGGTACTAATACCATACAAGTGGATAGTACAAAGATAAATGTTGATGGCAAGGAGGATCCATTCAAAGATTTTGGAGAGGATATTGTTGATAATTTGGTCAACTACACTAGCTTTGATAATGGAAAGAGAGAGGAAGAAAATAAGAAAGAAGAGGATTAGGAAAATAAAAGACTTAAAAAGGAGGAAGAGAAAGAGAAGGAGGAGAAAAGGTAGAAAGAAGAGGAAAATAGAAGGAAAGAAGATGAGGAGAAAAAGAAGGAAGAAGAAGATAAAAAGGAAAAAGAAGCAAAGAAAAAGAAAGAAGAAATGAAGAGAAAAGAGGATGAGGAGAAAAAGAAGGAAGAAGAAGAGAGGAAGAATAAAGGAAAAGAAGAATAGAGAACAAAAGAAGAATAAGAAAATAAAAGAAAGGAAGAGGAAGAGAGGAAAAGAAGAGAAGAAGAGGAGAAGAAGAAAAAGGAGGAGGAAGAGAAGAAGGTAAGTGTACCTAGCTCATCTAGGACACAACGTACTCTTGCATCCTAGACAAGATCTGATGATGATGATTAGACTAAGTTGATCTCATATTTAAGAAAAATAATTGACAAAAATAGAAAGGTAAAAAACTTGCAAAGATCTTTAATGGGTGTGATAGAGAAGTTGTAAAGCACCCTAGCTATAAAGTTGATAGAACCTAATCTAGAAGATAGAGAAAAAGTTGTGATTCAAGATTTTGATGTTGAATTCACAAGTCTATCTGATGTAGCAACCATACAAGCTCAAGAAAATAATGATAAATAGATGTTTGACACTATCTATCAAAACATTAGAAATGACTTAGGAGCTCTTGATGCATGCATCAAGGAGCTAAGAAGATGTGAGAAAGAAGGAAATACATTATATGCCAAGTGTGAAATGTCATCTAGATTTACCAAGGATAGTGAAGATGAGCTAAAATGAAAGCATGATGAGGTACATGCACTAACATATCAGCCAGGTATGAAGATTGAAGACATTGAGGCACAAAAAGGGAAGACTTATGATGAGATAAGTCTTATAGAGATGAACAAAGAAAGGAAAAAAAAGAGGTTCTCACTTCTAAGAGAACATTTACATTTGAAAATAAGTACACTTGGGAAGCAAGTAGAAGAATGTATGAGAGTGAAGACATCTTTTGAAAAAATTGTTTATTCATACTTGAATGTAGTTGAAATAGCATCCTATGGGTTGTGCACTCTACTCAATATTTTAGAGGGAGTCAAGGATACATGGGAGAAGAACTTTAAAAGTTTGAAGAAAAGCTTTGATGACTGTATCACATGCCTATCAACTTGATAGAGAGGTATATGATTTTAAATTTTGACTTGTATAAAGATTTTGACACCTTTGTCATTAATGTCAAAAGGGGAGTAATATAAGAAAATTGTATAAAAATACGATGAAAGGGGGAGTATTAGAATAGTATGATGTATTTTTATAGTAATGTATAGAGATATAATGTAATGGGAGATATAAGGAAAGATAGCTATAAATCTAATGATCAACATTTTGTAAATTTTGTAAATTTTGCAAAGGCCACAATTTTTGTAAAGTTCTGATCATCATTTTGGGACTTATCCAATTTTCCCATATGTTACCATCAATGCCAAAGGGGGATATTGTTGGAAATTTGGCTAAGTAGGATAACTTGGAATAGAATTAGAGTTTTCATTTATGGTAACATATATCTTGTGTAAAGAAGGCTTTCTGTATAGATGAAGATTCTAAAGTTGGACATGGAAAATTGTCTAAGTTAATTATCTAGCATAACAAAGACATATTTGATTAGTTTGGATGAAAAAAAAATTAAGGGCACATGCGTAGTTGGTTACAAATAGAATAGAGTGTTAGGATGACATGTCTAAGCTTACAGGTCAATATGATCAGTATGGAACAAGTTATGGATTAATTACCAGTAAAGGTAGTGTACATGAAAAAACATACTATAAGAGAAAAATGTGAATTATAAGTTGAGGAATTATTTTATTTATGAAATAATTACTTGACTAATTAGGGAGGACATCCTATATGTTAACCTTAAGTGAGCAAGAGTTATTTTTGTATTTTTCCAAGCATCTGAGAGCATGCAGGCTAACTGGATAGTAATTTGTAAATTGTAAGATTATAAAGGAAAGATTTTGATTTTAGAAGTTGTGTGAAAAAAGTTGCAAGATATATGCAAAGTTTTATGTGATGCAAATTTTGATATAAGATCAAAGGATTTCAAATTTTGTGATGAGTAGTAGTGGCATATTAGATATTGAAGAAATCAAAAACAAGCAAGAGGTTTTTGTATTGATCTCTTAATATCAAGGAACTATATTGTACACTGCATTTTTGGGCAATGGGCTCATCTTGCATACATTTTGTAATTATACATAACAACTCCTAATAGGGCTAATTCTTTTAATAGGGCCTAGTCCTCTAACAAGGACTAAGACACTATATATTGTAATAGAATCCTAATAGGGTCAATATCCTTAACCAAATACTTTTGATTAGTGGATCATTTTATGGGTACCATCACCATCAAGGTTTCCCTAGTTAACAAAATATGGTGTTACGAGTTCTCTTATTGCATGGATATGTTTACTATTCAGGATTGTCAGTTTAATTTCATATGCAATTTATAAGGCAATTAATAATATCCAGCATTGGGCTAAAGTTTGTAGAATATTGATTGACCACCCCCCCTCCCCTCCCTCTGATTATTCCATATTCCTAACAATAAATACCTCAAATTCATGAATTTTAGGGCTTGTTGAATTCACTTTCAAATATGCTTCAAAACACTTTAACTTTGATCTTAATTTTTCTCAAAGGAATCCTTAACTTTGTGCACAATCAAATGGTACTCAAAATTCCAATTTTGATCCTTAAATCACTCTCTATTAAATTCTTCTTTAATTGCACAAGTATGAAGGTAAAAAAATTTATTTCTATTTAACAATAAACTTATTTTACTTTACAAACTCACATATAAGCTCTAAATTTCATGCACTCTTAACCATATCTTTCTTACATCCTTCTCTACCTCATACTAACCTCGCAAGTCTCAATTCCTTCCCTAAGGTTTCATATACTATTCTAATGCTAATTCTATTGTATTAATTTATGAAATGAACTACTCAATCAGACTGTATTTGGTTGTTGAGTATCACTAACTTTAATTTTTCTTCAAGTGCTTCACTTGATTGACTTTCCAACACAACATATAAACTTATTGGTTCCTTATCCATAACAAATGATTTGTCAAGATTTCCAAGAAGATCTTTCACATTCTCTTTCTGACTATTATTGTTATTCCAATTCCTTCTATTGTTTTTCATATTCCTTCTATGATTTTTGCTTCTCATATTATTCCTCATGTTGATAGGCATTCTCATAGTGTTCATCCTACAGAATCTTTTTGTATGACCCAAGTTGTTACAAATATGAAAAAAAAACATTGTTTCCATATCTAGGTCCTACCTGATAGATTTGTGCTCTTAAATCTCTAGCTATATGCCCAAATTTATTTCACTTATAGCACATAATATCATTTCTTATAAAATTGGTTCCTCCAATACGTCTATTAGTTGCAGGGTTAGTACCTCTAAACATTCTATTATTATCATTATTGAATTTAGGTTTCTTTTCAACCCCTGGTACCTATGGAACTATTCCAACTAATGGAATTGGTGGAGTTAGTGAATATAAGGTTTTCCATGACATGTTTGAGGGGTTGGATACTCATTTGTGTGAATTTGAATAGCAAAGCCACTCTTTTTGTGTTCAACTTTGTCATACTCATCTTGCAAGATGAGAATTTTGATTTGTATGGATTAAATAGAAATATTGTATAGTATGTATAGTTAGATTAGTTTATTTTCTTGATCTATGTGCTATATTAGAATTTAATGAATTAATTTATTTAAGTTTTGTAAAATCTTTCCTTCTTGGATAGTTCACTAGTCTAAACAGGGTTGGGACGAGTAAAATACATCTCCCATAAAATCCCACTATGGATTCATCACAACCTTTTGGGAAATGGGATTGCACTAAATATATAGTGGACATATCCATTTTGGAGGTTAGGGAAGAAGGTTTTTTAATTTTACACTCTTTTCCTAGGCTAGACAATAGGGTTCCAACAAGGAGCAAGAGGCATCACAATTTCTTTTATATAGCTTAGATGGATTGGTGGGCATGAAGATTGAAGTTTAATGTTCTCATGGATGGTGTTAGATACTAGTGGAAGTGTGAGTAAGGATATTAGAGTTCCTATAAATAAATATTCAAATTCATTCCTTAAAGTGGTTGATTTCCTTTGTTATTTTGGGATAATTTGGTTGGGGTTGTACAGATAGGTTGGAAACACTAGACCTAGAAAATATTAAGGTTTGTCCAAAAGGGTATCTGAGATGGTGATCAGTTTTGGGGGTCATTAAGAAATTTTTGAAGAAATTTCCAAAACCTAGTTTTGGGGGCCTAATTTCAACTAAATCTTGTAGCCCTATTTTATAGGGATTTGCTAAGATAAGGTAGAAACCCAATGATAGAGGAAGTCAAACCTATGAAAGCTTGTTGAATTGAAGTTGAATAACAACTATCCATCCATGGGGAGTCCAATCTTGGAGTTTGGAAGTCTTGGTATGTGTTTAGACTTGGAGAACCAAGAGAGAGGATTAAGGAGTTGAACTTGGTGGGCAGTTTCTTGTGGTTGGGAGATAGAATTGAGTCTTCTAAGTGGTAGAGGTTTCTTAAGTGACCCCTAGAGACTAAAGAGGTATTGCTAGTAGTAGGCCTAAATAATAAGGCCTAGAGTTGGAAAACCCTAACTAATAGGGTTAATTTGGAAACTCCCTATCAAGAAGCCTAAACCCTATTAGGAGTTATTATTACAATTACAAAAATTATTCAATATGAGCCCACTACCCAAACATGAAATATAAAATCATATTATTCAATACAAGAGATAAGTACAAAACCTTTTACTACTACTAATATCTTCAATATTTGATTTGCCTTTGCTACTCTTCACAAAACTAGTCATATGTCTATACTACTTTAATCTAACATCAAAATTTACATCTCAAAACAATAGCATTTCAATGTCATTAGCATTACATAACTTCTCATCTCAATTTTTGTACTTTATACCAAGTTATTTCATAATAACCTATAATGTCAGCTTTCGTACCTTTACACCCTTACTAAAATAAAAAGTTATATCTTGCTTACTTAGGGTTAATATCTAGGATGCCATCCCTAATTGGTCAACTAATTATTTTGATAAAAAACAAATTCCTTAACATAAAATGCTTGATTCCTTTTCTTTATCCTATTATGTTGTTGGATACAATTGTTAATTGAATGTTGTCTTTGATGTTACATAGATGTCATATCAGTCATCAGTTAGCTTCTACCAAGCTCACTTAGTCAGCAAAGGAGCTCACTCAGTCAGCAAAGGAAAGTTAGCTTCCACCAAGCTCACTCAATTAGCAAAGAAAAGTTAGCTTCTACCAAAATCACTCAGTTAGCAAAGAAAAGTTAGCTTCTACCGACCTCACTTAGTCAGCAAAGAAAAGTTAGCTTCTACTGAGCTCACTCGGTCATTGAAGGAAATACGGTAGGAAATTAACTTCCACTGAGCTCACTATGATAGCAAAGGAAAGTCAATGCTCACTAAGCTCACTCAGTCTCCAAATTACTTTTGCAAGATTTTGCAGTGTTTACCAAGCTTCACTTGGTTAACACTAGAAAACCATTCTGAAGTAGTGGTTATCAAGCCTGGTCAACCAGCAAAGGATTTTACTATTTTGATATTAAGTTTAATTGCTTCATGCAGCCGACTGATGTAATGATTTTTAGTTATTCGAACCTATATTTAAGCTGACTTGTTAAATCTGAAAGGTATATATATAGATACTCAAGTTGTGAATCAGTGTGTATGTATGAGAATATATGGAGAAGGTTGGAATAAGAGAATTGAGCGAATTTTGATAAAGGATTAGATATCCTAGAGAAGCTGCAAAATTGTATTCAATTAGCAAGGATCCAACAAAGGAGAACAGAAATCTGTACTCAGCAAAAGATAAGTTGCATATCATTCAGGTCAATTCATTGTTTCTTTCTAACCATTGTAGCAATGACTTCAAATCTCTTAACAGAGTTGGTTTAACAACCATTTCATAAATCCTCTAACAAGGTGACAGTTTAATTGAATTGTTTTAAAGACCTCTAACCAGGCCACTCCTAATAGGGTGATTAAATCTTCTAACAAGGTCACACCTAACAGTGTGTATTGTAACCTTTAACAAGGTTGGCTCCTAATATGGCTCACTTCAGAAGAGTGAAAATTGGTAACTAGTTACTTGGTGGTTTTTCCCATATTGGGTTTCCACGTTAAATCTGGTGTCTCTTGTGTTCATTTAGTTAATCTTTGCATGCATGTTAATACCTCTGAATGCTAGATGAATAGTAACTAGTTAACTTACTGAGTTAAAGTATTTATGCACTATTTATCGATTATCAGCAGTAAATAAGCATTTTAGACATCTAAGGGATTTTTGGACTTTTTTTGTGGTAACTAATTCACCCCTCCACTCTCAGTTACTTCATCTATATTTCCAACAATTGGTATCAAAGCTTTTGGTTCTTTCAGGAAAAGATTTCAAGGATCTAAGCTAAAGATTAAGATGTCTTATAAGAGGGAAATTCCAAAACTTAACAGGGAAAACTTCTCAGCATGGCAAGGGTTGATGAGATTTCATCTAGCTTCCATTGGAGATACAGGACTAAAATACCTTGATGAAAAATATGCAAAACCGTCTAGTACATTATCTGTCAATGATATTGCTGAAAAGAAGACACAACATTATGATGATAGATATAGCATCTGCCCTGAGTTATGAAGAATTTGATGACATTAAAGATTGCAAATCTGCCTTTGAAATGTGGGAAAAGATAAAAAAAATTTATGGAGGAGATGATAATATAAGAAGAGCCAAAGCAGAAAGTTTGAGAGGACAATTTGATCAAATGAGGATGAGAGAGGATGAAAACATTGCAAAATATGTTGAAAGAGTCAAAGCATGTGTCAGTGCAATCAAAGCATTTGGAGGAGATATCAAGGAGGAGATAGTAATAAGTAAAGTTCTTAGAACTCTACTTCCCATTTATGCAATTAAAGTTTCTGCAATTCAAGAAAGAAGATGTGAAGAAAATCACAAGATAAATCTAGAGGCCATAGTTGGAAGATTGACTACATTTGAACTAGACAACTTTGACAACTATGTTCCAGCTTCCAAGAACATTGAATTAGAATTTGAAGCCAAGCTTTCACTTAAGGAGAAAAGCAAAAAGAAAAAGGAATCTCAATCGGGAAGTGAAGATGAATCAGACCAAATTTTAGATAGTGATCTTGAAGTGATTGAAGCTCTACTAGCAAAGAAATATTCTAGAGGTAGAGGTAAATTTAAAGGTAAAGTTCCTCTAATTTGCTTCTCATGTGAAGAAGTTGGTCATATTGCTGCTAGGTGCCCAAACAAGCAGAACAAAGATGACAAGAAAGATTACAAGTACAATGGCAAGAAAGACTTCAAATCATTCAAAGATAAAGGTAAGAAAACATGTTTTATGGCTAAAAATTTTGATGATTCTAATGATGAAGAAGAAGATGAAATTGTCTACATTGCTATGAAAGATGAATCTGATAATGATGAGGAAGTGGCACTCATTTCTCATATGAGCAAAAATGATACATGGATCATAGATAGTGGTTGTTCTTATCACATGACTGGTGATAAAACTAAGTTTGAATACTTTGAAAACTATGATGGTGGCAGTGTAAGGTTTGGTAACAATGAACCTTGTTGTATAAAAGGAAGAGGAAGAATATCTCTAACCAAAGAACTTATATGTGATAATTTCTATTGGGTAGAAGGACTAAAGCATAACTTGTTGAGTGTGGAACAACTACTCAATAATGGATTCAAAGTAGAATTCATACATGGAAAAGCAAGACTGTTGGATGGCAAAGGAAAACTGATTGGATTAGGCACTCAAACAAAAGGTAACTTATTTTATCTTGAACTTGGTAAATGCACATGTTTTATTGCTCAACTTGAAGAAATTTGGTTATGGCATAAAAGGTTATGTCATGTCAACTTTGATAACTTGGTAAAGATAAGAAAATTCAAGAAAGTAAGAGGCATTCCTAACATAAAGAAACCTGAGGTTGGTCTATGCAAGAATTGTCAGATTGGTAAAATGGGAAAGACTAGTTTTAAAAGTAAAAATTATCAGTCTGAAGATATATTATAAATTGTGCATACTGATTTATGTGGACCCATTGGAATTGAAAGCTATACTGGAAAAAAGTTCTTCATTCTTTTTGTTGATGATTACTCAAGAATGATGACTGTCATGTATCTAAGGAACAAATTAGAAGCATTTGAGAAATTCAAATGGTATTTAGCCAGAGTAGAAAAGGAAATAGGAAAAAGATTGAAATTCTTGAGATCAGATAGAGGAGGAGAATTTATTTCACATGAGTTCAATAACTTTTGCTTTGAAAGAGGAATCAAAAGATAGGTATCAGTCCCTAGAACTCCTGAACAAAATGGAATAGCTGAAAGGAGGAACATATCTATCATGGATTGTGCAAGAACCCTAATGCTTGAAAAGAACATTGCTATCAAATACTGGAAGGAAGCTATCAGTACTGCAATTCATATCTTGAATCAGGTACAACTTAAGAAGGACTCATTCAAAACTCCCTATGAGCTATGGTATGGCTACAAACCTAATGTAAGTTATCTAAAAGTATTTGAAAGTAAATGTTACATTTTGAAAGAATCTAGAAAAGGAAAATTTGATGTACAAGGTGATGAAGGAATATTTTTGGGATACTCTTGCAAAAGTAAAGCATATAGATGTTTGAACCTATCTACTTACAAAGTCATAGAAAGTGCACATGTGAAAGTTGATGAGTTTGCAGAAAGGACTGAAGAAGAAAGCAAAAGGGAACCAAAAGATTATAGAAGGTTTGTTTTCATTGAACCTGATACAGTACCAGTTAATTAGGAATCTTTTACTCTTGAGTCATTAGTGATCGAGTTACAGGTAGTTCAAATTGAGCTACAACAACCCAAGTTACATTCAAATGCTACCGAGCAAGTGTCTACCGAGTCTGAAGGACTCGAGCCAATATCTACCAAGCTAGAACAGCCAAAATCTGAAATTGAAGTTCAAGAGGATAACAATGAAATTGTTTCAAAAGGCATGGAGCCTGTATTAGCAAAATATGTTAGGAGACATCATTCAGTAGATAAAATCATTGAAAACAAATCTGAAGGAACCATGACAAGAAGTAAGTTGAAAGGTACTTGTTTACTTGCTGATTTTGAACCTAGAAATATCAAAGATGCTTTAGAAAATGATAGTTGGATTGAGGCTATGAATGAAGAAATAGAGCAAATAGAGAAAAACAAGACATGGACTCTTGTACCCAGGCCTAAAGATAAAAATGTGATTGGAACTAAATGGGTATTCAGATACAAGTTGACTGAAGATGGTAAGGTATCAAGAAACAAAGCTAGATTAGTATGCAAAGGATATGCTCAAGAAGAAGGAATAGACTATGGAGAAACTTTTGCTCCTATTGCAAGACTGGAAGGAGTTAGAACTTTACTTGCATATGCTACTCACAAAGGATTCAAAGTTTATCAAATGGATGTTAAGTCAGCATTCCTCAATGGTATATTGGATGAAGAGGTTTACATTGAACAACTTGAAGGTTTTGTTGATCTAGATAAAAGAAACATGGTTTGCAAATTACACAAGGCACTATATGGTTTGAAACAAGCCCCTAGAGCATGGTATGAAAGATTACATAACTATCTTATTCAAATTGGTTTTCAAAGAACTAATGATAACAGTAGCTTGTATATAAAGGTTGGACCAAATGATAAAACTGTCTTGACAAAAATATTTGTAGATGATAATATTTTCACAGGAAATGATGATCTTTGTAAAGAATTTTCAAAACAAATGAACAAGGAATTTGAAATGTCTATGTTTGGTGAGATAAAATTCTTTGTTGTTTTTCAAATTTAGCAGAATAAAAATGGTATCTACATCACTCAATCAAAATACATCAAGGAGATATTGAAAAAGTTTGGTATGGAAGATTGTAAACCAATTGGGACTCCTATGTGCATTGTATTAAAACTTACCAAGGAAGATGAATCAAAAGAAGTAAATAAAACATTGTATAGATCTATGATTGGAAAGTTGTAGTACGTAGTTCATACCAGGGTAGATATTGCCCTTGTAGTTGGGATTGTGGAGAGATTTTTAGCAAAACTAAGAGAAAATCACATGATGGCAATCAAAAGAATAATGAGATATTTGAAAGGAACTAAATATTATGGTTATGATTTATGGTACAAATTTGGAGGTAATCTAGATTTAAAAGTGTTTACTGATGCTGATTGGGTAGGAAACCTTGATGATAGAAAAAGTACAAGTGAAGGAGCATTCTTTCTAAGAAAAAGGTTGGTTTTGTGGACAAGCAAAAAGCAAAATTGTACATCCCAATCTACTGCAGAGGTAGAGCATGTTGCTGCAGCAGTAAACTGTTCTAATATTGTTTGGTTTAAATAGTTGTTGGAAGGCATGAAGGTGGAAATCAAAGAACCAATTGTTATGTTTTGTGATAACACAAGTGCAATCAACATATCTAAGAATCCAGTAATGCATTCCAAAACCAAGCACATTGCAATAAAATGTCATTTTTTTAGAGAATTGGTGCAAGATAAGGAAATCAAATTGGAATATGTCCATACAAAGGACCAAATTGCCAACATATTCACAAAGCCATTACCTAAGGATGCATTCTTGTATCTAAGAGGTAAGTTAGGGGTCACTCCCCTATCCGAAGTTCACTAAAATAAAGTTTTAGTGATGCATCAATGCATACCAAGTTGAAGATCTATCAGTTGATGCAGCATAGATAAGAAACATTGCATATGAATCAATACTAAAGGTATATTAGAATTTATTTGAGTTATGTTGTCTTTGGCATGTCTTGTCAAAGAGGGAAAGTTTTTTGTCACATCTTTCTAAAATTTGTTTGAAAGAAGGGTTTGCTAAGTAATTCCTTCACAAAGGGAGATTACTGAAAGAGGGAGTTTGCTAAAGAAAAGACTTGCTAGACTTGTTTTCAAATTTCATTCTACTATGACATGTTGTGTTGCCATCAATGCCAAAGAGGGAGATTTTTGGATACAATTGTTAATTGAATATTGTCTTTGATGTTACAAAAATGTCATATCAGTCATCAGTTAGCTTCTATCGAGTTCACTCGGTCAGCAAAGGAAAGTTAGCTTCTACCGAGCTCACTTGATCAGCAAAGGAAAGTTAACTTCTACCAAGCTCACTCGGTCAGCAAAGGAAAGTTAGCTTCTACCAAGCTCACTTGGTCAGCAAAGAAAAGTTAGCTTCTATCGAGCTCACTCGGTCAACAAAGAAAAGTTAGCTTCTACCGAGCTCACTCAATCAGCAAAGAAAAGTTAGCTTCTACCGAGCTCACTCAGTCATCGAAGGAAATATGGAAAAAAATTAACTTCCACCGAGCTCACTACGATAGCAAAGGAAAGTCAGTGCTCACCGAGTTCACTCAGTCTCCAAAGGACTTTTGCAAGATTTTGCAGTGTTTACCGAGCTTCACTTGGTTAACACTAGAAAACCATTCTAAAGTAGTGGTTATCGAGCTTGGTCGGCCAGCAAAGGATTTTACTGTTTTGATATTAAGTTTAATTGCTTCATGCGGCCGACTGATGTAATGATTTTTAGTTATTGGAACATATATTTAAGCTGACTTGTTAAATATGAAAGGTATATACATAGATACTCAAGTTGTGAATCAATGTGTTTATGTATGAGAATATATGGAGAAGGTTGGAATAAGCAAATTAAGCGAATTTTGATAAAGGATTAGATATCCTAGAGAAGCTGCAAAATTGTATTCAATTCGCAAGGATCCAGCAAAGGAGAACAGAGATCTGTACTCAACAAAAGATAAGTTGCATATCATTCAGGTCAATTCATTGTTTCTTTCTAACCATTATGGCAATGACTTCAAATCTCTTAACAAAGTTGGTTTGACAGCCATTTTGTAAATCCTCTAACAAGGTGACAGTTCAGTTGAATTGTTTTAAAGACCTCTAACCAGGCCACTCCTAATAGGGTGATTAAATCCTCTAACAAGGTCACACCTAACAGTGTGTATTGTAACTTTTAACAGGGTTGGCTCCTAACAGGGCTCACTTCAGAAGAGTGAAAATTGGTAACTAGTTACTTGGTGGTTTTTTCCATATTGGGTTTCCACATTAAATCTAGTGTCTCTTGTGTTCATTTAGTTAATCTTTGCATGCATGTTAATACCTCTGAATGCTAGATGAATAGTAACTAGTTAACTTATTGAGTTAAAGTATTTTTGCACTATTTACCAAGTATCAATAGTAAATAAGCATTTTAGACATCTAAGGGATTTTTGGACTTGTTTTTGTGGTAACTAATTCACCCCTACCCTCTCAGTTACTTCATATATATTTCCAACATATGTCAATTGAAAAAATGCAATAACTTTGTTTATATTTGTGAGTGTTAAATATGGGCCTCTAATTCAACCACACACTACAAAACAGTCATTACTTTTCAAGTACATCTAGGAATAAACATGAGGTTGTTCATCTAGAATGTCTGCATAGTGCGACCTATTTCCTTCTAACTTGACGATGTTTTACTATTTGCTCTCAGAATCAAGAATTTAATAACCAAACCAACTAGAATGAAGGGTTTTAAGAGCTATACGAATGTAAATTTAAGCTAGAATGTATGCTGATTAATCTTTGTTTTTGAGGTTTTCTTTATGAAAATAGATATGAATTAATCTAGATGAAATTAAAATTAATCTAAGAATGTGATAAGAAAAACTATTCTAAATGTATGCATTGTGATCTAAATGAAGTGCAATGAAGATCTTTGAATGCATGATTATTTGAGTATTCAAAATGATAGAATTTCATTACTCAACAAATGCATCCTTCTAAAATGATAGGAAAAAGGTTCTTGTTAACCAAAGTTGCCTCCCACCAAAAAATTGAATTTAAATGCCAAAGCCCACCTCATGGTCACTTTCCATATTTAACTATTAAACAATGCTATGGAAATGCAAAATAAATTAAATAAAAACCTTATAATATTTTTGTATGTTCCTAAGTTTATTTCCTTGACCCTACAACATTTTCTACCATCAGATCTCACATAGATCTACGCGTGTCACTTTCCCACATTTTGGAATTGCTCAGTGTCTAATGAATGTAGGGAAGTGACCATCTTCCACATGTCCTAGGTGGGGCCTTACTTCTTGTTTGTGGGCCATCTTTTTGACCATCTGACATGTCAAGTTAACTGTGCATATGGATGGATTTTGATTGGCCAATGATTTCCTACATTCCATATTTTGTTAGAGTTTTTGACAATGCGAAGAAGTGACATCATGCCATGTGGATTAGTGGGGTCAAGTTTTATTGTGTGGGCCATAGTGTGATTATGCTGACATGTCTAGTGAGCTGGCATATGAGTGGTTCCTAGTTGGTTGCAAGTACTAATAGGGACCACATGTTTTTAGTTCTACCTGTTCTATTAGATCTTCCTAGATCAATGACCGTTGCATCAATTTATGAAGATGCAAGGATGCTAAAGAATGTGGGGAAGCGGATAGTCGATGCATGATTTTGTAGGTTCATTCTTCTATGTGGGCCACTAGGGTTGAAAATGTAGTGCCAGACAGTTGCCAAATAAGTGTTAAGGTGGAATTTTGTTCCAATTTCTTCATTTTGATTCACCGAGGGCTAACATGTTTGTGAGTTGGATGTTGGGTGTCTAGTGGGCCTGAAAGTTTTAAAAGAAAACACTGTGATAACTAGGATCTTCCATGATTATTGATCTTGTAGAGATCAACTATCAACACTTTCTTGCATTTTGAAGTTGTAAGGATTTTAGGCAATGCAAGAATGCGCCTAATCACCATGTGTCCTCATGGACCCAATTTGAAAGAAAAGTAGTCACAGTTAAGGTTGACAATTGTGACATTGAGGTTAAATTGGAAAGTTAGTGCAATTAGTAGGTTATGTGGTCAAATGCATGAAGACTTTATGGGGTGGAAAAAGAAATAGAACTATTGGCTGACGTGGCCCATCTTAGTTGTAGGACTTAGTTGACCTATTGACTTTGCTAGTTTGTTGAGCAAACTATTAGTAAGAGATGTTTTCCTACATGATCTGATCTTCATGATCAATTCCAACCACTCTTTGATGAATACCATGCCTAGTGAATGAAGGAAAACACTCCACCATCTCTACTTTTATCCATGTACTTGGTTAGAGTCACTTAATGATGTCATTCTATCTTCTCAAAGCTCTATTTTGGCAAAATTTTGGATTTCATTGCATCTGAATCTTTGCAAAGATTAGATTTTCTTTAGATCTATGTGATTGTTCTCTCTAAGACATAATGGTAGTGGTTGTGGAGTAAATTTAGTCAAAAAATAGCTCAAATATGCCTGAACTATAAAGGTAGTTTTTGTAAATTTTGTCAAGATCAACTCTTCTCTATTTTCTTGATATTGCTCTACAAGTTCACTGTAAATTCCCTTTGCCTCTAAACCTATATGATATTCTACTTTATTTCCTCTAGACATTGATGTATTGTCCAAGACCTATTTTCCTCTCATTAGTGTATTGTGGATATCTAAAATCTTGTATGACGTTATCTCTTTTTGGCCTATGAACAATATATAAGTGAATTTTCTTCTTCCTTGTGTCATTTATTTGGGTTTTCTGATCTGCATGTGATTGTTAGATTAAAAAAAGTATGGATGTGTATATATTTTGGTGTCATGATGGTTCAAGTGTGCATGTATGGGTGGAGATTGGTTTGCACACTCTATTTTGGTGCATCACCCCTTAGGTTACAATAGATAGATTTGATTTCTATGCATTCCTTCTTCCTTTACCTCTCCAAGAGTGGTTAGGTGCACCCTAATAGCAAAGGATGCTGACCTTCTCCAAAGACTCAACCTCACATTTCAAGCCCCATAGCTTGGAGGTTTTTTTCATGTTTCACAAGGTTGTCCCTAGGTAAAAACTTTGGACAGAGGTGCAAAATTTTGTGACAACAGTTTTTGGCAAGCCCAGTGGGACAAAGAAGCTATCAGCTATATAAGTCCATTGGTTAGCAAATTGATGTGGATACACTAAGAACTTGGTTGTTATTCTTAGTGCCATTATCATTTAGAGGTATTCAATCAAACACAGTGGTGACTCTAGTGCAACTCTATTGGTTTCGGGTAGAAATAGTGTTGGTATGCAAAGACCATGTTTGATCTTTTGTAATTTTTAAGTTTTCTATGAAATTGGAACCTTTTATGAAAGTCTAACCATGGATTCATTTTATAGAAATAACTACTATTCCCCCCTATATCATGGAAATTTTATTCCTCAGCCCTCACATTGCCAATTTCAATCTCAACCCCAAACTATTTATAGTCCTTCTACTCAAAATTATTACCCTCCCCTGTCCCTACTTCATTAGTCCCAACATCCTTATTTTAAGAACTTAAAGATATGTTGTTGGAATCCAAAGGAAGATGGATGCATGGGATATGTTGGTGTTTGAAAATGCTGAAGGGATTTCAATTACCCTGATGAGAACCAGACATATCTAGGGGTAGCTAACTCCCATTTTTAAACTATCTTTTTAGACATCGAGCCAACTATAAGGCATGACCCTTCTTCTACTTCAAGCTCTACAAAACCTAGGTGGGTAGACCTCAGATTCAATCGATATCGTACCAGTGCAAAACATATCCCTCAATCTATTTACTGTAGATGAAAACCCCTTATATCTCCTAATAACTTATGCAATAACAAAGAAGTGTGGTAGCTAATTACAACTCTATGAAATGCACAAGCTAAGTGAGGGTTAGGCATTTAAGTTCTTCAACATGAAAGGGGAAAAGTGTTTGATTAATAATGTTGACTTTAGAAAACCTCTAATATGCAGCAATAAGATTAATGATCCTGTAATTGATCAGTGACTTAACCATTGGGCAAATCCATGTATAAAAAACATACATATGGATATCTGAGACATATTTGTATCTTCAGATATTTGATCTATCTATTCAACTTGTAAATAGACATCAATGTTTAGTCTAAACCTCATTCTTACATGATATCCCTGTATATGCTACTTTAGTATGTTAGAAACACTAAATTAAAACAATAAAAAAGAATTTGCATACTAATTTAACATAACTTCATGAGAGACAAAGCAAAGTCCTCAAATGAGAATATGAGCCATGGATAGGCTCTCTCAATGAGGATGATCACTTGATGTAGAGGTGTGTCTAATAGCTAAGATGGCTTGATTATGTATGTATGCTCAAATGCTCAAATGGGCTTCAATGGAGGATTTTTGATAGATTTTGGTGAATGGATTTGATGTAAAAAATGGCTTCTCAAAATGGCATTATGGCTTTAATTTCTAGATTGTGTTGTTTTTACAAAAGGGAAGGATCCAATTTATAGGCAAGAGGATTGAGGGATGGAGGGCTAAGATGGAAGGAAAGGAGAAAGCTTATGGAGGGCTCAGATTGAATGAGAGGAGAGCACATGGATTGTGCTTTCTTACAACCAATCAAGGAGTGACACATGTCATAGGGTGAGAGGATGGAGGAAAAGGAAAGGATGAGTCAACAAAGGAGGCTCAAGGGATAATATCTTCATAAAGACCCTTCATAAGTGCTTTGTAAGAGCATTGAAGGAGAGCGTAAGAGATATTTGAGGGTCATTTATGTTGGAGGGTGAGGAATTTCAACTTGGGTTAGATTAGGAAGGTTATAAGCTTGCTTAGGATTGTGCAAATGATTAGAGGATGGATTAGGATGGTTTAGGATTAGCTTAGGGATAGGCAAGTGGATGGCAATAAATGAGGGTGGGTGAAGGAGGAGATATTTGTTAACTTTGGCTTGGGTTAGCAAGTCTTAACCCATGTTTAGGGAATGTGACAAGGTTAGGAGGGGATTAGGATTAGAATTAAAGATAAGGATTGACATCTTCTAGAAGAGTCTAGGCTTTGGATGAGGATGAAGACTTTCTAGAAGAGTCTAGAACTTCCTAGGATGAGGATACAAAATTTTTTTAGAAAATAAATAAAGTTTTAATTATTTCAAGGGTTTGGGTTGAGGAGATATTTACTAAAACATTTTTAATAAACATGAGGATTAATATTTAATCTTAATTAAATATTTTGAGTTGGGATTAGGGATAGGAAATGATGGGATAGCCTTTAATCAAAATTAAAGAAGGATTAGAAGATTTTGGAAGAGGTTAGTGGTCTTAAGGAAATTGGCCAAGTTTTGGGCAAAAAACAAATTATTTATTTATTTTGGAATTTTTGGTCAATTAATTAATTAATTAATAAGGAAATAAGTTTAAATAAGATTTAAACATTTTTGGGAGGGATTCCTTAATCAAATATTTTTAATTAAGATAAAGGGATTTAATGGCATAAAAATAAATAAATAAATAAAATAATTAATTAATTAATAAATGATGATGTCATCAGGGACTTTTTCAGAAAATAAAAATACTTTATTTTCTAAAGGATTTTTAGGTGTCTACAATCCCCATTAGCAAACTTGCAACCCTGTTGATTTCCCTAAAGCATTTACATAACCCCTTGAGTTATAGGCAACAATAAAATAACATACAACCTTAAGGGACTGTAATTACAACCTAAGCTCTATGTCAAAGATTATAGAACATTGAAGATCACTGATAAAGGAGATAAGATTCAAGATGAAACTCAATCATTTGCTATTCTTGGTATTGATTTCCTTGAAATTATACATTCATATGCATGAAATGAACACACAAAAAACACCTAACAGATCTAAACTATTTGTATTATCCTTCCTAATACTATTCATTCAAGAGAGAATATGTAGAAGAATGAAGGTGGAATCATAGATCTAGATCCAACAAAGTGGTCTCATAGAAAGATTGAGAAATTCCAACCAATAATGGTCTCATAGTAACAAAAAATTAGAACCCCTACAATGAAAGAAAGAAAGAGAGATATAGGAGAAGATGAATTCTTGGATCTAATCTATGCCCGACATGTGTCTGTAGAACCAGAATCAGTATGCAAAGAACATTAACAAATAAAGTAAACATTCACAAACCAAAAACTAAATTCACATATATGCTTAGACTAAGAAAGAAAATAAGAAGTGCAAACCTCACGAGAGAAAACACTCCATGCTTTCTTGATTCTGTAGATGTGTCCTTTTGCTGTGGATGTATGCTCAAGATGCTCAAAAGTTGCTTCAATGGAGATGGGTAATGGAAAATTGGTAGCTTTGTGAACTCTCAATTTGGCATTATAAGGGTATGGTTGATGGCTTTGGTTCTCAAAATAGCATGGTAACTTTAGCTCAAAGATTGTTGATGAAATGGCTTGGGATGGGATTCAATTTATAGGCTAAGGGGTAGAGGGATGGAGGGCTTAGATGCAAGGATGGATGAAAGCTTAAGGAGGGCTAAGATGCACTCAAAGGGGAGCACATGGATTGTGCTTGTTTAGCACCAATGGGAAGGTGACACTTGTCACAAGGAGGATGAGTGTGAGAGGGTAGGGTTAAGGGTTGGTTAAGGGCATGATGAGTGGGGTTGAGTATGTAAGAGGGATGTAAGAGGAATGAGTGTGGAAGAGGGAAGAGTGTGGAAGATGGGTGTAAGAGTCATGAGTGGGCTTGTAAGAGTCTTTATGTTTTGTAAGAGCACTCATGACTTAGTGGTTGGGTTTTTTTTTTGAGGGTAGACTTTGGTTTGGATTAGGAAAGTCTTAAACTTGTTTAAGGAATGTGACAACATTAGGGGGTGGATTAGGCTTGGGTTTAGGATTAGATTAGGGATGTTAGAGATGTGCAAGTGAATGGCATTAATGAGGGTGGGTGAGTTAGTGGCTAAGCTTGGTTAGTATGGGTGGATGGGGTGGATTAGGCTAAATGGAGGATTAGAGATAGGTTAGGTTTTTTTTTGAATTTGAGGATTTCATTTATCAAATAGATTTATTTAATAAATGGGGATTTTTGGAATTAGATAGGAGAAAAGGATTTAATTGATAAATAATAGATTATTTGATTTATCAATTAGGACTATAGATGATTAATTAAATTAATCAACTAGGGGATGACAAAGGATTAATTAAATAAGAATTTAATTAATGATGCCTTTAGAGATAACTAAATAGGATTACCAAAGTAGTGTAATCAAATTTAGGTGTCTACATTTTGCCCCTCTTTGACATAGTGTTGAGACAACACTATTTCAAAGAAGTTCGAATGAAGATGACACGAGGAAGATGTTTTGGCAACAAGGTTGCCCCAGTCTCGGATAAGAAGAGGAGAGACTAGACTTAGATGATGCCCCCTCAAGAAGGCGGCAGGGAGAGAAATGAGGCTTGACGACTTTTTAAAAAGTACAAGAAATTGAGATGAGCTGAGACGCTGGTTGGCGAAGAGAAGGGGCTGAATTAGCTCAAACTCTCACTACGGGAGAATGATAAAGGGAAATCAGAGGCACAATAGTAAAGCAAGCTTAAAAATTTCCAAGATTGGGGGGGGGAGATGGAGGAGCGGAGCGCTATAAAAGGAATCCATTGAAGCTTTTTGAGCGGGGGGATACTTCAAAGAGAAGTACCACCATGTAGTTGAGCACTAGATTTGCTATAGGACTGTTGGTTAATTGCCAATGTTACCAAGAACATCAAGGCCTTTTCACCAACCGTCTAGAGGACTGACGAACTGACTCAAAACAAACACACAAGGATTGCCCCAGTATCACACATGAATCCCAGAGGAGGCAGCGTGGAAATGACACTAGGTAACCCACAAGCAGAAAAAGAAAACAAGCAAAAGACCTGATCAAGACCTTACGCTCTAATTGCCCCATTCGCAGCATACCATGATATGGAAGATCATGGCAACCTTGAGGAGGGAACAAGGAGATTGCTTGGAAAAGATATTTCAAGACCCAAAAGGGAAGATCCCAAATCAAAAGAAAGTGAAAATCCAAAAGAGAACTATTTGCCAACGAGATGGGTAAGACGAGGTACTAACGGACCAAGATCAGACATGAGGAAAGCTATATCCTGCAAAAATCTATCAGAGAGCACCTAAGCTGATGGATCTGGATGAGTGATGTGTCTGGCAAGCTGAACTAAGAAGGATAACACTTTGGTGATAGGAGATCTAGCTAAAGGATGCATTGGAATATCTAACCAAGGTGTGCAATGTGTGCAACATGTTGACCAAGGATGAACTAACATGAAAGCCGGATAGATACAATGATACTAAGCTAAAGAGGATGTATAAGCTGACAGACCAAGATATGTTACAAATTTACAAGTTTGTTCATGTTTTGGTTTTTTGTGAGATGGAAATTTTTGTGAAGGATGGGATGTCTATAATAGTTGATAGGTGGACATGTAGATGGTTTGTGAAAAGCTTAAGGAAAATGGGATTCTGTGTGTGCATGTGATAGGATACGGGCTAGGGTACAAGATTATTTACAAGCTGGAATATGGTACAATCTTTGGACAAGATTTGGATATATACCAGGTATGGTACAAGATTTACAAGGTATAATACAAGCTTTGGTACAAGATTTACAAGCTGTACAGGAGGTATTGACAAGCTCCATCAGATTTTGGATATTTGATTGGAACACCAAGGGAACAAGTAGGTGTTTTATGGGATGGTGGGTGGATGGATGAGGGATAGGATAGTGATAGATAATGGATTAGTCTTTAGCACACAAGGCGCCTGAATTACCAAGTTTTTACCAAGGTACCTATCCAAGGCACTTGAATTGACAAGTTTTCACCATTGGACGCTTATTTGTCTTTACTATTTTTTTTTGTATTTTTTCAAAAGCTGGGTATACCAAGGATCTTCAAGCATAGAACTTCTTGAGGTGAATGATGTTAGTGGGATCATTCAAGAGTTCTCCTTCTGGTGTAGATAATTGATAGGCTCTGGAGCCAAAGGAGGCAGTAACCACATAGGGACCAAGCCATGTAGGTTCAAACTTGCCTTTCTTTTCTCGATCTACTTGGACTTTCATATTTTCTTTGAGGACCATGTCACCTGGCTGAAAGTGTCGTGGGAGCACCTTCTTGTTGAAATTCCTTTTGAGACGAGTTTGATAGACTGTGAGATGGTCATAGGCTTGTTGTCTCTTCTCGTCTAAGAGATCTAGCTAGGTGAGTTGAGCTACTCTGTATTCTTCATCTGAGATTTGCCCTCGCAAAGATATGTGTAGTGAGGGAAGTTCAACTTCTATAGGTAATACCGCTTCGGCACCATAGACTAGGGAGTATGGAGTTGTGCCTGTGGATGTACAGAAGGAAGTTCGATAGGCCCATAGAGCCAGATTTATTTGAAGGTGCCAATCACGGCCGGAATCATTGACAACTTTCTTTAGGATTTTGAGGCGGGTTTTATTAGTTGCCTTTGCCTGGCCGTTACCTTGTGGGAAATATGGGCTAGAAAAGCAGTGATGGATGCAGAGGGAAGTGCATAATTCTTCCATGTTGAGATTTTCAAAATTACCTCCATGGTCAGTGAAGATGGTGGATGGGATGCCGAAGCGGCAAACAATGTGGTACAAGATGAACTTGGAGACTTGAACTCCTGTAGCTGAGACTAGGGGGACTACTTCCACCCACTTAGTGAAATAGTCTGTAGCTGTTATTATCCATTTATGTCCATCAGATGAGAGAGGGGTGATAGTTCCAACTAGATCAAGGCCCCAACAAGCGAAAGGCCAAGGTGGTGCAATAGGCTGTAGATCCTGTGCTGGAGCGTGCACAAGATTTGCATGCTGCTGACATGGGAGACACTTTCTGACAAAGTCGCAAGAGTCTTCTTCAATGGTAGGCCAATAGTAGCCTGCTCTAAGGATTTGTCGTGCTAGGACAATACCACTCGTGTGGGCACCGCAAAGTCTGGAATGTACTTCTTTTAATGCCATCGCGGCCTCATTTTCATCTAAACATCGAGAGAGAGTATCGTGATAACCCCGACGATATAGGGTATTGGCTATGATAAGATAGCAGGATGATTTTCGGATGAGGTTCTGGCATTGGGTACATGTGAGGTGAGGGGATATGGTACCATCGTTAAGGTAAGCGTGAATTTCATGGTACCAAAGGGATTGGGGACCAACCAAGATACAAACACGGTTTGAATCCTCATTCGCATAGGTAGGTGTGAGGAGCTGCTCAACTAAAAACTCATACTGTGTAGCTTCTTGGGGAATTTCCAAGAGCGAGCCGATAGTGGCCATGGCATCTGCTGCCTTGTTCTGCATTCGAGGCACTTGTGTAAACTGAAGCTTTGTAAAATGCTGGGTCAACTGATCAACTAGCTCTTTGTAGGGTAATAGCTTTTCATCTTTGGTTTGATATTCATTTAAGACTTGTTTGATGATGAGTTGGGAATCACCAAAGACTTGTAACTCGGTGATATTCCATTCTGCAGCTATCTTTAATCCTACTACAAGAGCTTCATATTCTGCTATATTGTTGGTGCTAGGGAATTGTAGCTTGAAGGCTTTTGGAATGTAATCTCCTTGAGGTGTAACTAATAATATTCCTGCCCCTGATCCATGAGAGGTGTATGAGCCATCAAAATAAAGCTTCCATGGGGGCTATTCTTCAATTAGGCAAATATGCTCATCTGGAAATTCTGTGAGCAAAGGATATGCATCTACTAGAGGTGCATCAGCTAGGTGATCTGCTATAGCTTGCCCTTTTATTGCCTTTCTGTCCACATACTGGATGTCAAACTCACTTAGTAGCATAACCCATTTGGCCAAATGGCCTGTAAGTGCTGTTCTGGAGAGCATATACTTGAGAGGGTCAATCTTGGAGACTAGTTGGATGGTATGACTTAGCATGTAGTGGCGAAGCTTTTGAGTTGAGAAAACAACTGCCAAACAAGCTTTTTCCATAGGAGTGTAATTGATTTCATAACCAACTAGGGTTCTACTGATATAGTAGATGGCTCTCTCTCTGCTATAATCATCATGTTGTGCTAGAAGTGCCCCTAGAGCAGTAGGTGTTGCTGATATATACAAGATCAAGGGACGACCAGGAACTGGTGGAACCAAGATAGGGGGATTGGTGAGATACTGCTTGAGCTAATTGAAGCTGCGCTGACATAAAAGATCCCACTTGAAGTTCTCATTCTTCTTTAGCAAGTGTGAAAACGGTGTACACTTATCTGCAAGTTGGGAGATGAAGCGTCGGACAGATTGAAGTTTTCCCTGAAGAGAGCGAAGCTGTCGCAGTGTCTGGGGAGGAGGCATGTTTAAGATAGCCTTGACCTTTTTGGGGTCGATCTCTATACCTCATTTAGAAACTATGAAGCCTAGAAGCTTGCCAGATGTGACCCCAAAGACACACTTCTTGGGATTTAGCATGAGATGATATTGGGCCAACCTATCAAAGACTTTCTCCAGGTCAGCAAGATGATCCATGAAGGTGTGAGATTTGACTAGGATATCGTCCACATAATCCTCCAAAATACTATGGATAAGATCATGGAAAATGGTTGTCATAGCTCTTTGATAGGTAGCCCCAGCATTCTTTAGGCCAAAAGGCATCATGGTGTAGAAAAAGGTTCCCCAAGGGGTAGTGAATGTTGTCTTATGCTAGTCTTCTTCTGCAATCTTGATCTGATTATACCCAGAAAATCCATCCATAAGGGACAGGATTTCATGTCCAGCTGTAAGATCTACAATCATATCTATGTTGGGCAAGGGAAAATCATCCTTTGGACAAGCTTTGTTAAGATCTCTAAAATCAGTACAGATTCTGATGTCACCGAAAGGCTTAGTGACAGGGACCATGTTGGAGATCCATTCTGAGTAGTCGATAGGTCGAATAACCTTAGCAGCTAACATTCTTTCTAGTTCAGCTTTGACTAGTAATGCCACCTTGGGGTGCATTTTCCTAAGCTTTTGTCTGACGGGCTTGATCTTTGGATCGACTGCAAGATGATGAACTACAAGCTTTGGATCGAGTCCTGGCATGTCCTAATATGACCATGCAAATTGGCCAATGTTCTCTCATAAAACCTCAAAGAGGAGGTCAACTTGGTCTTGTGATAGGGATGCAACAATGTGAACAATTCTAGGGATCTCTAAAGAACCAATGTTGACTTCTCTAGTATCCTCTATTAGAATAGAAGACACCTCTGGTCGATTATCTTGAGGAGGCAATACTAAATCCTCATGTTCTGCTTGTGGCTCTAGATTTTCTTGCTGAGGGGTTCTCTTCACTGCCTTAGCTAGTCCCAGATTTACCTTAGTTCCAGTTTTGGGTGTATCAAAACTAGGTTGGGGATTTTCTCCAAAATACCCCTTGGGATCTAGCTTGTAGATGTAGGCAGAATCTGGCTTTGTCTTCTTATGAGGAGTTTCAGCTCCCATGAATCTTAGAAGCGCTTCCTCTAATGAGAACTCATCAATATGTATGACACTTGGTTGGTCCCAATCTATGAGTTGTGGATGAGCAACTGGTAGGTCAATGAGATGGATGGATAGTTCTCGGAGAACAGAGTCTCCTAGGAAGATTTGGTCTAGGATATCGTCGTAGGCTCTCTTTTCAACTTCCTCAGGAATGTCTTCGATTTCAACAAGGTCACAGTGGATGTTTGAAAAAGTGTGACCATTCTCGTTGGTGCCCCCAGTTGTGGGTATGCCAAAGCCAAGACCTGACTTTATTTCCCAATCATGTGCTTCGATGGGACATTGCATGCCCCTTTCTTCTGGTCCTAGTCCACCTCCTTGATAGTTCCATTTTTTCAGTGACGAGCTTATGTTGTTGGGGATACTTTTGGCTGAAGTGATCAAGGCGTGCTTGATTTCTTGGAGGTGCATCCTTATGTAGCCAATTGTTGATATCTGGAGTGAGCTCCTCATGAAGAGGGGTCTTTGAGGACACAAAGGTGGTTGGGCCAAACTGTTTGTATCGAGGAGGTGGAATCTCCTTAGCTTTGTGATATGTTGGCCATCCATGGGTATGTGGATCAAGTGGGATTGCTCTGACAGCAAATGCATCTGATAGACTATATTCTCCACATCCTTTGTTGTTGATCTTTACAGTAGATAGGGTAGAGGCAAGGATGGTTTCTGCGTCATTACAAGTGTGGGATGAGATGGCGATGGCTATGCCGATGTCTATTCCAGGGAAATGGTTTGTATATGAAGCTTCAACTACATTGCAGTAAGCAAAGGGTTCTGGATTGGCATGGATGGTTACCTCAGTGCCTTGATGCAGAAATTTGATGCACTGATGGTAGGTGGATGGAACGGCCTTCATAGCATGAATCCATGGGCGACCGAGGAGGATGTTAAATGGTAGGTTTAGATCAACAACATAGCAAACTGTCTCTTGAATGACTGGCCCAACCTTGATTGGTAGCAAAATAGTCCCTTCTGTGGTCCTTTCCAAGTTGTCATAAGCTTTGATGGTGATAACCTCACTGATCATATCTGCCTTAGTATACCCAGCTTGTTTTATGAATTTTAGGGTGCAAATGTTCAAGGCTGATCCATTATCTATCATTACTCTTTTCACGGCAAAATTGGATACCATGATGGCTATGTGAAGTGGAAGGGTGTGATCTGGCTCAACCGCGGGTATGTCGGTGGGTTTGAAAGATAGGGCACATGAGGATGAAAGGTGTCCAACAAGATTACGAAAATCAGTAGCATTGATATCAGAAGGGACACGGGATTCTATGAGAGCACTGTCAAGGATGTCTTTGTACACAGGACTAGTGCGGAGAATGTCTAAAATGGATATTTGGGCTGGCATGTTCCCAAGGTGTTCCAAGATATTGTACCGGCTTTTTGATGGAGCTGATGGTGTTGATGAAACTGGTGGGCCTGCGATGTTAAATTGCGCTCTTCGAGTGGTGACCGCACACTCATTGTCTGGTCCTCGGATATTGATAACATTGACTGAAGGCTCTTTCTCAGATATACAACCTATAAGGCTACCATAGTCTATATAGGATAAAGTGTGGTCATTGTTCTTCCCATGCTGTTGCTTTGGCTGGCGGTTGTTGGTGTTGTTTTGGATAGGTGCTTTTCCAAGATTTTGGTTGTTGTGTGGAGGAAAAGCATTTTGATAAATTTGTAAGCCTGCATTGGGAGAGTTTTGGGCACCAACAGTGATTTCCTTCTGATCAATGAGGTCTTGCACATAGTCTTTCAGTTTCATGCATCTGAGGGTGGTGTGACCATTTACCCTATGGAACTTGCAATACTCATTGTCCTTGTACCATGCAGCTTTGGATTGGCTTGGATCAATTTGTTGGGTAGGAGGAAATTTGATAAGGTTTTCCTTAGCCAATTTCTCAAAAATAACATCCAATGGCTCACCAAGGGGTGTATAGTTTCTAGGTGCAGGTTGGAATCTGGGCTTTTGCCCTGTACCTACATTGATGGCATTAGCTTGATTGTTAGACCCTTGAAAGTTGGGTCTTGTATTGTGGTTTTGATAGATTTGGTTATTTCGTTGTTGGTAATTGGTAGCTTGTTGGTTGTTTGTTTGATATGTTGGGTTAGACTGGTTTCGGGAAGGACCAATGATATTCACATGTCTGGTGTCAGTAACCCCATCTGTTGCAACATGCTTGTTTTTGTTCCAATACCTAGACTTGTCATTGGAATGTGATTGATTTTGGTTGGCCTCTTTGTAAATCTTTACCACACCATCTTTGATGAGTCCTTGCTCAAGGATCATTCCTTTCTCTTTGATATCCTTATAGGTCTGCAAACAGTTCATGGTCATGTGGTGAGCCAAGCTGGGATGTGCATTATCAATAAACATTTTCACCACATGGCATTCTGGCAAGGTGCAGGATATGCGGGTGGTAAGGGTTTGCCATCTTTGCAGGTATTCGGCAAGGCTTTCTCCACCTTTTTGCTTGGTGTGGACAAGATCAACTATTGATAGCTCTGTTTCAACAAGATGGGCATATTGGGCTACAAATGCCTCAGATAATTCAGCAAAGTTCTTAATTGTGCCATAGGGGATTCTATAAAACCATTCAAGAGCTGGTCCAGCCAAGCTTTTGGGAAAAAGGCGCAAGAGGAAGATATCATTGTATGCCACGTCCTGGCAATGCATGTAAAATTCTTTGATATGTGTGACAGGGTCTCCTTTTCCTCTGAATTTGTCAAATTTAGGTACCTCAAAGTGTTTTGGAAATGGTGTTGTGGTAATGGCTCTGTCAAATGGGTAAGGACACACATTCTCAAACTTGAATGTCTTTGGATCATTCCCTTCTTGGATGGCTTTTAGGGCTGTCTTCATTTGCTCCCACTCTGAATTGATAGGTGATGGTTGGGGTGCCCCCAATGTAGGAGTGCCTTGAGGTAGGTATGTGCTAGATGGGGCCATTGAATATGGATGGTTATGAGGGATTTGCTGATAGGGATTGTACATTGTTTGGGTAGCTGCATGGTGGATGACGGGTTGTTGAGGGGGAGGTGGCGCATATTGCTGCATGTGCTGCGAGGCTTGCTGTTGATATGGGATTTGAGGTTGGGATTGAGGAACATAAGCTGGTTGTGGGTTAAATGGATTACTTTGTGGAGGTAAGGTATAAGATGGTTGTGAGGCTTGGGGAAAGGATCGGAGGGCTTGTGGGGTTTGACCAATATATGTGGGTTGTGCCCCCATTTGGGATGGCATCTGCAAATAATTGGTGGTTGGTTGGGGTGGTGGATTACCTCCTAGAAGTGGCATTGAAAAGTAGTTGGTAAGTGGAGGTAATGGATTAGTTGGTGGTGGAGGTGGTGGGAATTGAAAGCTTGGGAATGGAACTGATGGGGTTTGATAGCTTTGTGGCTGGATTTGGAAGCTTGGTAGAGTGGTGGTGGGAGCTAGGGTCACTTGGGAGCTTGGTAGAAGATTGGCAGTAGCTTGTGGGATTTGATAGCTTTGTGGAGTGAAGGTAGTAGCTTGTAGATTTGTGGCTG
Source organism: Cupressus sempervirens (assembly GCA_028749045.1). Lineage (NCBI taxonomy): Eukaryota > Viridiplantae > Streptophyta > Pinopsida > Cupressales > Cupressaceae > Cupressus > Cupressus sempervirens. The sequence continues at coordinate 62,041,940 of CM053788.1, read as the reverse complement.
GTGGTATTGAGCTCCCGAGACCTAATGGAAATGATGGGATTGTGCTTTGGGCTGTGGTGAACAAGCTGGGGGCGATAAAAGGTTGATTACTTGGCCCCATGGGTGGCATCCCTATTGTATATTGTTGAGGTTGGCCAAAGATGCTAGCACTGATTTGGGAGATGGGTGGATTTGGAAGGCTAGGTGTGGGAGCAGTAGCAATAGTGAAGGGGGTGAACGGTGAGATGTTTTGGGTAAAGGGGGTTTGGAGTGGAGAGGTATGAACCAAGGATGGAGTGGTGGTGGTTGGGTTGGCTTGCGGCATGGAGATTTCAACTTGGGTGGATGATGGTATGTTTGGGTCTGTTGGGTCATATGGATTGGCTAGAGGCTCTTCTTTTGGGATATATTGAGGATAATTTGGATCATAAGAGCCTATGGGTGGTGGTAGCTACCCAAACAATGGGTGAGATGGATCTGATAATGGAGGGGGTCTTCCAAAGTCAAAGGTTCCTACATTGTCCCTTCGAAAATTAGCCATGATTGTCTCTTTGTTTTTGTCTATAATGGCGTTTACCAATACTGCATTTCCTGGTTGGTTCATGAAAGCTTCAATGTCAGTAGGTTATGGCATAGCTGGCTCTGGGCTGAAGGATGGCTGAGTGCTCAAGGGGGGTGAGGCTGTTCGATCTAAATGATAGGGCTCCATTGTTTCTTTCTTCTTGGCTAAGCGAGTGACGGGTGGCATGAAAAAATGCTCCTAGGGATGAGATACAATAATGATGATGGATGCAAAAGGGGGAAGGCTTTTCTATGCAAATGATTTCCTAGGTTGAGGCAAAGCTATATGACAAAACCTAAGGAGGATTGGGTTGGGGATTCTAACTTCAAAGATATGTTGTCAAAGTACAAAAGGTCTGCTTTCCTATGTGGAAGCTTGGTGGTGATTGTGTCAACTTAAGGATAGATTGATGATCCTTTAGGAAGAACACGAGATTGACCACTTGTGAATCCCAACCTTTAGCTCAAGGTGATGAGGGATAACAAGTGACAAAGCTAGATTACCCTAGACAAAGCTATGTCAAAGGGATAACCTTGGTGAGATTGGTGGATTTGGAAGATTTTAGGAATGGTAAACTTTTAGCAAGGTGACAACAATTTTGAAAGCTTAGAAATGCAGAATTTTGATTACTGGCTAGATGGTATGATTCTAAATGAGATGGATGAGCTAATAATGCTTAAGGGGATAACCTAAGATGGCTGAATTTTCTACAAAGATGACTCTAGAGTGAAGCTTATCCAAGAAGATGTGGAGAAACAAGGGTGTCTAATCATAGAAATCATGCCTAGTTGGTAAGGCATAAGCAGGATTAACTCCTGGATGTTGGCTAAATTTGATGGTGCACTCTAACCAGGCCTCTTGAAGTGCTTCGTCGGTAGCCTTGTCCTCTGCTTTGTGGAGTTTGGAAATTCGTGGGCTTGGTGTTATTGCTTTTCTCTTGGCTGAAAGTTCTTGGTATGCTAGAGATGGCTTGAGTTTGACCTTGTGAAACTTCTGTTTGGGTTTGGGTTGTTCCGACATAAATTCCTAAATCTTCTTGGCTTTGGGAAAAATCTCAGTTGTTTTGCTTCAACTTGTTCAACTTCCAAAATAGGCAGTGACTATGCTAAGTGTGCCCTAAGCTAGGATTGACCAAGTTTGGCAAACATTCATTTAACAAGTAAAATAAAAACAAGCAATAGATAGGAACACCCAGATAGAAGTTTGTGGTTCTCAGAATGTGGTACTTGTGCCAAGGAGTGTGTATGTTCTACAAATGTTTTGATCAGTCACTCCAAACACATTAACATCCTAGATGGTTTTCTGCAAGGCAAACAATTGGTTTAGCTAGGGAGTCCTTGATATACGCAAGGTACGTGAGGCCCAAATCCGTAGATGAGACCAAAAGGATGTCACACAGCCGAGAGGAGCGGTAACCCACTTCTCCTCTTTCACTTCTCAAGGGTATAAAGTTCCTTGAGGCTTAGCCCGAATGACAAAATCTTGATCCCAAGAGAGGTGTCTTTCGATTCACCTCCCGATTCTTATACTCCGCCGGAACACTGGAGTTGAGGTCATCCAAGGGGTGATGAAATCCCCAAGCAGGCCTCCTAAAAAAGAAACAAGGTTTTGGATCCTAATCTTATGCACCCAAGATGGCCTCGAAGGACGACAAGGGGAGAGAAGACTCGGATGACCTTGGGCTAAAAAACACGCTTGTTCTTTTACCAACTGACTCTTATGTGTGCTAATCTAGACTTTGCAAGCACTCATGTTTAAGAGACAATGTTCAATTCCAACTTGAAGCGCCAACAAAAGTAAATCGATTGAAGAATGCACACAATAAGAAGAGTTAGGGTCAACAAAAGCAAACTCGCGCGCCCGAAGGCCCTCCACGTCAAGTATCAATTAATTTTCTTTAAGGCATTCAAGATTGAGTGTGAGTTTGTTTTAAGCCCAAAACAAAAGTGTGTGAGATTCGATTTCAAGCGCACACCCGGAGGCTCTCCACGTCAGTTGTTGTTCAATTTTAGTGCCCAAACTTGAAGTGTGATCGATTTAATCTAGAGTTTTGACCATTTAAGAATTTTGATAAAGTTAAAGCAAACGTTCAAAGACCAAGTGAGTGAGTCAGATAGTGGAACATTTAACACCTTTTTCAAGTAGACCCATCCCCATAAATGGCGCTGAGATTGCAACCAATGGTTAATATTTGATGGGTGATTAGAAAAGAGGTGAGTCCAAGGAACTACTCAAATTGATTTTTGTAAATTTGTATTTTAACTTAACAAAGTTTCTTAAATGTCCAAAAATCCAACTTTACCTAGATTGCATGTGAAAAAGAGATTTGTAATGGTTAATTGATCCTTGGCATTCAAGATTGAATTTTTTTGTTTTAAGCATGCATTCCAAAGAAAGTTGATTTTAATCCATGACATTCAAAAGTGTGTTTTTGAGCAACATTCATTCAATGAAAAATGTGTTTAACCATTCAAGTTCATCATTTTTTTTTAGCAACATGCATTCAAAGACAAATGGTTAAACATTCAAGTTCATTTTTTTAGCAACATGAAAACCTGCAAGAAGCATGGTTAGTGGTTCCATATGTGCTCCAACCTGCAATGAGACAAAAAAAAGCAATTTAGTTAGTTAGCCAAAATCTTCAAAAATGAGAGCTTAACTATGGGAAAATTTTTTTAACTTTTTTTGTTGTTTTTTCTACGCGTAAAAATGCTTAAAACGGTCTAAATCCTACGGAACCACTAAAAGTCAAATTTTGATTTATACTAAGAACATTAACAAATAAAGTAAACATTCACAAACCAAAAACTAAATTCACATATATGCTTAGACTAAGAAAGAAAATAAGAAGTGCAAACCTCACGAGAGAAAACACTCCATGCTTTCTTGATTCTGTAGATGTGTCCTTTTGCTGTGGATGTATGCTCAAGATGCTCAAAAGTTGCTTCAATGGAGATGGGTAATGGCAAATTGGTAGCTTTGTGAGCTCTCAATTTGGCATTATAAGGGTATGGTTGATGGCTTTGGTTCTCAAAATAGCATGGTAACTTTAGCTCAAAGATTGTTGATGAAATGGCTTGGGATGGGATTCAATTTATAGGCTAAGGGGTAGAGGGATGGAGGGCTTAGATGCAAGGATGGATGAAGGCTTAAGGAGGGCTAAGATGCACTCAAAGGGGAGCACATGGATTGTGCTTGTTTAGCAGCAATGGGAAGGTGACACTTTTCACAAGGAGGATGAGTGTGAGAGGGTAGGGTTAAGGGTTGGTTAAGGGCATGATGAGTGGGGTTGAGTATGTAAGAGGGATGTAAGCGGAATGAGTGTGGAAGAGGGAAGAGTGTGGAAGATGGGTGTAAGAGTCATGAGTGGGCTTGTAAGAGTCTTTATGTTTTGTAAGAGCACTCATGACTTAGTGGTTGGGTTTTTTTTTGAGGGGAGACTTTGGTTTGGATTAGGAAAGTCTTAAACTTGTTTAAGGAATGTGACAACATTAGGGGGTGGATTAGGCTTGGGTTTAGGATTAGATTAGGGATGTTAGAGATGTGCAAGTGAATGGCATTAATGAGGGTGGGTGAGTTAGTGGCTAAGCTTGGTTAGTATGGGTGGATGGGGTGGATTAGGCTAAATGGAGGATTAGAGATAGGTTAGGGTTTTTTTTGAATTTGAGGATTTCATTTATCAAATAGATTTATTTAATAAATGGGGATTTTTGGAATTAGATAGGAGAAAAGGATTTAATTGATAAATAATAGATTATTTGATTTATCAATTAGGACTATAGATGATTAATTAAATTAATCAACTAGGGGATGACAAAGGATTAATTAAATACGAATTTAATTAATGATGCCTTTAGAGATAACTAAATAGGATTACCAAAGTAGTGTAATCAAATTTAGGTGTCTACAGTGTCCACTTGGAATTCAATCTTTTGCAACTGAACAACCTCTCTCTTCCTTCTTCCATTTTGATCTGATTTTCTTTCATCATTACTCTGTAACTGATTTGAAAATATCTTCTGTTCAATGATAAAAACCCTTTTTCTTACCAAAATCTAATCTATGTCATGAAAATGCTAGTGAAATTGAGTTTTTACTGAGTGAATCTAATTAGAATTCGACCTTAACTACATTTTCACTACCTTTTAACCACATTTAGATCGTTACCTTATTAGAAATCACAACTAAACTTTGATACTTGAATGTAATTGCAAAATAGGAATATGAGAGAAAGCCTCTCATAGCTCAAAAAAATGACATTTTGTGCAAAAACTAACTCCATAAATAGAAAATTTAGATTCTCTTGATTCTAGCGATATATAATATTGCATATTTTACCTTCTAAAAACCTCCTAAATCTCAGTTTGAAAAATACTCCTTTGGTAGAAGATTTAGGTCTCTTTGCAACTTTGATTTAAAAAATTAAATTTTAAAAAATTTAAATTCGTCTAGAGTTCAAACTTTAGAATATGAGCCATTTTGAATTTAAAACAAAATCTGCATGTCCAAAGAAAACATTTTTCAAAATGACAATTTAAAATCATTTCATTTTTATCCACCCCTTCAAATTTTGGGTCAACCCAAGATTGACCAAGCACTACATGTTTCTCTATGATTAGTCCACCTCTAATTTTTCCACCTCATCATAAGTAGAGCCCATGTTGCCATGTGTCGATCACCTGCATACTCGCATTTCTTAATGGTTGAGGAACCCTAGGAAGTGGGCATGTGCTAGCCCTCCGATCTTGCCACATGTCAACGTCTAGTCATTTGGAAGGTTCTAACGCCACCTCAATTCACTTGGGACCTAATGCAACATGTCATATTTTTGCAATCCCACATTATTTAACCTCTGAGAACTTTCTTTTTGTGGGCATGCACCCACCATTGATCTCGCCATGTGGCACCATCTTATGCATTAGCCTGTGAATCTGCCATGTCACCTTATGTGTAGCTTTGTTTAAAATTTTTCTTTTAGGCTCAAAATTTGAGGACTATTTTTCCAATTGTGGGCCCCACCCACTAACCTAGGGCTCTACCTTTCAAAAGGCCCTTGCTCAATACATTTAACTCTTTGCATGGAAAAGTTTTTATAATGCAAAAATACTGATCCACTTATCAATGTGGGATAAACAAGGACTACTCATAGCTTCCCTTTGTTTGTATAGGGTCCTATGCTTCGATGTGGAGATGCCCTTTTATAAATGGTGTGGGGCTCTCAATTGGCTCCCTTCTTCTCTTATGGTGTGGGGCACTCTGTTTTCTCTGACATGGCATGGTACCTCCTTTTCTCAATGCTACGGCTTATTTCCTTAGCATGAAGTTCCTCCAAGTCAGTTGTTCCCCAACAAAATGTGGATTGTTGCTTTGTTTCAATGCATGAGGTTCCTTTTTATTTATGTGGAGATGTCCCTTTCTTATGCATAACTCCTTTCCTCTTGGTATGCATAGATCTTTATTGGGTTTTTTGATTGCCGTAGCCTCTGTTCTTTACATGGGCATTACCTTTGACTGCCTGTTTGTTGCTCACGCTTCGTTTTTGCTTTTAATGTAGGATTTCTCTCATTGGCATGATTTCTTTCCAACCACAGGTTCTCCAAATTGATGTGAGTTAGATTTTACATTTGTTTCAAATGGCCTCCTCTTTTAATTACACAAGCTTACTTCTAACATTGCCTATGTGATCTTCTTTATCACTGCTAGCTTGGGCTCTTTCTAATATGTTGACTGCTTGTTTTGGAATTTTTCCTTGTTCTCATGGGAATTCCTTTTAATCATGTCGTGACCTCTAATTTGCTATCCATTATTTGTTCCTAGCTAGGTTCTCTTTTTTATGCTATGGGCTCATATCAAAGCCAACTCCTCTTTGACCAGCATGTGGATCTTTTTTGCAATGTTCTCTTCTTTGCTCTACCCCTATTCTTCAAGTTGATTGTGACTTGCATTTTTTTTTATGCCAACTTCTCTCCATCTTTGACTCTGGAAATTGCTTTAGCCTAAAGCTCCCAATAGCTTCTTCCCATTACTTTGACTGCGGCTTTACTTGGTCAACTTGCTGTGAGACACCTCCCCTTTTATGTCACTCCTTTCCTCCATATGCCACCTTATAGACATTTCCTACTCCTTGCATGTTGTGGGTGTAATGGAGTTGCTCAATAGCTTCCTCTTTTTTTTGAATGCGTGGCTCCATTTACTAGTGTCAATGGTCTTCAAACTTGCAATTCGGTCTTCATTTTCATTTCTTCTCTAAATTTGGAGTGTATTTGAAAATCTAGTTTAACCTTTTAACTCTTTGGCTGGGAGCTATAAACCATTCTGTTACAATATAATGGAACAAACATACTTCATTCATTGACTCTTTCTTTCAAACACAATAAGCACATCCTTTGTACAAGCCACCATTTGGTGTTAGCTTTTCTAATTTTAGAGAATCCTTGGGTTCCACTTTTATAGTGTTGCTTTAAATTGAAATGAACTTGTACTGGGTGCCTTGACTTTTAGAACTCCATAGCATCCTGTTGTCTAGCGCTTGAAAGCTCTAGGTGTCCAGTACCTATTAGTGTCTTAGACATGCAAGGTGATGTGCCTTCTTGCCTTGGGTTTTGGAGTCATGTTCTCTAAAATCTCTTATGTTGTTATCCTTCTCTATTGGAGAGGAATACTTCTCGAACAACAACTCATGTCCAAGCTTTACTGCTAGAAGGTATTTTATTTCATTATAATGCTGAACAGTGTGATTATTGCCTCCTATTCCATCCCATTTTCATCTCCCACAGAGAATCATTCATCCAAAAAGAGGTATTGTAACACCATTATTGATCTGTTGCAAATTCAAGGCATAGCCATTAAATTTATTTTATCAGCTATCCAAGTTGCCACTTGTTCCTTACACTTTGCACCATAAGTTTATCTTGCTCTTCTACCTTTATAATTCTAGAAAAATCACGTTCATTCAAACCCATTTTAGTCACGTTGAAAACTTCATGATGCCTTATCAATTAGATAAAATTTAGCCAGGGCCCTAGGCAGGTCTAGCTAAAAAAAAAATTGTTTTCAAACACCTAACCTTTCAAATTGATCCATTAATTACCTAATACAGGTCCAAATTAGAATCAATCACTGAATTGCCAATTAAAATTTATTTTACCACTTTATTTCAACCTATCAATATCATGCCAGGAAGTCCTTTGATAGGCCTTAAAATCTAACCAGAACACCTGATCAGGCATTGAAAATTTGCACACTGATTCTTTGTTCTGTATTCTTGCACCTTGTCAAATCTCTTCTCATGACGAATTTGGGGTCAAAAGATATTCACCATCAAAGTTGCCTACTCAGAATCACCTGCAGATAAACATGTTAGAAAGTAATAAACTCGGTTCAGATTTGGCTTTGAAAACTGGGAAAACTGACACTTAGGGAAATGAAAACTAGGACATTGGTTCTCTATCATTAGGACATTATGGATCTGTGATTTGGGCTCATGATGAATAACAAGATGCAAATGGCAATCAGTCAAAGTGGGCTACTCAAATTTTGCAAACTGGAAACACTGACAAAAAACATTTTTTTTGCAAATGGAATTGACCTAGAAAAGTGTGCATACAGATGTGTCATGACTTGTAAACTGACACACTTAAAGTATTTTTAGAGTACAACATAGTGGTATAATCCATTCAATCTCATCCATCATGGATTAGGAGTTATAGCACCACAAATAGGGGTACTAATCAATCTGCAAATACTGACACCAGTAAAAAGATAGAAATGTCATTTTGGAATCGTGTTTGAAAACTAATCAAATGGATTTGTCATGAGCTGAAACTTGAAACATTACAAGTCTCTAACATCTACAATGCAACACAAAAGGAATTTCAAGATTTTTGTTAACTAGGTCAAAATTACAACTCATCAAACATGGCTTCCCAGAATTCAAAATTAATTGCAAAAGCATGAAAATAGTAACTAACCAACTTTGAGGGATTCAAAACCTAGTCAAATAGATTCAAAATGACTCAAAATCTGAAACATAGGTTCTTTGGTATGGACAATAAACACTCCCAAAGTGGTGGGTCATGAGAAATTTCTAGGTGTGAGATATTCACTTGAAAACACAGCCTCCTATCGTTGTTTACCACTTAGGTGAAAATGTAGATTTGGCAATTTCTCAAAATAAGCAGTGGGTCATGACACATTTCTGGGTGTGAGATATTCACTTGAAAAAATAGCCTCCTGTCGTTGTTTGACAGTTAGGTGAAAATGCAAATTTGGCAATTTCTCAAAATGGGACTTCACAAAATGACTCAGAATGATGATTTAACTTCATGGAATAGGTAGACACACTAAATGAAAGGTGTTAGAAACATTAAACACCTTATGGGGCTCAAAAGTATAGCCAGGTACAATCTCATTTATGGGCATTTAAAGGGCTTAAATTGACTTAAAAGTTTAAAAAGACACTCAAAATGAGAATGCAATTTTGAGTGCCAATAGTGGCTCCATCTGGGGATGTATGCCCCTTGCGGGCATGGCAAAGATTCAGATCTCTAGAAGAAGCAGAACACACACCTGAACTTCAAAACTTCTCTCGAACAACTTTATTGAAAGCAAGAAAACTACTCAACTACTATGTAGACATGATGACCTCAGGCCACCGAACTTCAACAAAATTATTTACCTCTTTCATAAGCATGATTTTGATTTGAAATTTCATGAGGTAAACTAAAATTACTTCTCCTATCAGTTTCACCAATAGTATTATCATCATATAACAAATCACTTGGCAAAACAAAATCATCATCCTTACTTTCATAGTGCATGTAAAAACTTGGCATAACTTTAACCTCTTGCTCACTATGAAAAAGAACATCAACATGCTCATGAATCTCAATATCAAACTAAAATACAAAAAACTTATACTCAACTTCATGAAATGGATTATATATGTCACTCATACCTTGACTTTGCATTTCCTCACATGTTGCTAGCTGAATTTCAACTAAGCGGTCAAATTGATATTCACAACCAAAGTGCTGATTAGTCTTCTCCTCATATGAATCATAATAAAACTTACCATGGAGTGTTGGTTTCTCTTCAAAGATAACTCCATCACACATATCATCTTGAAGCTCACAAAATGCAACATCATTAGAAAGTTCAATGTTAGTAATGGAAGAACAATAGTCTGATTTATTAAAATAGTATGAGAGTGTATCACCATTTTCATCTAATCTAGCTAAATGTGAAATCTCCACATCTTCATCAAACAAAGGGTTAATGACTCCATGCAGGGATCCTCTTTGAACATTTGGACAAAAGATGGGTTTTTCATCATCACAAGCGTCATCATATAAAGCGTCATCAAATACTTTAAATTCACTACCCACTTCATCCTCATGGAAACTTCCAGTGTATGAAGAAAAGTCAGAACTATATGAAGACATCCTTTCTATTTCTCCTACCAAACATATAGTATCCATAAGCACATTCTCTTCATTATCTTTTTTAGGATAACCATTACAAATAGACTATGATTCATTCCTAAACATCTCACTACATGTTGGATCTTTATTGTTTGATGTTAAAACACTTGACAACTCTTTACTGAAGTCTTCAAAATCATTAACATTAACTAGACTCAACATTTCTTTATCTTTATATCTTGAGGACAAATCACTCTTAAATTCCTCATTGGCTAACTGATTTGTATAATGCAAAAACTGAGATACACTTTCTTTTTCAGAATCAGAAGAGGAATTCATACCTTCACCTTTGTATGAATGTTGACTGCCATCATTTCTTTCTTCTTGATTTGAGAGACAACTCTCATCATTATCCTCACATGGGACTTCTTCATAGTATGTCGGATCAGCAACTTCACCTTTATTACTTGGAAGACAACTTTCAGCTGCATCATACCCATATTGAGATGCATATCTTTGCAATTCAATCTTTAATTCATTCTCAACATAATGCAACCTCTCAGTAAGATAATTCATTTCTTGCATAGCTGACTGATCAAGAAAATGCATCTTACCCTCTACTATTGAAACATTAGAAATATATGAACTCTTTTATTCTAATTGTGACTGAGAGGACTATGACTCATATTCTTCATCTTGTATCATCTTTTTATGGCATGATGGATCAACAACATCAAGTTCACAATTGATAACTTTCAGCCTCCTCACTTGCATAAGACTGAGATCTAGGTGCAGCAACTTCAAAATTTGAAACATTAGTTACATCATCATGCATATCATTATCATGAGAAGAACTTACTGGTGTAACTAAACCTTGATTTATAAAATCCATACGATGCTAAACCCTATCAAAGTCTGAGATATTTCTTACTACTATAGCATCAAAAACGTGTAACTTCATTTGTAATTGGACCAACCTTCCTTATACACACATTTTGATTTAAATTCTCAATTTGATTAAGGCCTACATCAGGGGTGTTGATATTCTAATTAAAAATTGAAGCATCAACACTATGTTCATCCTTTCTTTCATAACCATTAATCTGGCAATCATACATAGAAAAATGACCCCTAGTCAATTTGTATTTCAAATTATTTTCAATATCTCTATCAGTCATAAAAGCTTGGTACAATGTCTATGGTTCCTTATCCCTTAGTAGATAGTTCATTTTCTTGTCAAATGCACCAAAGTAAACAACTAAACACATTTGATCATCGAGTCTATAACTCTTAGGGATATCATTCAAAAATCTTGCAAATCTGATATTGAATTGAGGCACAAGTTCACCATCTTCAATGTGAATCTTGAAAAACTTATCATAAGAATTAGACATGGTTACCCATTCTCCAAATTGCTCCATGTAGGTAGAATGCAACTCACTCCAAGATGAAATAGATCGTACTAGTAAAAAAGAAAACTAGTCTCTAGAATCTCTTTCCAAGGTTTGAGCAAATAGCTTCATGTGCACGTCCTCATGAGCAATCTCATAGTCACCCATCAAATCAATTAACAACTCAACATGATGACTGGCTTTAGTGTTGCTACATGAAAACACTGAATTTCTAATTGCCCTAGTGTTGAGCTCAATTTCTCACTCCATTGATCATATCCTTATAGAGTCAGCATTTCCTTGAGGAGAACTAAATGAAATCACTGACGTGATTCATTTTTTACATTTAGAAATCTTATGAAAATAGATCAAACAACACTTTAAAACTCATTAGTCAAAAACTTATATAGATCTCTCTTCTTGCTTGAAACTTCACATAACTTTCAAATCTGCCTGATTCAACTGAAAAATCTTTGAAAGCATTTATATAATTGATCTATACTGGTATAGAGATCCTTTAGAGAGTCACCACTCACAATTGTAAGAATAATTTAACATAAATCATACATGACAGATCCAAACTAGAATTTCACTTTGTAGAAGTTTGCAAAACTTTTAAACACTATCAAGAGAGAAACCTTTTTTCAATAATTTTGACTCTGAATTACAATAGTATTTTGAACCAACAACCACCTGACTTGACTAAAGATGAACACTCTTAGAAACACAATCTGTATTCAACCTTGAAAAATACTACTATAATGGATAAAAATTAATTGGAGTACATGAAATTTAGTAGAGAGATATGGAAAACACCTCACAAACCCACTTATGTAGCAACAATTTTCTGATGTATTGAATCTTCTTCAAATTTGCAAGGTTTATCCATCACATAGATTCAATACATTCCCCAATAGAGTCACCATTTTGTTGGTGTTTGAAAACACTAGAGGGGTTTCAATTACCTCGATGAGAACTCAACATATCTAGGGGCAACTAAGTCCCATTTTCAACATATCTTTTCAAACACCAGGCCAACTATAAGCCATGACCCTTCTTCTACTTCAGGCTCTACAAAACCTAAGTCGATAGACCTCAAAATTCAATCAATATCATACCAATGCAAAAAATATCCCTCAATCTATTTACTGTAGATGAAAACCCCTTATATCTCCTATTAACTTATGTAGTAACAAAGAAGTGTAGTAGCTAATTACAACTCTATGAAATGCACAAGCTGAGTGAGGTTTAGACATTTAAGTTCTTCAACATGAAAGGGGAAAAGTGTTTGATTAATAATGTTGAATTCAGAAAACCCCTAATATGTAGCAATAAGACCTAATGATCCTATAACTAATTAGTGCCTTAACCATTGGGAAAATCCATCAATCAAAAACATACATATGGATATCTGAGACATATTTGTATCTTTAGATATTTGGTCTATCTATTCAACTTGTAAATAGACATCAATGTTCAGTCTAAACTTCATTCTTACATGATATCCCCATCAAAAAACTTGCAACCCTATTGATTTCCCTGAAGCATTTACATAATCCCTTGAGTTATAGGCAATAATGAAATAACATACAACATCAAGGGACTGCAATTACAACCTAAGCTCTATGTTAAAGATTATAGAACATTGAAGGTCACTGATAAATGAGACAAGATTCAAGATGAAACTCAATCATCTGCTATTCTTGGTATTGATTTCCTTGAAATTATACATTCATATGCATGAAATGAAAACATAGAGAACATCTAACAGATCTAAACTATTTGTATTATCCTTCCTAATGTTGTTCATACAAGAGAGAAAATGCTGAAGAATGAAGGTGGAATCACAGATCTAGATCTCACAAAGTGGTCTCACAGAAAGATTGAGAAATTCCAACCAACAATGGTCTCATAATAACAAAAATCTAGAACCCCTACAATGAAAGAAAGAAACAAAGACATACGAGAAGATGAATTCCTGGATTTGATCTATGCCTAACATGTGTCCACTTGGGATTCAATCTTTTACAACTGAACAACCTCTCTCTTCCTTCTTCCATTTTGATCTGATTTGGGTTCATCATTACTTTGTAATTGATTTGAAAATATCTTTTGTTCAATGATGAAAACCCTTTTGCTTGCCAAAATCTGATCTACCTCATGAAAATGCTGGTGAAATTGAGTTTTTACTGAGTGAATATGATCAAAATTTGACCTTAATTGCATTTTCACTACCTTTTAACCACATACAGATCATTACCTTATTAGAAATCACAGCTGAATTTTGATACCTGAATGCAGTTGCAAAATAGGAATCTGAGAGAAAACATTGTATAGCTTGAACAAATGATGTTTTGTGCAAAAACTAACTCCATAATCAAAAAAATTAGATTCTCCCAATTTTGGCGATATATAATATCACATATTTTACCTTCCAAAAACCTCCTAAATCTCAGTTTGAAAAATACTCCTTTGGTAGAAGACTTAGGTCTCTCTGTAATTTTGATTAAAAATTTTAAATTTTCAAAAATTTAAATTCATCTAAAGTTCAAATTTTAGAATATGAACCCTTTTGAATTTAAAATAAAATCTACATGTTTAGAGAAAACATTTTTCAAAATGACAATTTAAAATCATTTCATTTTTATCCACCCCTTCAAATTTTGGGTCAACCCAAGATTGACCAAGTGCCACATGTTGCTCTATGATTGGTCCACCTCTGACATTGCCACCTTATCTCTAGTAGGGCCCATGCTACCACATGTCAATCACCTGCATGTCCTCATTTCTTAATGGTCGAGCAACTCTAGGAAGCGGGCATGCGCCAACCCTCCGATCTTGCCACATGTCAACATCTAGTCATTTGGTCTATTCTGATGCAACCTCACTTCACCTAGGACCGGATGCCATGTGTTGTATTTCTACAATCCCAAATTATTTAACCTCCAAGAACTTTTTTTTTGTGGGCATGCACCCATGGTTGATCTCGCCACGTGGCACCATCTTATGCATCGGCCTGCAAATCTGCCATGTCAGCTTGTGTGCAACTTTGTTTAAAAATTTTCTTTTGGGCTCAAAATTTGAGGTCTATTTGGCCAACTATAGGCCCCACCCTCTAACCTGTGGCTCCACCTTTCAAAAAGCCCTTGCTTAATACATTTAACTCTTTGCATGGAAAATTTTTTATAGTGCAAAAATACCGATCCACTTATCAATGTGGGATAAACAAGGACTGCTCGTGGCTTCCCTTTGTTTGTATAGGGTCCTATGCTTTGATGTGGAGATGCCCTTTTCTAAATGGTGTGGGGCTATCTACCGGCTCCCTTCTTCTCTTATGGTGTGGGGTGCTTTTTTTTCTCTGACATAGTGTGGCATCTCCTTTTCTTAATGTTGTAGCTTATCTCCTTAGCGTGAAGTTCCTCCAAGTCAGCTGTTCCCCAACAAAATGTGGATTGTTGCTTTGTTTCAATGCATGAGGTTACTTTTTATTTATGTGGAGATGCCCATTTTTTACACATAACTCCTCTCCTCTTGGTATGCACAGATCTCTATGGGCTTTTCTGACTACCGCAACCTCTATTCTTTACATGGGCGTTACTTTTGACTGCCCCTTTGTTGCTCACGCTTCTTTTTTCCTTTTAATGTAGGCTTTCTCTCATTGGCATGATTTCTTTCAAAACCATGAGTTCTCCAAATTGATGTGAGTTAACTTTTACATTTGTTTCAAATGACCTCCTCTTTTAATTACGTAGGCTTGCTTCTAACATCACCTATGTGATCTTCTTTATCATTGCTAGCCTAGGCTCTTTCTAATATGTTGAATACTTGTTTTTGCATCTTGTCCCTTTCTCATGGGAGCTCCTTTTAGTCATGTCATAGCTTCTAACGTTCTGTCCATTATTTGTTACTGGCTGGGTTCTCTTTTTTATGCTATGGGCTCATATCAAAGCCAACTACTCTTTGACTAGTCTGTGGATCTCTTTTCCAATGTTCTCTTCTTTGTTTCAATCCTTGCTCTACCCCTATTCTTCAAGCTGACTGTGACCTAAATTTTTTTATTATGCCAAATTCTCTCCATCTTTGACTGTGGAAATTTCTTCAGCCAAAGCTCCCAATGCCTTCTTCCCTTTACTTTAACTGTAGCTTTACTTGGTCAACTTGTTGTAAGATAGCTCCCCTTTTATGTCACTTCTTTCCTCTATATGCTGCTTTATAGACATTGCCTACTCCTTGCATGTTGTGGGTGCAATGGAGCTACTCAACAACTTCCTCTTTGTTTTGAATGCGTGGGTCCATTTACTACTATCAGTGCTCTTCAAACTTGCAAGCTGGTCTTCATTCTCATTTCTTCTCTAAATTTGGAGTGTATTTGAAAAACTAGTTTAACCTTTTAACTCCTTGGTTGGGAGCTATAAACCATTTTGTTACAATATAATAGAACAATCGTACTTCACTTATTGACTCTTTCTTTCAAACACAATAAGCACATCCTTTGTACAAGCTACTCTTCAGTGTTAGCTTTTCTAATTTCAGAGAATCCTTTGGTTCCACTTTTATAGTGTTTCTTTTAGATTAAAATGAACTTTTACTGGGTGCCTTGACTTTTAGATCTCCATAGCATCATATTGTCTAGTACTTGAAAGCTCTGGGTGTCTAGTACCTAATAGTGTCTTAGACATGCAAAGTGATGTACCTTCTTGCCTTGGGTTTTGGAGTCATGTTCTCTAAAATCTCTTATCTTGTTATCCTTCTCTACTGGAGAGGAATACTTTCTGGACAACAACTCATGTCCAAGCTTTACTACTAGAAGGTATTTTATTTCATTATAATGCTGAATAGTGTGATTATTTCCTCTTGTTCCATCCCATTTTCATCTCCCATAGAGAATCATTCATCTAGAAAGAGGTATTGTAACACCATTATTGATCTATTGCAAATTCAAGGCATAACCACTAACTTGCTTTTATCAGCTATCCAAGTTGCCACCTATTCCTTACGTTTTGCACCATAAGTTTATCTTGCTCTTCTACCTTTATAATTCTAGAAAAATCATGTTCATTCAAACCCATTTTAGTCACTTTGAAAAATTCATGATGCCTTATCAATTAGATAAAATTTAGCTGAGGCCCTAGGTGAGTCTGGCTAATTTTTTTTTGTTTTCAAACACCTAACCTTTCAAATTGATCCATTAATTACCTAATATAGGTCCAAATCAGAATCAATCACTGAATTTCCAATTAAAACTTATTTTACCACTTTATTTCAACCTGTCAATTTCATGCTAGGCAGTCCTTAGACTAGCCTTAAAAACTAACCAGAACACCTGATCGGGCTTTGAAAATTGGCACATTGATTTTTTGTTCTGCATTCTTGCACCCTGTCGAATCTCATCTCATGACATATTTGGGGTCAAAAGATATTCACCATAAAAGTTGCCTTCTAAGAATCACCTGCAGATAAACATGTCAGAAAGTAATAAATTGGGTTCATATTTGGCTTTGAAAACTTGGCAAACTAATGCTTACAAAAATGAAAACTGGGACATTAGTTATCTATCATGAGGACATTATGGATCTATGATTTGGGCTCATGAGGAATAATAGGACACAAATGACAATCATTGAAAGTGGGCTACTCATATTTTGCAAACTAGAAACACTGATAGAAAACATTTTTTTGCAAATGGAATTGACCTAGAAAAGTGTGCATACGGATGTGTCATGACTTGAAAACTGACACACTTTAAGTATTTTTAGAGTACAACACAGTGTTATAATCCATTCAATCTCACCAATCATGGATTAGGAGTTATAACACCACGAATGGGGGTACTAATCAATCTGAAAATACTGACACCAGTAAAAAGATAGAAATGTCATTTTGGAATCGCATTTGAAAACTAATCAAATGGATTCTTCATGAGCTAAAACTTGAAACATAACAAGTCTTTGACATCTAAAATGCAACACAAAAGGAATTTCAAGATTTTGGTTAACTGGGTCAAAATTATAACTCATCAAACAGGGCTTCGTAGAATTTAGAATTAATTGCAAAAGCATGAAAACAATAATTGCCCAACTTTGAGGGATTCAAAACCTAGTCAAACAGATTCAAAATGACTCAAAATTTGAAACATAGGTTCTTTGGTATGAACACTAAACACTCCCAAAGCAGTGAGTCATGAAACATTTTTGGGTGTGAGATATTCACTTGCAAACACAACCTCCTATCGTTGTTTGACACTTGGGTGAAAATATAGATTTGGCAATTTCTCAAAATGGGACATCACGAAATGACTCAGAACGATGACTTAACTTCATTGAATAGGTAGACACACTAAATGAAAGGTGTTAAAAACATTAAACACCTTATTGGGCTCAAAAGTATAGCCGGGTACAATCTCATTTATGGGCATTTAAAGGGCTTAAATTGACTCAAAATTTTGAAAAGACAGTCAAAATAAGAACACAATTTTGAGTGCCAACAAGATAGAAAAGTAGATGAAGGCAATGAGAAAATGTTGAACCTTGATAGGTGAGTTGATAAGATTTCAAGGCAAATTTAAAAAAAAAGGCAACATGAGGAGATGGGCTACCAGGCCTATCCTTGATAGGTGAGTTGATAAGATTTCAAGGCAAATTTAAAAAAAAAGGCAACATGAGGAGATGAGCTACCAGGCCTATCTCCAACAAGAAGAAGAAGAAGATAGGGAGATGCAAAGACATTTTGAGGAGAATCTTGCAAGGAAAGCTATTGTAGCAAGAGAGGAGGAAGGCTCCAGTTAGCTCATTTTCAAGCCAAGGAGGTAGATGCCCCCCCCCAGTTCTCCAAAGTATGTTGTTCCAAGCTTCAAGAAGCCCCCTCCATTACAAGAGCCTTCTATTGTAGCCCCTCTACCCCCTGTAAAAGAAAGTTGGGTTAGTAAGAACTCCCAAGACCTATCACTATTTCCCTATTTCAAGATTGATTAGTTGTATGGACTCCTGATGGTCCAAACAGGGAGTTTTCAGAGAATGAAACAAAGTAAGAAAAATGAGAAAGGGGAGGAGTTGTAGCCTACCAAGGAGGAAAAGAAGGTAGCTGAAGAAAAGAAGGAAGAGGATTCAATCCTCTTATTTGAAGAGCTTCCCTCTTTTGTTGAAGAATAACAAGAAGAAGAGTCTATCCCTCCCTTTGAGGGGCAAGTCATGGCTTTTGAGCCTTTGAAAGAAGATAAGGATTTTCTATAAGATGAGAAAGAAGAGAACCATTCACTATAGTGAACAGTCCTCCATGATATGGAAGATGGAAAAGAAAGCCTCAAGGATAGCTTTTTCCTTGAGGAGGAGAATTTTGATATGCATGAGGTTTCCCCCTAATCTATGCATATTACTACAATAGAGCAAGAAGATTCTGACGAGGAGACTTTTTGAGATGAGCTAGAGATTTTTTTTTCATCCTTGGACATGAAACAATTAGCTCCTTCATTAGATGATCATGAGTTTTAGCAGCAACAAGGGGAGAGTCCCACCATACTAGTAGCTCCCAAGGAAGTGATTCGTAAGAATCATGAGCAAGATGTGGAGATTCTTTCTTCACAGAAGGAGGAGCCACTTCCAAACCAGCAAGATACTACCATTGTAGAGCACAATATAGTGGTCAAGGATGATTACTTTGGCCCTAAACCATTAAGAGGATGCCCCATAAGGCACCTATCTCTGTAACAAATCAGCAAGTTACCCCTAGTCATTCTTACACCTTAGCATGAGGATGAAGATCACAAAGAGGAGAAAAGATGTTTTGCTCCACAAGGTAATGCCCCAATGTCACAAAAGCTTCATTTTTTTTAGTATTGGGAAGGAGGTGTTCCATGCAAAAATATGTTTGTTATGCTTGCTATCATTTTCAACTACCCTTGTGTATGGGAAAAGAAATCAACTGGTAAGGAAAGGGAGTTACTTCAACAAACCGATCAATGGGTTTGTTTAACCTTGCATATATATAAACCATGTACATAGTAGAGTAGTTTCCTTTTGTTTTCCTACTTTCCAAGAAGTGCCAAGCACAAGTTTTCTCTCTGTGAGATAGCCATTTTTTCAAAGTTCTGAAGTTGCAAAGTTCTTTTTTTGTAGTTAGAGGCATGATTTTTAGTGTTTTACTATCACAGATGTAAGGTTAGGGTTTCATAATGCATAAGATCCATAGTTCTATGACTTTATAGCCTAATGGATCCTTCAGGCCACTTGTCTTATGCATAGTAAGTTTGCATCCCCTTTGAGTCACCAGAATCGTTAACCAAAATTGCCTTCCACCAAAAAATTGAATTTAAATGCCAAAGCCCACCTAACGGTCACTTTCCATATTTAAATATTAAAAAATTCTATGCAAATATGAAATAAATTAAATGAAAACCTTACAATATTTTTGTATTTTCCTAAGTTTATTTCCTTGGCCCTGCAACTTTCTCTACCACTAGATCTTGCACAAATCTACATGTGTCACTTTCCTGCATTTTGGAATTTCTCAATGTATCCTAGGTGGGGCCTTGCTTCTTTTTTGTGGTCTATCTTTTTGACTAGCTAACATGTCAAGCTAACTATGCATATGGATGGATTTTGATTGGCTGATACTTTCCTATATTCCATATTTTGTTAGAGTTTCTAACAATGTGGGGAAGCAACATTGTGCCATGTGGATTAGTGGGGTCAGGTTTTATTGTGTGGGCCATGGTGTGATTATGATGATGTGTCTAGCAAGCTAGCGTATGGGTGGTTCCTAGCTAGTTGCAAGTACTAATAGGGACCACATGTTTTCAGTTCTATTTGTGCCGTCAAATCTTCCTAGATCAATGACTATCACATCCCCATTTATGAAGATGCAGGGATGTTAAAGAATGTGGGGAAATAGATGGTTGACGAGTGTCTCTGTGGGTCCATTCTTCCATGTCGGCTACCAGGGTTGAAAAGGAAGTGCCAGATAGTTGCTAGATAAGTGTTAAGGTGAAATTTTTTTCCAATTACTTCATTTTGATTTGTCAAGGGATGACATGTTGGTGAGCTAGATGTTGGGTGTCTAGTGGGCTCAAAAGTTTTAAAATAAAATGCTATAATAACTAGGATCTTCCACTATCATTGATCTTGAAGAGATTGACAATCAACACTTTCCCACATTTTTAAGTTGCAAGGATTTAAGACAATGTAGGAATGTGTCTAATCACCACATGTCCTTGTGGACCCAGTTTGAAAGAAAAGAAATCACAATTAAGGCTGATAGTTATGTGACATCAGGGTTAAGTTGGAAAGTTGGCATGGTTAGTAGGTTATGTGGTCAAATGTGTGAAGACTTTGTATGGTGGTGAAAGAAATAGAACTATTGGCCCACGCAGCTCATCTTGGTTGCAAGACTCAATTGACCTATTGACTTTGCTAGTTTGTCAAGCCAACTATGAGGAAGAGATGTCTTCTTGCATGATCTGATCTTCATAATCAATTTAAACCACACTCCAATGAATGCCTTGCCTAGTGAATGAAGGAATGATTTTATCCATCTACTTGGTTAGAGTGACTTAATGGCATTGTTCTGTATTCTCAAGGTTCTATTTTGGCAAAATTTTGGGTTTCATTGCTTCTAAATCTGTGCCAAGATTAAATTTTCTCTAGATCTATGTGATTGTTCTCTATAAGACATAATGGCAATGGTTGTGGAGTAGATTTAGTCAGAAAATATCTTAGTTACGCCTTAGTTATAAAGGCATTTTTTGTAAATTTTGTCAAGGTTGACTCTTCTCTACTTTCTTGATATTTCTCTACAAGTTCACTATAAATTCCCTTTGTTGTTGGACCTATATGACATTCTACTTTATCTTCTCTAGACATTGATGTATTATGAAAGACCAATTTGCCTCTCATTAGTGTATTGTGGATATCTACAATCTCGCATGATTGTATCTCTTTTTGGCCTATGAATGATTTATAAGTGAATTCTCTTCTTCCTTGTGTCATTTATTTGGGTTTTCTGATCTACATGTGATATTTAGATTAAAATAAGTTTGGATGTGTATATATTTTGGTGTCATGATGGTTCAAGTGTGCATGTATGGGCCGAAATTGGTTTGAACACTCTATTTTGGTGCATCGCCCCTTAGGGTAGAATAGGTAGATTTTCTTTCGATGCATTCCTTCTCCCTTTTCTTCTCCAAGAGTAGTTAGGTGCACTCTAATAGCAAAGGAAGTTGGCCTTCTCTAAGGACTCAACCTCATAGTTCAAGTCCCACAGTTTGGAGGTTGTTTCCATGACTCACAAGGTTGTCCTTAGGTAAAAACTTTGGACAAGGGTGCAAAGTTTTGTGACAACAATTCTTTTTATATAATCTCTCAGTCAATCAATGGTCAAGATAAAACTAGATGAACAATAGAGATTTGAAAAATATTCAGTCAGAATGGTAGGTTTTCCTAATTGTAGGAGTTAACTGATTTCTTTTGGAGTGAGTAATGCAATTAATTGATTTACTTCCTTTTCTTATTTGAGTTAACCCAATGTTTCCAATTCTAAATTAAAGAGAATATTTGAGGATAATATTTGATTGCATAAATTAAATATGACCTCATGATTGAATATTCTAATTACTTGAATAATTAAATTCAATAATTGAGATGAGGGTATTTCATTAAATCAAATATATTTAATTCTTTTTGTCATGTGTATTAGCTAATGGGGGTGAATTTATTTAATTAATGTGTTAGGACTTATAATTAAATGAATTCAATTCTGAGGTTTATTTAGCCAATTTAAGTCAATATTTAGGAAGTAAATAAGATATGTGATTATTGCAATTTTAAGATTTATTGAAATTTGATACTCAGGTCATGTAGAGACAATTGGTCAGAAATGCCTAGTAGTATAGGACTTTTTTGATCAAGATATTGATGTTGTAAGCTTAATGCACCAAAATTGGTTTAGAATGCCAATGTGCCAATTTTGGGGTATTACATTTGCCCCTCTTTGAATTAATATGTGAGGAGTGCATTGATTCAAAGAATGATTGAAAGTCTAAAGAATAGAATAAGAACTAAGATTGATTTTGAGATTGAAGACCAATTGATGAGATTTTTAGGGTTATCTCCTAAACAAAGCTTAACCCTCTAGAGTTTAGATAAAACACCTAGATACCAGTCTAAAAGAACAAAGATTGTCATGATTCATAGGATTATTCCCATAATGAGACTCAATACTCATGAATTAGGGTTAGAATTTCTCAATACATGTCCATTAAAATATGACAAGATCAATCAAAATTTATAGGATTGTCCTTAGAATGAGGCTTAATCCTTAGGATTCAATGTTAGAATGCCTCGATACCTGTCCATTAAATAATGACTGAAAGAAATATTAGGATTTTCTCCAAAATGAAGTTTAATACTCTAGAGTCAAGATAGAACACTTGAATGCTAGTTCATAAAAGTGATAACAAGACCTATCATGAGTCATAGGATTATCCCTAGAATGAGGTTGACCCTTAGGAGTCCATATAGAACATCTAGATACCTGTCCATCGAGCTATGATAAGAATTGTCATAAGTTTAATCAAATGATCGATAAATGAGATAGATTGCATATGATGCAAGATAGAGGGAACAAGGATGTCCCTAGTGATGAGATGCTTGAAGTGATGATGACATTAAGTTTAGATTAGATTTGAAGCAAGATTTGGTTGATTCAATGATGCAATCATCCTACCGCCTTGGGAGTGAAATTGAAAGATGACACATGAGAATAGTGATGTCAGGAAGTAGATTAGAAGATATTGATGTCATCAAGTATTCAGAAGAATATAGAACAAATCATAAAGGCATGTAGAATATTTTGAGTTGATTAAGAGTGATTTTGAGTTCTATTTGACCAAGGTTGACCATAGTTGACTTTTGAGGAAAAAGTTGAAAATTTTAAGAAAATGTTGACATGACGATATACTAGTATGAATATTATGTTAGAAATATGGGTTTCACAAGCATTCAATCACGTCGGTCCCAAAATTTTAAAATGTATTTTTGAGTTGTTTATGAGTGTTAGATTTTGATTTTGATTTTGGTCCTAAAATACATTCAAAATAGTCAAATTAGGTAGGGTGTGATTAATTGATCACTTGTGTAGTCAAGATGAAAATATGACATGTATATGGAGTATCCTTTCTCTCATCTTGTTGGATAAAACCAATGAGTCATTAAAACAATGCTAAAGTGCAAATCTAAGATGAGATGCAAGCCTAAGCTAGATGCAATCCTAGGACTTGGTTACTGAACCCATAAGATATAGTTTTCATCATAGAGCATTTTGTTAAGGCCACTAGATGTCATACAACCCTCAGTAAAATTAAAATCATGAGAATATGAATATGAAATTAGTCATAGTTTTGTCACAATTAGATGGAAGCATTAAGGCACAAAAGCTAGAATGACCAAAATATCTTTTCCTCTTAATTTAGCAAGCGAACATAAGAATAAGAGGAAAAGAATTTTTTTTTCATACAAGAACACTAGACATGTGAGAGATCCTTCTCATGCTAAGTAATCAGTACATATTATGTCTGCAATGACCCTTGCATTCATAGCTTGAGATAGAAGTATGCTAAGCATACTCATAGTGACCCGTACATTCACTTTATAGGATGAGTATCAGTATTTTGATGTAGCATAAGGAATTCACTCAAAGAGACAAGGAGAAGAACCAACCTCATTAAAGTTTCCATATAAAATGAGTCAAGGCTCGTATGTCCATCCAACATGAGATAAAGACTCTTATAGCATAAACTCCTTCTATATGGATCTTCATGATCATTGGCACTAAACTATAAAATAGAAAATAAAGAAAAGATCATGCCCATAGTCCTAGCTCCTCTATTCAAAGTAGATATCTAGGAGTTTCTCAAAGGGAAATGACAAAGAAAAAAAAAAACACAAAGAAAAGATAAGTATATCTTAGACAGTTTCAATTTTTAATTTAAGTTTCAGTGTCAAAGGATTGATGTCAAATGTTGAAGTTCATAACATTTGTGAGAAATATCTTCAGTAGATAGATGATAGTAGACAAATGTAGTTAGGAAAACTGGTGACTAATGTAAGAGAGATTTTATTCAAGAGGAATCTCATCAATAGACTAAGAGACAATAGGTAGACATAGTTAGGACAACTGGTGATTGACAAAAGAGAGATCCTTTAAAACCATACGGCATTGCTCCCTAGAAGAAGAAAACTAAAGTGGAAAGAAAAGATCTAAAAGTAGGAAAGCGACTATACAAAAGCCAAAAGATGCATTGTGAGATTGAATGTTTGAAACAAGAGGCATTTTTTTACCAAGTTTTCGCCTTCTTGGCAGAGATTCTAGTTTTGCTACCATGATGCCTATTTGCCAAGTTTTCATTAGTGGAACCTTTTTTTTCAAAAAATTTTTTTTTTCTCTCTTTTATGGTATTACAAGGTGCCTATTTCTAGTTTTTCACTAGGATAATAGATTTTTTCAGGACTTTTTGCAATTTTAAGGATTTTTTTAGGATATTTAGATATATGCAAAGAGCTTCAAAGAGTATCAGTTGTAGAAACTTTTTAGATGAAGGGTCTTGATCAACTCCTTCAGTAATTTTCCTTCAATAGTTGAGATTTGATAATTGCTAAATCTGAAAACTATAGTGATGATGTATGGACCAAGCCAGTTTGGGTCAAACTTTCCCTTCTATATTCAATGTTGTTGATTTTTAGGGTTCTCCCTCAAAATGAAGTCACCCACTTAGAATTTCCATGGTTTAATTTTCTTGTTGTAACTCTTGGCATCCTCTTTTGGTAAGCTCGTAGATGATCAAATAGAACTTTTCAATGTTCATCTAGTAGTTCTAGCTCTTATAGCTGAGATATTCCATAGTCATCATTAGTAATGAATCCCTTCAAAGAGACTCATAGAGTAGGAATCTCAACCTCAATTGGAAGCACAACATCTACTCCATACACTATAGAAAAGGGTGTTGCCCCTGTAGGAATTGTAATACTTGTTCTGTAAGCCCATAGAGTTGGATTGATTTGAAGGTCCCATCCCTTATATTTTTGTTAATTGTGCAATTGAGGATTTTGAGAATAGCCTTATTGGATGCTTCTTCTTTTCCATTACCCTGGGGGTATTAGTTGGAAGACCAATGTTGCATGATTTTAATCTTTGAAGACCACTCTTTTAGATCCTTTTTTTTGAATCACCCCCCATTGTCAATGATAATAGAGGAGGGTACACCATACCTATAGATGATTTTTTTGAGAATGAACATAACTATAGTTTTTCCATTGGCATCAACAAGAGGTATTTCCTATACCCACTTTGTGAAGTAGTTTGTAGCTGTGATGATGAACTTGTGTTCATTTGAGGAGGAAGGACGAATCTGACCCACCAAATCAAAGGCCCATTGCTAAAATGGCCAAAGTGTGATGAAAATAATTAGTTCCCTAGCGAGAGCATGAATCAGATTTCTATGGAGTTGGCACTAAAAAGACTTAGCATAGTTGATTGTTTCTTTCTCTATTTTCAGCCAATAGCAACTAGCTCTAATAAGTTTTTGAGCTAGTGTTAGGACATTTGAGTGTGATCCAAAAACACCTTCATGTACCTCAGTTAACATGCATTTTGACTCTTTTGATTCTAGACACTTAAGGAGTATACAATTGATACCTCTCCTAAAAAATTCATTAGTGATGATGACATGCCATGAAGCATTTTAGATAAGGTGAAGTTTCTCATTCTTGTTAGAGTATTTGAAACAATCTAGTCACGCAAGTAGGAGTATATGTGATGGTACTGAGATGAATCATTTCCTATGACATAAGATATCATTTGGGATTGAGGGGAGCCATAAGCAAGGTAGGATAATGTCTCCACTAGGAAGTTATGTCAAAACTTAACTTTTGGCATCTATAACATAGAAGCTAGTGTGGCCATTGAATTAGTTGCCTTATTATCTACTCGAGGAATCTTCTAGAAAGTAACATGTGAAAAGTGGTTCTTCATATCATCAACCATTATTTTTTAAGATATCATTTTTCCTCTTTTTCTTATTAAATTTCATTGACCTAGTTTACCACCAACTATGAATCCCCAAAGACATTCAACTCATCTACCCTCCATTCAATGACACTCTTCATCCCATTGATCAAGACTTCATATTCAAAAATATTTTCTATACAAGGAAAAATAATCTTATACACCTTGGGTAGAGAGTTATTTTGTGGGGTAATGAATAGAAATCTAGCACCAGATCCTTGTTGAGTGAATGATCCATCAAAGAACATAACCCATGTGTAGTGTGTCAACCATAGAATAGGCTTGTCAAGAAATTCTATAATTAATGATTAGTGACTTTGCAACTATGCTTCTACTAGTTCATCAATGATCACTTGTTCTTTGATGGACTTTTGATCCACATACTCAATGTCGAACTCACTCAAGATCATGACCCATTTTTTTAGTCTTCCTATCAAAGTATCTTTTCTTAGCAAATACTTTAATGGATCAATTTTTGTAATCAATGTTGTATTGCAGGAAAGCATGTAGCATCTCAGCTTCTAGGAAGAAAATAAAATTACCAAGAAAGATTTCTCAATGATGTTGTAATTCATCTCATATGAGACCAATGTATGACTGATGTAGTAAATAGCTCATTCCTTGTTGTTGTGATCTTCTTGAGCTAGTAAGACACCTAAAGATAATTCTATTGTAGAGATGTACAAAATAAGTGGCTTCCCATGAATGGGAGGCATCAATATAGGAAGATTAGAAGATAATGCTTGATCTATGTTAAGATTTGATTACATTTTGTGTTCTAGTTCTATTTCACACCCTTATGTAAATTATTCATGAAGGGTTGTGATTTATCTACTAATTGTGATATGAACCAATGAATAGATTGAATTTTTCCCTATATCCCTCTCATTTGACTGATGTTCTAAGGTGGAGACATCTCCATGATAGCTTGAACCTTTTCAAGGTGAACCTCTATGCCTTTTGTGGAAACAATGTACCACAATCATTTTCCCGATGTGATGCCAAAAGAAAACTTCTTAGGATTTAGTCTGTGACTAAATTTTTTCATGTGATCTATAATGGGTCCCAAGTCCTGTAGATGAATTCTTCTCTACATACTCTTAGCTAGAGTATTTTCAACATAATCTTCTATTGTTTTGTGCATCATATAATGGAATATTGTTGTGACTTCTCATTGATATGTTGCATCAAAATTCTTTAAGCCAAATGGCATTACATTCTAGCAAAAGGTCCCCCATGCACAACTAAATGCCATATTTTCTTAGTCTTCTACCAAAATCTTGATTTGGTTATATCTAGAGAAACCGTCCATTAGTGAGTACATTTCATACCCAATTGTCATGTCTACTATCATATCAATGTTAGGTAGAAAAAAATCATCCTTAGGGAATGCGTTGTTGAGATCCCAAAAATCAATGCAAACTCTGAGAGATTTGTCATGCTTTGAGATAGGGACTATATTAGATATCCATTTAACATAATAAATGTCTCAAATGAAGCCAACTTTTAATAGTTTTTCCAATTTAGCTTTGACAAGAAGTGCCACATGAGGGTGATGTTGGCTCCTGATTTAACAGTGTTTAAACAACCAAGTATGCAAGGCAAGAATGCATCTATGGGAAGCTATCTCCAATAATGGAAACACTTCACCAAGAACCTGGGCCAACTATAAGGCTACACTCCTTCTGCACTTCAGGCTCTACAAAACCTAGGCGGGTATACCTATAGATTCTTTATATGGTACCAGTTATCAAAGCATACATTGAATCTAATGTAAAGCAGATAAAAACCCCTAAATCTTCTATACTTAACCAATAATCACAAGCATGAAATAGCTAAGAACATAACTCATGAAACTGGCAAGCTAAGTGCAGGTTAACATTGAATAGCTTTCAACATAAAAGGGAATATTGATTTAATATGTTGATATAAGAAAGACCCAGGTATGACCAATAAAACCTAATGATCCTATCTCTGATCAGTGCCTTATCTATTTGGCAATTAAATGAATTATAACCATACATCTTCTAGAAATCTTAGACATATCTCTACATCAAGATCCCTGATCTATCTTTCACCTCATGAATAGACATTTGCTTCATATTTGAATCTCATACTTAGACAATCCTTTCGTGAAATCTGTAAACCTAGTGATAAACACCAAGCAATTACATGGCTCTTTGTTCCATCGGCAAGATATTTCAATCACATACACCACTAAATGAGATGCAACCTAATCTATGCTCTTTGATCACAAACTAGAAAAGTTTATAGATCCACAAACATGAGACAAGATTCAAACTAGATTTGAAACCATTGTTGCTCTTTATTTTCTTTCCTTGAAACCAAATACATGAGAGACGTACATAAATACTTCACAAATCACCTAACAAATCTAAACTATCTACATAAAACATCAAATGTTGCTCAATACAATAGAGAAATGCTAGGTGTGTGGCTTTCACAGCTTGAGTAGAGCTCCAAGAACTAGAAATAGAAAACCAACTAACAACCTACAATAGAAGAAAAACATAAAGATATAGACAGAGGTGAATTCTTGGATCTGATATGTAACTGACATCTGTCCACTTGAGATTCCCTCTCTTAGCAACTAAACAAGCTATTTCTTCTTTCCTCCATCTTGATTTGATCTGGTTTTTTTTATCATTACTATTGTTGATCTGAGAAATATCTTTGTTCAAATGATGAAACCTTGATGAGTCATCAAAATATCAGATTATTTACTGAAATGCTAGGTAAAGTTTGAGCTTTTACTAAATGAATCTGAAAAAAATTGACCCTAACTACATTTCCACTGCCTTTTAACCATACCCAGGTCATCATCAAGCTAGGAATCAATTTTGAACTTCCATACCTGAATACAGTTGCAAAAAGGGAACCTAATAGAAAACCTCATGTAGAATGAATCAGTGGCATTCTGTGCAAAAACCAACCCTAGAGTATGAAAATTCAATTTCTCTCAATTCTAGCAATATATGATAAGGCATACTTTGCTTAAAAAATGCCCCTGATATGGCCTTTGGAAGTTCAGGGTTCCAATCATAGATTTTAAATTGAAATTGCAAAATTTAAAACTTCTTACAATAATTTGAACTATATTAAAAGTCTGAGATTTTATGTAAATGACCTGCACATGAAACTGAAAAACAAATGAAAATAAACTTTTCATTTGAGACCTTTGAACTTTCCCAGCTCTTCCAGTCTGGGTCGCACTTAGTTTGATGAACCTGGACATTCTAACTGGACATCCTCATCAATGCCATGTGTCATCTTCTCGCTACTTTTCCATGTTATCTTCCCTGCATCTTTCTTATAGCAAGTTAACGAGAACCCTCAAATCTTCCACGTGGCATGATCTAGTGCATCTCTAGACCTACTCACCACATCACAACCTACCTAGGAATCAGTGCCATGTGGCACCTTGTGGTTTGTCAAAAAATCCACATCATCACCACATCATCCCCACCACGTTAGCATCACTATCTCCCCATGTTAACTCTCATGCATCTTCCACTTGGTGAGATAGCAAGGGCCACTCGATTTGCCAAGAGGCACGATCTTGTGCAACAGATTCCACATCAACATTCCTTTAGCAGCATGTTCGTTCAAAATTTTATCTTACTCAGCTCCATCTAGCATCATCCGTGCTTGAACTTTCAAAAGCCCTCTTTTCTTGTTGACATTAAGTCTATTGAGTGTAAACATATTTAAAAACAATTAAAAAACCACCCACAGATAATGTGGGATAAAGGGTTTGGAAGGCCCCCTTCAACTCATGACTGGTCTTTGGCATGAAGTGCCATTCCCTATATATTGAGCTGGTAGTTCATGCTTGATTAGGTTTCTTTCATGGGTGACTGCTCTACCCTTTCCACTCACAACTTTTATTATAGGCAACTTCATCTCTTATTTGATGTAGGGTTTCTTTTCTAAGTCATGGATTTTCTTTTTATATGCTCTCCTCTATCCACGAGTTTCTCATGAGCTGCCTTCATTTGATCATTGTGCCTCCTTTTCTTATCACTCTATGAGTTCCTTTTTGAATATTTTTTTAGATTCTATTCTTTCCTTTTGCACATTGAAGTCTCTTCATGTGAGCTCTGTATTCCTTTATGCCAAAAATTGTGCCTATGCCATGCTAATCCTGCCATGTTTTTCCCTACAATTTGAATGCGTGGGCTTCTTTTTTTCTTGCTTTTGTTTTGGCGCTACTTCCTTAAAAGGCATGTTCTACTCAAACATTTTCTGTGTGGGGTGGAGTTTTCTTTTATGTTTCACTTGCTTGTTTTTGGACACCTCCCTTTATTTAAACTCATGGGCTCCTCCATTTACCTTTGTGTAGATTTATTTTTAAAACTTTTCCCTATTCTCCCTTTAGACCCATGGCTCTGCATTGTGTTGTTCTTGCTCATGTAGGTTCTTCTCTTTCATTGGTGCTAAATGAGGTTTATGGCATCCTCCTCCCATTCATGTGTTGGACTGTGGCATCCCCTACTGCTAATGATGATGTTGTATACACTTACTATTCTGGCACCAAGCAATGCGGATCCCATTGTCTTTCCATCTTCCTAATGTACATGTGGATGCTTGATGGTGTCCCTTGTTCTTGATATGAGCTGCATATTAGGTTCTTCTTTGCAGAGCATCTTTCTTTATGTAGTGTGTGGACGTCTTGTATTCTCCACTTCATCCCTACGGCTTTTCTTCCCAATGTCTTGGCATTGATTGTAGATGCTCATTTGTCTTTTTCCTTGCTATTTGCATGGGTTACAGAGGCAGCTCCTTCTCTGTATGCTGCTTGTTAATGTTCTACTAATAAATAGCTTCATACATACTCCCTACTCATGGCGTGGGCTTTTTATTAACTAGTCAGCTTCTTCTTAGTTTGTAATCTGGCCATCATCATAACCATTTCCTCATTAAGGCTTCCTTCTCGTTAAAACTTCATTCCCTCCTTACAAATGGTGATTGATTTAGTCATTACAAAAATGAGTTTGTTGACACTCAAACATTTATGAAGTTTCACATTTATTCATTAGCTGCTCCCACATACTTGTATGTTTTCTTCCCATTGAGA
Source organism: Cupressus sempervirens (assembly GCA_028749045.1). Taxonomy (NCBI): domain Eukaryota; kingdom Viridiplantae; phylum Streptophyta; class Pinopsida; order Cupressales; family Cupressaceae; genus Cupressus; species Cupressus sempervirens. The sequence goes on along the minus strand of CM053788.1, from coordinate 62,010,437 downwards.
ACTCCTCCATTTTATTTCCCAGATCTGGCACTAATGTATATCATACCCCTTCATCCGATGTCCCCAAGCCACTTCACATTTAATCTTTCCTTTTTACATTGACTAAGGCTCCTTATGCACAATATTCATATATTGAAGTTTAAAACAATCAGATTCATTATGATCATTGCTTTCAAAACCTCTTGGATCCTTATCGACTATCATGATTCTAAGGAATTCAGCCATGCCCCAAAGTGGGTCCGACTAAAAAAAATGTTTTTTCCAAACAACTGAACATACAAACTTATCCCTCGAGCTTCTTGAATTGATTAGAATTAAATTTGATCACTGAATGATCATTAGAAATCCAATTTATCACCCTTTTCCAATTGTCAAATTTGTGTCAAGAGCTTCTTTGACTGGCTTTTAAAACTGACCCAAACTGATAACCGAGCTTTGAAATTTGTCACACTGAATCTCTGTTCTACACACTTGCACCTTGTCCAATCATGTCTAATGAAAAATTTTCAATCAAAAAAATATTCAATGTCAAAGTTGCCTTCTCAGAATCACCTGTAGATAAACATGTTAGAAAACTAAAAAGTACGTTTGGTTTGAGCTCTGAAAACTAGGCAAATGGGTACGTGAGATTTTGAAAATTGGGGCATTGGTATTTTGTCATGAGGAGAATATGATTGTGTGATTTGGGCTCATGATGAATCATAGGTCAATTTTGGAAAGCATATGAAGTTGGCTATCTGGATTTGTAGGATAGTGGACACCAGTAAAATATCTTTTTTTATGAATGGAATGACCCTGGAAAAGTGTGAAGATGAATTTTTCAAGACTTGAAAACTGACACACTTGTAGTATTTTTAGAGGAAAACATAGGGGTATAATCCATTTGACTTGACCAATCACTGATCAGGAGATATGAAGTCAAAAATAGGACTACCAATCAATTTGCAAATACTAACACTAGTAAAAGATAGAAATTCCATTTGGAATCGCCTTTGAAAACTGATCAAACGGATTTGTCGTAAGTTGGGACTTGAAACATAACAAGTTTCTAACATTTAAAATACAATGCAATAGGAATTACAACATTTGGGTCAACTAGTTAAAAGTTAGAACCTGTCAAACAAGGCTTCCTAGAATTATATGCAAAGTGCATAAGCATGAAAACAATAAACTATCGACTTTGAGGGACTCAAAACCTAGTCAAACAAACTCAAAATGACTCAAAATTTGAAACATAGGTTCTTAGATATAGACACTAGATGATCTTAAAGTGGAAAGTCATGAAACAATTATGGGTTAAAGATATTTAGATGCAAACACAACCTCCTATCACTATTTGACACTTAGGTGAAAATGCAGAAATGACACTAGCTCAAAACAAGACTTTGCCAAAACACTCGAAATGTCAATTTATCATTAGGTAACAAGTGGATGGGCTGAATGGAAGGTGTTAGAAGCATTAAACACCTTAAAGGGCTCAAAAGTACAGCTGGGTACATTTGCATCAAATAAGCATTTATGGGGCTTGATTTTTTCAATGGTGCTCAAAATTGACCATGCAATTTTTAGCACCAACAGTGGCTTTGTCTGGGGATGCATGCACCTTGAGGGCATGGCAAGATTTCAAATATCTGGGAGAAGCAGACCACACACCTGAACTTCAAAAACTTCTCTCAAACAGCTTTATTGAAAGAAAAAAAACTACCTCTACTATGTATAATGGCCATGGGCCACCAAAAAGTTTTAGAACTCCTTACCTTTGTCATACACTTGATTTTCATTTACATTCTCTTGAGGCAAACTGAAATTCTCACTTACATCAGTTTCACCACATACATCAAATTTTATCATTAACAGGTTAGGTGAAACAAAACTATTATCATTACTTCCATAGTGCATATAAAAATCAAACATACTTTCTTCATCTTGCTCACTACGAAAATATGAATCAGCATGATCATAGCAACTAACAAAAAACTAAAAATTATCACTACTAACTAAATCATGGATTCCTTCAACTGAAAACACAAATGTTTGATATTCTACTTCATTCAACGAGTTGCATGGATCAAATTGTAACTCACCTTGTTCCTCCGTATATGGAGAGAATGTAAAATCTGATTTCTACCTACTTGCAACCATGTTACTCATCAAGTTAGATTTATCATTTTCTGAAACCTCTTCACATTCTTCAAACAACTGATTAGTTACCAAACATGAAAATTCATTCTGAAAGTGTTGATCTAAACTATGCTAAGCACTATCATTTTCTTCCTCTAACTGAATGTCAGAATAAACCTTGAACTTATCTTTACAAGACTTATTAGCATATAAAGAAAATCCATATTTGGATTGACAACACTCACTATACTCCTTTTCATCATATGAAACATCAAAATAATGTTCAGTAAGATCAACATAAAAAGAATCTGAAAAAACATTAACCTTCCTTTCACTAACATGCTCCACATCCAACAAATCGTCATGTGCAAAGACATTTGAGGTACTGTCATCTACACCTCCAAAGTCTAACAAAGATTGTTTAGATTCTACCTTTTTTTCCACATCAAACTTTGGGGAATTGATTTGATTGAATGAGAAAGTATTATGAGAGAAAATATGAAGATCCTTAGAAATACTTACGTGCTATTCAAACTCACTAGCCAACAATTCTAAGATTCCATCGGAGCTCAAGAATATTGCCTCACAAATCTTCTCCCTGCTGTGGTTATTATCTAGATAACATGAAGAAATTACAACAGTAGGATCCTTAGTGTAACAATATGGAAAATCAACATTATTACAACATTCTTTCTTATCATGGCAATCACTAGATCTCTAGTTGTTACAACTTTCTTCAACTTCATATGAACTGTAACAAAATATATCTTCTCTTTTATATCCATCTTTATCATGCTGATTGCTATTACCTGATTCATTAAAATTTGAATCCACCTCTTCACATTCAGAAGATAGATTATCTTGCTCTACGGACTCATTGTATTCATTACTACCCTAACTTTCAGCACACTCATTATCATCAAGAGACATAACATGAAATCTATAATCATCATCTTCCATCTCCTAAATGAATCTTTCAATTGGTAAAAACCTTTGTAATCTTATAGGTGTTGGCTAATTGACTGAATTGGGTACTAGAACCTCAAGGAAAACACTAGGCAGGGAAGATTTCTTAGGTCTACAATGAAAAGGCATCTTACTGATTACTAATTTAAGCCTTAAAAAACATTTTTTGACACTTAAACCTTGAGTACTTCCTACTTCAATTCTTATAAGATTGACAATCATTTTGTAGACCAGTCTATTCAACAAAGCAATGTTATTATTCACAATTTCCAAACTCTCAGAATTTGGCAAAATAATCTCAAATTTGAGATATGACTCCATTATAAAACACAATTTTCTACCTCTTCTTTCTAGTGCTAAAAATCACTTAATAGAGGCAACCATGTTTTTAACATTTTACTTTCATGAAAAGAAAACATGAAAACCAAAATACCTCAAGTGCTGATGCTAAACTTTGATCTGCTGATTTGGCATAGGTGCAAGACTAGAATTCCTTCACACCACTGATCAAACTTTGTAGAGCTGCCATTTCTTTACAAGAGGAATAAAATAACCACTGCTGTGATCTACTTTTACACTTCAATTCTTTATAATAGCATAATGCAAACAACACTTTAAAACTTATCAAGAATTTAAAACTTCCTTTCCAAGTTTCATGTCCCCTTTTCAAATAATTAAAAAATAATAATATTTTCTAAGGCAAGCAGGCCCAAAAAGGTGAAGTTTCAGAAAAAGGGGATAATCTTTGGAAGCAAATGGACTAATAAATAAAAATTATTATTAAAATATGTTTTATTAACCCCTCTTGGACGTGAGTTAGGGTTATGCTCTCTTTTAAGGGGTTTGGAGGCATTCCGGGCTCATTCCAGAACTTGATTTTTGCTCATTTCTTTGTTATTCTTCAGAGACTGCCAAACCTGTGGAGAAGGAGACCCAAGAATGGGAGTTTGTAGGTTTCCAGAAAGGCTAAGGATGAGAGTTTGAAGCCATTCCATGTGCATGCTCATGCAGAGTTTTCCTTTGTGCTGAACATTGCAGATTTGTGAGTTTTCGGGTGTATTTTTTGTAAGAGTTTGGTGTTTCCGGTTGAGTATATCATATCAGTTTGGGTTGCTTCTATATATCAGACTTTTAAATCTTAAAATAGAGCTGAAAATATGTATTTGGATATGATTATACTTCTATGATAGATTATTAAGTTTTTGTGGTGATTCTAGGCTTTTTGTGCTATTTTCGGGAGCCCGATGAGCATTGATTTTGTCCTCCGTTTGGGAGCTATTCTGTGCATGTTATATAGATCTAGAAATGTAATTTTATAGGCTGTTATGCTCCTCAAATTTCTGTAAAAATGTCCACTTTTAGATTTATTAATAATAGGTGAAGCTGTGAAGCTTTTGGCACTATTTCTGGTATACCCGATTTCGGGTTTCTTGAGAAATTTGGTAGATCTTTGTGATATTAGTTGTTTGATTTTAAAGATCTGATTAGAGGCATGAAATATCATGTAAAATCAGAAAAGGGACATTTAAATGGTATCAGAGCCATGATCTTTCCAGCCTGAGGGTTTGTAGAAGTTTGCATGTCAGTTTTGACAACTACCCAAATCTTGCATGTCAGTTTTGACAACTACTCAGATCTTGCATGTTAGTTTTGACAACTACCCAGATCTTGCATGTCAGTTTTGACAACTACCCAGATCTTGCATGTCAGTTTTGATAACTACCCAAATCTTGCATGTCATAATTTATGGTTGCATGTTGTTTCCAATCAGCTGGATGTCAAAATTTATGGTTGCATTCTACTTCTAATCATTTGCATGTTAGTTCTTGGTGAATTTGGTGGTTGCATGTTGCTTCTAATCAGCTGCATGTCAAAATTTATGGTTGCATGCAACTAAGTGAAAGAGAAAAGAGATATTTATAGTGAGAAAAGAATAATTTTTTTTTGGTGAAACCTCCAGTTGAAAGTAAAAGTATAAAATCCAAGGAAGGAAAAAGTATGGCTAATCTAGATGAGATGGCAAAGAAATTCTTCCAAGACATCCAAAATACTCAGAAGAAAACAGTGGATAGTTTGGCATAAACTAGAGAGGCTTTGCGAATATTGATAGAAAAACTACAAGGAGTTGCATCTATTAATGAGAAAGGGAGCACTTCAGAGGAGCCAAGAAATCTGAAATCCACACCATCTAAATCAACCAAAACTATTTTCTTGCTTGCAGATGAACCACCAGTACCAAATCCAGCCATTAATCCTATGGAAGAGGTTATAGGTAACTTGATCACATTAAGAGCTACTTACAATGGCTTAGATGATGACTTTTGTAGTTTGCTTCCTTTTAGAGAATATGTGGATATGATGAACACTTTGATGCCCAAGAAAGAGTACAAAAGGGAGCATGACATAGGTGGAAGAGAGCTCAAAAATAAAATAAGCAAGTTTATAGCACCTACTTTTGATGGAACAAATAAACTTTCAGCTAGAGCATGGCTACAAAAATTATAGACCTTCTTCACACTTAACCCCATGAAGGAGAGTGATGATGTTCAAATTGCAAGTCTACACTTGGAAGATGCAGCCTATGATTGGTGGTATCATGGAATGACTACTCAAGGTCATGATCAGGTAACTACATTTGATGATTTTAGTCAAAGAGTGATAGATAGATTTGACCTCAAGGATGATGATTATGAGGATGTTGTTGTGCATGATGGTGAGATACCTGGTAGAGATGAGCAGACATTGAGCATTCATGACTTTTTTGAGAGAGTACCAAGCACAATTAGATGCTTTGTCACGTGAGGTTGAGGCTAGTAGTACTTCACATGATTTATCCCACCAGCTAAAGGTGAGTGAAGACAGTATTGTAACTACATTATCTCATCATGATAGGTATGTGGAGTTAGTTGGTATTGGTCATATTACTCAAGTGAGGATTTTGCTTGAGTTACCAACTAATTCTAGTTTACAAATATGGGCTCAAGATTGTTATATTGGCATTTGGGATTCAGTTGACTAGAGATCTTTAACACATTTTGGTAGCAGTGTTTGATTGGGTGCTATCATGGATTTGATTAGCAGATTGCATGGTGTTGTCTTTTCTTGTGCTAGTAGCTTGTTTGATGTTGGTATTAGTTTTTATACACCGGTGTTGGGCTTTGTTCATATATCCAGTCGACCATACTTGCTAGAATGTGTTGATGATCTTTCATATTTGGTAGTGTGTACAGATGAGTCCTAGGATCATATTGGCATTGATGACATCCAGGAGGATGTAGTGGGCAGTTTTGAAGACTTAGTTTCCTTGGGTACAAAGGAGTTGGATAGCAGTGCTACGGTTTTTGATACTCTGTTTGTTGATATGAGCTTTAGAGTTGATTCATAGGATATGGATGGTAATAATATAGAGACTAATAACTTTGAGGATACTCCTTTAGATAGTGCATCAGAGGAGGTTTGTAGGAGACAGTCAAGCCAATGCCATCATGTGTCTAATCAGTTGAGAGTTAGTGACTAAGACATTGCTATCACTTGCCAACATTTTGATGCTGCTCGTCAATTGTTAGTAGTTTATGGATGGGGTTCTCCTACTAGTGATGAGCAGGGAGGCAGTTATCTTTCCTTGACAGAGTTCAACTCTTTATGGGAGGCTATCCAGATTTTGAGATAGGATTATATGCAGTTGGTAGCTGACAGAGATTATCTTATGGAGTGGGGAAGTATAGCATATGATGCATTGTTGGCCAAGGAAGATGAGGTGAGTGAGCTTACTCAGCAACTTGAGGTGACTTTTGAGATTTTTGAGAGTACACAGTTGGCTTTCAAGGAGTCACAGTTTCATTTGGCTAAGGTGACCATGGAGTTAGAGCAACTACGGTCTTTACCAAATTCTATACAGTCACAAGCGGTGGTGTCTGATGATCCGAGGATGTCCATGGTTGAGATTTTCAAAGATAGTGGAGATGGGGATGCATCCATCCTTGATACTAACATTGGCATATCAAGTTCATCCCCACTAGAGTCAGGTTTAGTTGAGTTGGGTGCTCTAGCAGATTGTTGTGGTATGCCTGACATGGTGGTGACCTCTAGTACTAATGGCACAAAGACTAGAGATTTTGTATCAAAGACCATGTGTGATGTTGGTGAGCTGATAGTTGGCATGGTTCCTACTAGTAATACTACTCCCTTGGCGATGTCTTCAGAGGTAGTAGTTAGTTCCAACTTGGTTAGTGATCGATTGCAGTTAGTTACATCTGGATTGTAGTCTGAGCCACTGACTAAGATTGGTGCATTCTATTGGCATTACATTGTGAGGTATGCTCATCAATCTACCTTTGATGACCATGTTGATGAGATGATGATACAAAGATGTACTTTGGTTCCTAGTGCTTATCATCAGTTATGGGACAGTTTGATGCCTCAAGATGAGAGTTGTGATGGGCATGAAATGGTGATAGCATCTGTAGTTGACAGCTTGATAACATGTGACTTAGAGTAGGAGTTTGGGAGTGATGCTTCAGTGGGTGTTGTTATTGATTCTACTCCTTTGGCTATGACATCTCCTGACTTAGCTAGTGATCAGTCACAGTGGGTTGTATCACTTATTCATGGTGAGCTGTTGACTGAGGTTGATTTTTTTAATCAACATTATATTGTAGGGTATGTACATCAGTTAGCATTTGATCCTTGTGTTGAGGATTTGATGGCAGGAAAATTTGGTTTGGGTTCCATTTCTTGCTATTTATCTTGTGATGGCTTTTCACCATTAGGGGTGCATGGGAGTTATGGTTATGAGACAGTGGCTGATGATCTATAGAGTTGTGTTGACTATAGGAGTTGTACAGTGTGTGGATTCTCCATACTTGGTATAGTTTCATTTGAGAGCATTCACCATTGTTGCAGAGTTGGATTGTACATTCTGTATAGGCCAGTGGGATGCGTTGATGGTATTTATTATGTTGGCAGTTTAATTTGTCCACTTTACTTGGGTTTTGATGTTCTAGGATTTTGTGTCTCATGGGTTTCTGATTGTGGTAGTGCTGATTTTGGAGTTTGGTTGAGCTGTAATTGTCAATTTGATTATGGATTCCTCTTGGTCATATTGCAGAGGGTATTGCGGGAGCCTGTGTTAATTGGCAGTAGTATAGTTCATGACTACATTTGGGATCCAGGTGGATTGATTGGTTTATTGTTCAACCATTTCTTGAGGACAAGAAATATTTGGGAGAGGAGGACTTGTCATGTCCCCTTTTCAAATAATTAAAAAATAATAATATTTTCTAAGGCAGGCAGGCCCAAAAAGATGAAGTTTCGGAAGAAGGGGATAATCTTTGGAAGAGAATGGACTAATAAATAAAAATTATTATTAAAATATGTTTTATTAACCCCTCTTGGACGTGAGTTAGGTTTATTCCCTCTTTTAAAGGGTTTGGAGGCATTCTGGGCTCATTCCATAACTTGTTTTTTGCTCATTTCTTTGTTATTCTTCAGAGGCTGCCAAACCTATGGAGAAGGAGACCCAAGAATGGGAGTTTGCAAGTTTCCAGGGAGACCCAAGAATGGGAGTTTGTAGGTTTCTAGGAAGGCTAAGGATGAGAGTTTGAAGCCATTCCATGTGCATGCTCATGCAGAGTTTGCCTTTGTGCTGAACAGTGCAGATTTGTGAATTTTCGGGTGTATTTTTTGTAAGAGTTTGGTGTTTCCGGTTGAGTATTTCATATCAGTTTGGGTTGCTGCTGTGTGTTAGACTTTTAAATGTTAAAATATAGCTGAAAATATGTATTTGGATATGATTATACTTCTGTGATATATTATTAAGTTTTTGTGGTGATTACGGGCTATTTTGTGCTATTTTTGGGAGCCCGATGAGCATTGTGTTTGTCCTCTGTTTGGGAGCTATTGGGTGCATCTTATACAGATATGGAAGTGTCATTTTATAGGCTGTTATGCTGCTCAAATTTCTGTAAAAATTTTCACTTTCAGATTTATTAATAATAGGTGAAGCTGTGAAGCTTTTGGCACTATTTCTGGTATACCTGATTTGGGGTTTCTTGAAAAATTTGGTGGATCTTTGTGATATTAGTTGTTTGATTTTAAAGATCTGATTAGAGGCATGAAATATCATGTAAAATCAGAAAAGGGACATTTCACCAAGAGACTATCAAAAGCTTCTGATCTACCCATACAACTAAAGGTCCTTCAAAATTTTGAAATGAAATCAACTAGGAACAAACTAGTATAGAGATTTGAGAGTCGCCAATCACACTTCGTGAGAAATAAAACATAATTTGTCACTTGAAAAATCTGAACCAAACCTTTAATGTAGGAGAAACTTGTATATCATTAACACCTTGAAAATAATTTACACTTTATAAATCAATTCTTGACTTTGTACTTTCTCAACAACATTTGCAAAGACTGAACTGATTGAAGATAGACCTATAATAGTCATAGCACACAATTTTCATCCAATTTCACAATATACTACTAATTATGAATAAAGCTCAATAGGGGTGCATGATATTTGAGTAAGAGACTTAGAAAACACATCAGATAACCTACTGCTGCAAAAATTTTATGCACTCCTCTTGTATTGAATCTCTTCTTTTCAAATTCTCAAGATTTGTCTATCATACAGATTCAATACAATCCCTAGTAGAGTCACCATTTTGTTGGCTCCTGATTTAACAGTGTTTAAACAACCAAGTATGCAAGGCAATAATGTGTCTATGGGTAGCTATCTCCAATAATGGACACACTTCACCAAGAACCTGGGCCAACTATAAGGCTACACTCCTTCTGCACTTCAGGCTCTGCAAAACCTAGGCAGGTATACCTATAGATTCTTTATATGTTACCAGTTATCAAAGCATACACTAAATCTAATGTAAATTAGATAAAACCCCCTAAATCTTCTATACTTAACCAGGAATCACAAGCATGAAATAGCTAAGAACATAACTCATGAAACTAGCAAGCTAAGTGCGGGTTAACATTGAATAGCTTTCAACATAAAAGGGAAAATTGATTTAATATGTCAATATCAGCAAGACCCAGGTATGAGCGACAAAACCTAATGATCCTATCTCTGATCAGTGCCTTATCTATTGGGCAATTAAATGAATTATAACCATACATGTTCTAGAAATCTTAGATATATCTCTACATCAAGATCCCTGATCTATCTTTCACCTTGTGAATAGACATCTACTTCATATTTGAATCTCATACTCAAACAATCCTTTCATGAAATCTGTAAACCCTGTGATAAACACCAAGCAATTACATGGCTCTTTGTTCCATCTGCAAGATATTTCAATAACATACACCACTAAATGAGATGCAACTTAATCTATGCTCTTTGATCAAAAACTAGAAAAGATTATAGATCCACAAATAGGAGACAAGATTCAAACTAGATTTGAAACCATTGCTTCTCTTTATTTGCTTTCCTTGAAACCAAATACATGAGAGACATACAGAAATACTTCACAAATCACCTAACAAATCTGAACTATCTACATAAAACATCAAATGCTTCTCAATACAATAGAGAAATGCTAGGTGTGTGGCTTTCACAGCCTGAGTAGAGCTCCAAGAACTGGAAATAGAAAACCAACCAACAACCTACAATAGAAGAAAAAGAGAAAGATATAGACAAAGGTGAATTCTCAAATTTGATATGCAACTGACATTTGTCCACTTGAAATTCCCTCTCTTAGCAACTAGACAACCTCTTTCTTCTTTCCTCCATCTTGATTTGATCTAGTTTTTTTTATCATTACTATTGTTGATCTAAGAAATATCTCCATTAAAATGATGAAACCTTGATGAGTCATCAAAATATCAGATTACTGATTGAAATGCTAGGTAAAATTTGAGCTTTTACTAAATGAATCTAAACAAATTTGACACTAACTACATTTCCACTACCTTTTAACCATACCTAGGACATCATCATGCTAGGAATCAATTTTGAACTTCCATACCTGAATACAGTTGCAAAAAGGGAACCTGATAGAAAACCTTGTGTAGAATGAATCAATGGAATTCTATGCAAAAACAAACCCTAGAATCAAAAAATTTAGTTTCTCACAATCTCGACTGTATATGATAAGGCATACTTTGCTTTGAAAATGCCCCTGATATGGCCTTCAGAAGTTCAGGGTTCTAATTATAGATTTTCAATTAAAATTGCAAAATTTAAAACCTCTGACAATAGTTTGAACCATATTGAAAGTCTGATATTTTATGTAAATGACCTACACATGAAACCATTAAACAAATGAAAATAAACTTTTCATTCGAGACCTTTGAACTTTCCCAGCCCTTCCAATCTGGGTCAAACTTAGTTTGATGAACTTGGACACGTGTCATCTTTTAATTGGCTTGAACTTGAGCAGTGCCATGTGTCACATTCTAACTAGACATACTCATCAGTGCCACATATCATATTCTCACTACTTCACCATGTTCTCTTCCCTACATCTTTCTTATAGCGAGTTAATGTGAACCCTCAGATTTTCCACATGGCATGATCTCGTGCGTCTCTAGACCTACCTCAAAATCAGTACCACATGGCACCTTGTGGTTGGTCAAAAAATCCACATCATCCCTGCCATGTCAACATCACTATCTCACCATGTTAACTCTTATGCATCTTCCACTTGGTGAGATAGCGAGGGCCACTCAATTCACCAAGTGTCATGATCTCATGCACCGAATTCCATGTCAACATTCCTCTGGCAGTGTGTTCATTCAAAATTTTATCTTACACAATGTCCATTTGGCATCATTCAAGCCCACTTACAAGCTTGAGCTTTCAAAAGCCCTCTTGTCTCATTGACATTAAGTCTATTGAGTGAAAACATATTTAAAAACAATTAAAAACCCACCTACGGACAATGTGGGATAGAGGTTTTGGAAGGCCTCCTTCAACTGATGTCTAATCTTTGGCATGAAGTGCCATTCCCTGTTGACTGAGCTAGCAGTTCATGCTTTATTAGGTTTCTTTCATGGGTGACTACTCTGCCCCTACCAATCATAGCTTTTATTACAAGTGACTTCATCTCTTATTTGATGCAGGATTTCTTTTCTAAGTCATGGATTTTCTTTTTATATGCTCTCCTCTATCCACACATTTCTCATGAGCTAACTTCATTTGATTGTTGTGCCTCCTTTTCTTATCATTGTATGAGTTCCTTTTTGAACTAGTCTGCAGATTCTGTTCTTTCCTTTTGCATGCTAAAGTCTCTTCATGTGAACTTTGTATTTCTTTATGCCAAAAACTATGCCTATGCCATGCTAATCTTGCCACATTTTTCTCTACAATTTGAATGCATGGGCTTCTTTTTTTCTTGCTTTTGTTTTGGTGTTGCTTCCTTAAAAGGCGTGTTCTGCTCACATGTTTGCTGCATGGGGTGGATTTTTCTTTTATGTTTCACTTGCCATTTTTTGGACACCTCCCTTTATTTAAACTCGTGGGCTCCTCCATTTGCCTTGGCATAGATTTATTTTTAAAACTTTTCCCTGTTCTCCCTTTAAACCCATGGCTTTGCATTATGCTCTTCTTGCTCATGTAGGATTTTCTCTTTCATTGGTGCTAAATGAGGTTTATGGCATCCTCCTCCCATTAATGTGTTGGACTATGGCATCCCCTACTTCTAATGATGATGCTATATACACTTACTCTTCTTGCACCAAGCAATATAGATCCCATTGTCTTTCCATCTTCTTGATGTGCACGTGGATGCTTGATGGTTTCCCTTGTTCTTGATGTGAGTTGCATATTAGGTTCTTCTTTGCAGGGCATCTTTCTTTATGTAGTGTGTGGACATCTTGTATTCTCCACTTCATCCCTGTGGATTTTCTTCCCAATGTCTTGGCGTTGACTGTAGATGCCCCTTTTTCTTTTTCCTTGCTATTTGCATGGGTTACAGAGGTGGCTCCTTCTATGTATGCTTGTTAATCTTCTACTAATCAACAACTTCATACATACTCCCTGCTCATGGCATGAGATTTTTATTAACTAGCCAACTTCTTCTTAGTCTATAATCTGGCCATCATCATATCCATTTCCTCATTAAGGCTTCCTTCTCATTAAAACTTCATTCCCTCCTTACAAATGGTGCTTGATTTAGTTGTTACAAAAATGAGTTTGTTGACACGTGACCATTTATGAAGTTTCACATTTATTCATTAGCTGCTGCCACAAACTTGTATGTTTTCTTCCTACTGAGAACTCCTCCATTTTATCTGCTAGATCTGGCACTAATGTATATCATTCCCCTTCATTTGATGTCCCCAAGCCACTTCACATTTAATCTTTCCTTTTACACATTGACTAAGGCTCCTTATGCATAATATTCATATATTGAAAGTTTAAAACAATCAAAGTCGTTATGATCATTTCTTTCAAAACCTCTTGGATCCTGACTGGCTATCACCATTTTTATGAATTTAGCTAGGCCCCAAAGTGGGTTTGGCTAAAAATATTTTTGTTTCCGAACAATTGAACATGCAAACTGATCCCTTGAGCTTCTCAAACAGATTAGAATTAAATTTGATCACTAACTGATCATTAGAAATCCAATTTATCACTCTTTTCCAACTATCAAATTTGTGCTAGGAGCTCCTTTGACTGGCTTTAAAAACTGACCCGAACTGATAACTGGGCTTTGAAATCTGGCACACTGAATCTCTGTTCTACACACTTGCACCCTATTCAATCATGTCTCATGAAAAATTTGCAATCAAAAGATATTCAATGTCAAAGTTACCTTCTTGGAATCACCTGCAGATAAACATGTTAGAAAATTGAAAAGTACGTTTGGTCTGAGCTCTAAAAACTAGGCAAATGGATACATGAGATTCTGAAAATTGGGTCACTAGTACTTTTTCATGAGGAGAATATGATTGTGTGATTTGGGCTCATGGTGAATCATAATTAAAATTTGGAAAACATCTAAAGTTGTCTATCTGGATTTGCGAGATAGTGGACACCAGTAAAATATCATGTTTTACGAATGGAATGACCCTAGAAAAGTGTCAAAACAGATTTGTCAGGACTTGAAAACTGACACACTTGTAGTATTTTCAGAGGATAATACAGGGGTATAATCCATTTGACTTGACCAATCACTAATCAGGAGATATGACATCACAAACAGGGCTACCAATCAATCTACAAATACTGACACCTGTAAAAGATAGAAATTCCATTTGGAATCACATTTGAAAACTAATCAAATGGATTTGTTGTAAGTTGAAACTTGAAATATAACAAGTTTTTGACATTTACAATACAATACAATAGGAATTTCAACATTTGGGTAAATTGGTCAAAAGTTACAACCTATCAAACAGGGCTTCCCAGAATTATATGCAAAGTGCATAAGCATGAAAACAATAAACTACCAACTTTGAGGGACTCAAAACCTAGTCAAACAGACTCAAAATGACTCAAAATATAAAACATAGGTTCTTAGGTATAGACACTAGATACTCCCAAAGTGGTAGGTCATGACACAATTATGGGTTAAAGATATTCAGATGCAAACACAGCCTCCTGTCGCTATTTGACACTTAAATGGTTTCACCCCTGGTGCGATGGAAAATGTTGCAAAATGAGATCAAGATCTAAACTTGGCATATTTGTGTATGTCCATGCAAATTTGGTCTTCTTTATCTAGAAGAAAGTAGTGAACTCTTATTTTTCCTCAATAGATAATGATTGTGAAAGATGTATGATATGCAGATGTTCTTTAGTACATAAATTTAATGTTTGCATTGGTTCTATCAACATTGATGGATTCCTATTGAGCTATCACTTTACAAAATGCTTAATGACAAGAATCCTTTCAAACTCCTCTCTTGAAAAGCTAATTTGGGATCAACTCCAAGGTTCTAAGCGATCTTGCGACCTATTGGAATATGCTCAATTGAAGATAAATGAATTTTTCACAGGCAGACCTTTGTTGGTTCGAACCAATTTGGATAGGATGTTTGAATTGCTATAATGAAAACTAACCACAAAAGAGATCTATTTTTTGTATTTTATGTTTTATGATGAATGCAAGTTTATCAATGCATCTATATGAATTGCTAATTTAACCAAGTGTTAGAAAAGAAAATAAAAAAGATAAAGTAATGAGAGATGACAAAAAATAACTTGAAAGGGAAATTCCTAACAAACATAAGCCATGATAACAACATATCTATGAGTTAAATTGTCAAAAAGATTAGGTAGGAAACCAATGAAAATAGGAGTAGTGCTTCCTCAATTCTACTAATGCAATCGTTGATGGGAACTTAGTAATGACCGAAATATGTTTCACTTCTCATTGAATTTCAAGGCCATGGAAAGTGCATTCATGTCAGATAAGAAGCTATATAGGAACAATAGGGTGATCTCCTCTCGAACTTGGTACATCAGTAGAATTTATCAACATGTGAAAAACACTAGAATTAACATATTGCACAATCAAATTAACACAAAAAAACTATTGGCTCTATTATTATTCATGAATAAAATTCACAAAAACAACACACTTTGGCAAGAATAACTATTCTCAAAATTAGAGCACCAATAACATATATTATTGCATCAATATAACAAATTGGATTACATATTACATCCATGTATTTATAAGAATTCATCTCCTCAATTTGTGCTAAAAATGAGAGATCATTTAATGCAAACATATGCTTAAACTTAATAAAACAAAGCTAATTATATACAAACTGGCTCTCTAAATGGTGCTAAGTGGGAATCCACCCTTGTTTTTATCAATTAATAGGTGCATGATCCTTTACATGACTTTAAAAAGAAGAAGAAGAAGTAGATAAGAAGAAGGAAGCTGGAAGAGGATTTGAGAGTCACTGGAGGCTCTAAAAATGGAAGCTTGACCTTCTTTAGGCATTTTTGGGAGTTGAACTGTCATCAGAATGTGTTTTGATGCATGGAAAGCTCTAAATTAGAAAATGAAAATTAACTATTAGCACACGATTACTTCTAAAAAATTGTCAATGCACCTCTATGAATAGCACACTTGTGCACCTTAATGACAAGTTCAAAAATTTTAAATTTTTCCCAAGTGTCAAAATTGAATTTCTAGCTTTTAGATTTTGTACCCCTTTATACTAGAGTGATGTCAAGATTTTTTCTCTTGAATTTCTCTATAATCTATGACAAATCCAATGCTTTATACTTATCCTTATCTGTCGGTAGTTACTGACCTCCATACGGGTCTCCACAAAATCCTCAAGTTTAGTGTCCAATTCCAAAAATACCTCTTCAGTCTTAAATGCTTGCCTAATATATTTATTAGATGAATCATCCTCAAAATTTCTTTGGAATTGTTTAACAAATGATTGTACTAACTTGAGCTTTATTTTTTACTCATCTTCAAAAATCTCAAGGGTAGCAGCATTGTAGTACATCTCTACTTCCAAAACCTTCTCTTGAGTCCGATCCTTCAACTTCTAAATATCTTCATGAAGTCCTTCCATGACCATATCACTTGCAACTATCTTCTCAATCTAATCTTCAAGCTTATTAAACTTTTTCACTGTATACACCTCCATGAGTGTATGATACCTTTGACCCTTTATTGTTGTTGAAATCTACCGATCTTTAGCCTGTGTATGTACCTCATCCATTAACCCAAAATCTTGGTTCACTATAGATATCAATTTATCTACACTTGACTGAATATAATGCAATGGGTTCAAATTACCCTGTATTATCTATATGCCCTTCTATTCAAAATTGTCATGCCATTACTGACATGCTCCCAAAAATGGATCCATCTAAGTTGTCCTCTTTCCTTTCCTCTTTAATGCCACACCAAGAGTAATCTTTGGATGATCTAGGTCTATTGGGCCCACTATTTCATGTAGATAACTATTAGGATTAAACAATGAATAGAAATAATAATTACATGCAAATATAACCAATAATAAAAAATAATAGATCACACAGAAAACAACATAATACACCAAGATTTAACATCATTCGCCCAAACCCTAGGCTACATCCACCAAAAAAAAAGTCCAATATTTTATGATCCATTGATTACACCTAATTATAATGTGTAATCCCTTACATCTCAATACCGCCGCAAGAACCAATTTTTGCATCTTCTTATAAAATAATCCCTAACCCTAAGCCCTTTTTATACAAGTATTAAACCACTTTAGGGTTATAATTAATAATTATATGTCGGTCCAAAATCTTGATAAAGTAGGGCCCAATTTTTTTTGGGGGGGTGATGCCCTGAGCCCCAAAGAATTTATGAAGTATGTACAGTACTTTCCTAATCAGTCACCACAATATAACAATCTCCCACTTGGGGACTGATTAGGCTCCACATTAAACAACAATAATACTTCATAATCTCATTTTTCCTCCTAAGCATCACCAATTATGACTCATTCTTATCCAAATTCTTGAACACTTCTTTTATGCCTATAGTGATCAAAACTTTGGCAATATCTACCATGGCCTTCCCTAACAAGAGCTCCTTGATTTGGTAATCACTAGGAGTTAGATCTTCAATGTCAGCGTGTGGAGGAGGGATGACAATATGTGCAAGAAATTCCTAGTCTTGGTTCTTCATTATGAAGGCCAATGGTTGCACATCACCCATAGGTGGCTCAGGCTTCTTGACAACTTTTACTAACTCTTCCATTCTATCATTTGTAGTTATATTTAGCTTCCTCTTTTGTCAAACCATAACCTCCCTCTTTAGCCAAGTTGGTGTAGTGCCCATTGGAGATGTGTATTTGGCAGAAGAGGGACTTTTTACTGCAAGACACTTCCCCTTATCACTCTTGTCTAGCATCTTCTCCTTTTTAGAAAGATATATACTTGGAGTCCCTATGTCTACTGTAGCTAGGGTCCAAGCCTCTATATCATGAGGAGTTTTTTGGGATTCTTCGGGTATTTGACCCTCCTTTGATAATTCATCAATTAGTATTTTTTCAAGCTCTTCCTCCTCCTTTGGTGTTTGTTCCTCTACTTTAATGGTCAAAGGGAGTAGGTTGACTGAGCCTTTGTCCAAAAATGAAAAATCCTGAGATGGTTGTGAGGGTAGGCTGAAAGGTCCTTGAGGCAGAGGTGGTATTTGATTCTAGTTCTCACTTAGGGGTTGACTCCTTGGAGTATCCCTTATTTTCACCCCCACTATCTCAATGCCAATAGGCATGAAATAAAAATTAGATAAGTTAAAAACATCAATCCCTTGATCCACCATGTCCATGATCCATTATTGGTGCACATCCTTGGAAGTTATAAATTGGAACAAGTTTTGTTGGACTGGATGGTAGTGTTAGAGTGGAACTCCTTCTCCTTTCATCTTCCAAGGCCTTGGCTGATCAAGTCCTTTGACTTAAGAGAAAATTATCAAGATGTTCCCCCTCTTCTTCTTCTTCAGCCTTAGGAATGGTTTTAGGTACCTGTGGGGGAGGAGTATTCTTTTTCTTCAATTTTTATTTTCTCCCCGGCTCCTTCATAGTGAACTAAACCCTGGCCTAAAAGTTGTTTAATATTTCTAACACCATGCATTAAGTATATCATCTCATCCCATGAAGATAAATTTCCATTCCAAGTTGTTCTATGAAGCTCCATTTTGAGTAATGTCCAAATCGACATTTTTGTTTTAGTGTCAAACAACAACTAGAGGCCTTGTTTGCAATTGAATATACCACACCCAGTAATGTTTAATGACTTTCTAATTTAGGAGTATTTAATATCCATATGAGAGATCCTATGTTTAAGATTTTGTCTTGTTTTGATATGTTTTGACTAGGTTTTGAATCCCTCAAAGTTGGTCATTTATTGTTGTTATGTTGATGCAAATTGTTCAAAATTCTAGGAGGCCCTATTTGACTAGTTATAACTTTGACCTAGTTGACTAAAATGAGAAAATTACTTTTGCATTAAATTCTAGAGGTCAAAGAATTTCTATGCTTCAATTTTGAGCTTATGAGGAATTCATTTGATTAGTTTTTGAACGTGATTCCAAAAGCAACTTGTAAAGTTTTACTAGTGTCAAGAAAGGCAGATTTGTTAGTACCCCTATTCAAGATGTCATAACTCTAAATCCATGATAGATGAGATAAAATGGACTAAAACATTGTGTTATCCTCTAAAAATTCTTTAAGTGTGCTAGTTTTCAAATCTTGATGAATCTACCTGCACACTTTCCCAAGTCCTTTCCATTTGTAAAAACCACCTTTTTGCCAGTATTTCTAGTCTGCAAATCTAAATAGCCCACTTTGACCACTTGCCAAATTTTCCCCATTATTTTTCATGAGACCTAATTCCATATTTATGTTTTCCTCATGACCATAAACCAATTTTGTAGTTTTTGTTTCCCCAAGTATCCGCTTACCCAGTTTTTGTAGCCAAAATAGAATGTGATTTATGGTTTTCTAACTTGTTTTCTTACAAGAAGTTCTAAGAGGGAAAGTTTGATAGTCAATATCTTTTAACTGAGAATTCATCATGAGACAATATTTGATAGGGTAAAATTATGCAAAACAAAGAATCAATGCATCTATTTTTGGAGCCTAGTCAGATGTTTTGATCAATTTTTAAAGCCAGTCAAAGGGCCCCCTGACATGAAACTAAAAAGTTGTAGAAAGAGGTGAAATGAGTGTTAAAAGTTGAATTACTGAATTTTTTCAAAGTAAAGTATTCAATGGATCAATGTGCAATATTATTTGTTTAAAAACAAAAAAATTAGCCAGACCCACTTTGGGGCCCGACTAATTTCGCTAGGATTGATAGAATTCGAGGCAAATTAATGATGCTTTAAAAGGAATGATTATAATGACATTAATTTTTATAAGGTCTTGATGTATGCTTATAACCATGCAAAACCAAATGGATGTGTGGGGATTCTACATTCTGAACTATAACACAAGCAAAGCGAGAGGTTCAATGAAGAATTGGATTTGGAATTTGATTATTGATAGCGATCAAATCAAGAAATTTAACATGAAATAAATGTGGCCATTGTGTACAAACTACCAGAAATGTTATAAGACCAAGTTCTACTAGCATTCATTTTGATGATTGGCTTATCCCATGGAACATGATGCCCTAAATCATTAAATGAGAAAATGTGTTGTGGTTTTTAACAGTGGGATAATTTTTATCTTCCTAAAGGGTGTCTCAACTATCTTCAAACTTGTGAATCATGTTTTCTTGTGTTGCTCACAAGAATGGCTCCATAATATTTTCAATAACATATCATATACTATGCAATATATCACATTGAATTATATCTTAGAATTCTCGATATGCACGAGGATTATTGGGATAATTGGAGGTCAAGGGAGCCTTATCTACCATGTAGTACCTTGTTCCCCATAAATTATCTAACTTGGCGCTAATAGATTCCCACCACTACATAGTGAACACCAAATTCACGGCTTTGATGTGAACAAATTTGTCTCTAGTCTTTTTCCTATCAATTCCTTCGTTCGTATTTGATGGCCCCCATAAATAGGTGAACATTTTAGAGTGAGTCATGTGTAGCAGCTTGAAGTTGTGGGAAAAAAAAAACCCAAATTTGGCATATACATAGGAAAATGTTTTAAGTTGCCTTGTCAAAGAAAAAAATGCATTCACATAAAAGTAGAGCACTCCACGAATGGAAGGATGATAGGGGAGACAATCAAAATTGTGAGGAGATGTCTATAGAATGGAGGAGCTCTACACAACATTAAACTCAAAGCTCTATTTTAAAAGAACAACAATCACCACATAAAGAGCTCCATGTGTAGAATGGGAGGATCGAATGTTGTTGAAATGGTAGACCAAGTTAAGCGTAGGATATGATATGTGTGGGTGAAATTGTTACATGTTTTAACTCTTGGTACCATGAGAGTGTTTGGGAAACATTGCTGGTATGAGCCATATATATATGCCAAGCAAGATTTCAGAGCAATGCAATCAACTAGATTGTAAGACCAATCGTTGTTAAATAGGAAGCCACAACTTTTTGCTTAGGACAAGGCATTTTCCCATGAGGAGCATAGTTCAAAGTTTAATTTGTTGTCATGCCTAAGAACCATCCCTGCAAGATGTGTTTTTGTTTCATCTTACTTGTTTCCTTATAAGAGAAAATTGAAGGATGTTCCTAAAGCAACAAGCATTGGGAGCCTAATCATTGAGGATGTTTGAGTCATATATGAGAAGAGACGACATGAGGTTTGTAGGGGAGTTGAAGATTGAGCAAAGAGTCAGTCTTGATGAGTGAAACTTAGGACAAGCAATTATCCCACATTTCCTATGCTGGGCAATTTTCATGTGTTTAAATACAAGAGCACATAATGTCATAGTGTCTAACAAGACATGGCCCTTTTGAAGCCACAACCATGCCTGGAGGGTCCCACCCATAGCTGGAGGAGGTAAAGAGTTAAATTTTGGATTGAAACACATGCCCAGAGATTGATGATGCAGAATCCCTGGATGACAGGATGAAAACACATGGCCCTATTGAACGATGGTCACTATGTTGCCAAATAAAGATGCTCACATGATAAGTATAGTGACATAGTGATTGACTGAGGTGGCAATGACTGGTTACTAATATGGTGACGTGGGTGAATTAGGTTAGGACACATGGCGATGAGGTGTTGAGATCAAACCAAGTGTATGGTGCCATGTGGCACACATCTAGCACCTGGGTGGATTTAAGATTAATAAAATATTATTTGTTTTAATATTTTATGCGATTATTTGAAATGGAGATTCATGGTAAAAAAATCAAGGTTATAATTTTAAAACCTATAGCTTATACTATAGTTTTAAAAAAAAAAATTCAAATATTTTGCATTTTATTGTCCAAAATTGAAGTTGGAGCCCGAATCTTTAAACAACTATTAGGAGGGTCTTTTTTTCCTAAAATGTAGACTCCAATATATCATTGGAATTGGCAGAAGATGAACTTTCCAATTCTAAAGTTTTTTTTCTTACATAGGTGGTCATTGGTACATGCTATAGGGGGATTTATAATTCTTATGAATACATTGTTTCTGATAGGTGTTTTAGTTGCAAATATTAGTTTTGGTGACACTTGGCATGTTTGATAGTTCTAGTATGTGATATTTTGATCCTAGTTGAAGTATTTGGCTTCTAATTAGCCAATCTGATGTATATTTGGTCAAAAATTTGATAATTGTTGTTTCCTACCAAATAAATTATATTTTCCATCAAATGTTGAAGATATTTTCAACTTTAGAGGAAAAATGAGGGAAGATTTGATTTTCTAGTTGTTGGGAGAGATTAGAGAGATGTTTTTAACTTCTTGGAGAAGTTTTTCAAGTGGACACATGGTAGTTGTAGAATAGATCCGAGAATTCTTTCCTTGTCTATATATTTTTTTTCTTCTTTCTTTTAAGGTGTTATTGGCTAGTTTTACTTCCTATCTATTGAGAAGAGCTCTAGCTATGAAGGAAACACATCCATTTTTGTGTAGGTTTATGGGTTCATTTCATGTATTATTTCTCTAAGATAATGAAAATTGATGATAGATCATGCAATATATCCTAAGTTTCATTTAGTGTTACTAGTTAATGTATTCTATCTTTCTAAGGATAAATACAAAAGGGGATTTAAAATGAATTATTTATGTTCTCTTATTCTATCTCCTAATTCTTCATATGATGCTAACTTTTTGATTGAATGAATAAGGTTCATTTAGTTTAAGATAGCTTGGCTGAGTTATGTGTCAGTTCTATTGTTGCTTTTAATTCAAGGAGTTAAGTAAATGCTTCAATGATTTGATAGGGTTTTTGGGTGTATGGAGGGGATGCTAATAAGAATGGAATTTTGGGATTTTAATAGATAAACTTAATTGTAAGGTAGTCAAGTTAGGTCATCTTGCTAGTAGTGACTCTATGTTGTAATGGATTAGGAATTGATTAGTAAATCAGATGCAAGATGAGATGAAGGTCATTTGCACAAATCATTTTAACCAAATCAATTCAATTTTTCATATTTTGTTGTGCGCTAAAAGGAATTAACCCTCACTTAGCTTATGAGTTCATAGGTTATGATTTGTAGCTATTTCATTCCTATGTTATTGCATATGTATTAGAAGATATTTAGGGTTTTTATCTACTTTGTCAAGATTCAAGTGTATGTTTTAGCAGTGGTGCCATATAAATGAATATTAGGTACATTTTCCTAGGTTTTGTAGAGCTTGAAGTGAAGAAGGAGTTATGTGTTATAGTTGGCCCATGAATTGTAGTTGAAAATGCATCCATCATACGAATTTTCTATCCCTAGATGTATTGGTCTAGTTTCTTGGCTTTTTTTTTTGAATCTATTAAATTGGGAGCCAACAAAATGGCAATTCTGCTAGGGAGTCAATATGAAGAAATTCATTGTTAAAAGTACTAGAATCTCTAGTATAAATAGCACTTTTAGAATCCGTATGATAGACAAATATTGAGAATTTAAAAAAAAATCAATACAATAGGAAGAATTTTCTATAGCAGTAGGGTTATGAGGTGTTTTCCATTTCTCTATTGAAGATTCATGTCTCTTAGTTATGCCTTATTCTTGATAGCAATAGTTTTGAAATAATTGCAATGATTGTTACTTTGAGATCATTTATTTAAAAGGTTTTGCAAAGTTGCTGTTAGAATTCATAGTTGATGTTAAAGTTTTCTTTCATTTTTTCAAGAGTGTGAAATTCCAAGGTTGTTTTATAAAGCTTTTCAAATACTTGTTATAAATTTTGGACCAGCTTGCTATGTTCTGCAAGTTTGGCAAATCTTTTCTCACTACATGAGTGACAACTCTAAGTTATATCTCTATACTAGTGCATTGTGAATGTGAAGGTATTTTGAAGGATGCAACAGTTGAAAAGAAGATTTGAAGAATTTATCTCAAGTTCTTGACAATGGGTGAAAGAATTATGTGAGATGTAGTGCAAAAAGTTACTAAATCTAGATGAGATATGAACCTTCTATTATTTGTAGCATTGAAGTTGTTTGCAGGCATCAAAACTCAAGGTATTTCCCACTTTCATGAGATTTCCTTTCCATGAAATTATATTTTACAAGAGATTCTTCATCAAGTGGTATTTTCAGCACTAAGTAGGAGAATGGTTTGATACATCTCAACATACTTTGTCAAGGATAGATTCAACAAGTGTTTTTATATTTGAAGTATGTCCAGAGTTTGAATTTTTAGAAAAGTTTTTAGATCTGCTGCAAGTTACAAAATCTGAAAGTAATCTTGGTGAATGAATTATAAGTTTGTGAGAAATGGAAAATTTCTTTTCACCTAATATGTAGTCCATGGATAAGGATTATAGATCTATTTCTACCAAGAGATACATGCCATTATTTTTTGATGGCATTCATGGTTTCCCAAACCCTATCCTATATGATCTTAGAAAGAATTTGCCTAAGTTTGGTGGGAAACATAAAAATTCAGCTAGTCATCATGTTTAGATGTTCAGTGATTTAATTGTTGATTTCAAGATTGCTCATAAAGATGTGCATATGAAGTTGTTTATTCAAACTTTGGAAGGTGATGCTAGAGATTGATTTTCCTTTCTGTAGGCATATTCTATTTCATCTTGGGATGAATTACGTTCAGCCTTCATGAAGCAGTTTGGGGAAAGAGTAAGCATCTCTGATTATTTTGAGAAGTTTTTGAAGATCCAAATTAGGAGTGATGAATTAGTTACTGAGTTTAAAATCAGATTTGCAAAAGTTTTAAATGAAATTCCAGAAAGTTGTAAGTTGGATGATCAAGCATGTTCAGTGGTTTATCTTGATGCATTTGATAAAAATATGAGTTATCTATTAAGAGATAAAGAACCTAAGAATTTGCATCAACCATTCATGACAACAATATAGATTGAAAACAATGTAAAGTATGCCTTAACTAGGAGTCATTTCTCTAGAAATTTTTGCCAGCAAGATGAGGTTCAAAGGAAAAATCATTGTCATGAAGAGTGTTCAAATTTAGATCAAAAAATAGGTACCCTTACTGTTGTAAACAATTTTGTTAAAAATTCAAAAGTAAAAACATGTGAACATGAAGTCTCTTTGTTGCAAAAAGCAGTTGAGTCTATTCTTGGTGAATATAGTGCACATGTTTGTGGTATCACAATAGTAGATGACAAAGTTAATTCACTTGATAAGTTATACATGCAAGATATAAATTCAATTATTTCTTCTCCTATTGATGATTTCCTTTATGTTGAAAAGATAATTGATCATGAAGTGGAAATGTATTCATCTTAGTATGAGGACGAAGAATCTGAAAGTTATGTTTCAAGTGATGAAAGTAAATTTTCTGATTCAATATATTATGAAGAAGCATCATGTGAAGGAAATGATGAGAGTGGAACACTCAAGTCAAGAAGAGGAAAATGATAATACATGTTCATCTTCATATGAATCTGATGTGAATTGGGAAGAAGAAAGAAATGATGGAAGTAAGTACTCTTATGCAAGTAAAGTTATGAGTTCTTTTTCTAGATTTGAAAGTGAAGTTCCATATCAGAATTATGCAAGTCAGCTTAAGGTTGAAAGTTGTAAAGAAGATTTGTCTACACAATATGAGGACAAAGAAATAATTTATAAGGATGAATTGCTTAGTTGTGTAGAGGAATGTCATAAGGTTTATTGCAGTAGTAATCAATAGTGCATGAGTGAACCTAAGATTTATGCATCAAAACCTATTAGTAAGATAAAAGATGATTTGTTTGCAAGACATTTGAATCACCTTAATGAAGTCAATTCAAGTAATATTGATCTATATTCTACATGCTTTGTTTATGAAGTGGATGGTGTGTCTTTGTGTGATGATTCTGATTCTTCTTCTTTATATATGAAAGATGTTCATGATAGTGATGTTAGAAATGGTTTCAAGGTTTTCACTAAACTATTGTATGGTGAATAATTTAATGTTGACTAGCACATCATTTGTCATAATGTCTACAAAGGAGCTGTGCATGGAGTTATCAACCTGCTCCTTGAAGAGCACATGGAATGTTCAAATTTAGTTGAAGATGATCTTGATGCTGATACATTATCATACTGCTATAAAAATTTAGGTTGTTCTTCTTCAAGGTGTAACTTTGATTATGATGATGATGTTGCATCTTAAAATGTTGATAACAAGGTGTTTGATGAAGTTGTTATTGAAAATCAGAATGCACCTTGTAATGAGTTTTATGATGAATACTCTAATGTGATGAGTAATCCATTTTCTGATTTCAAAGAGTCATTAGAGGATTACAAATTAGTTTCAAATATTGACATTGATGACATTTGTGAGTATAAATCTAATTGCTCATCTGAATACCATCTAGTTATACATAAGGAGATACATTTTCAAGGTATGTGTGATCTTTTTCCCCAAGTTGAGTATGAAGCCTTCATATTCAAAATTGATAGTATGCATGATTCATTTGTTGAAGAGGATTTTTAGTTCAAGTCTAATATGTTTTAGCATTCTAATTAGAACTTTCATAATGAGAAAGTTGTAGAGAGTGATCATAGTTTTTATATGCATTATGAAAGTGAAGGTGTAGATTTAGTGTTGCCAAGTGATTTATTTCAGAATGCTAATTTGATTGATGAAATTGATAGAAGAGATGTTTCCATCTTACCTAATGAGAATTTAGATGAAAATCAGATTTATAATAGAGGTAAAGGTTTTTGTTGAAGTTCGATGGCCCAAGGCCATCGTTTGTATAGTTTAGGAGTAGTTATTTTTGCTTTCAATAAAGTTGTTCGAGAGATTTTTTTGCTGTCAAATGTGTGGTCTACTTCTTCTAGACATCTGAATCCTTGCTATCCCTACAAGAGACATGCATCCCCAGACAAAGCCACTTTTGGGACTCAAAATTGAAGCCCTAATTTTGAGTACCATTCAAAAAATCAAGTCCTATAAGTGCTTTTTAATGCATGTGTACCTGGTTGTACTTGTGAGGCCTAAAAGGTGTTTAATACTTCTAAAACCTTACATTCAATATATCCATTCACCCCATGAAGATAATTTATCATTCTAACTTATTCTATAAAGCTTTGTTTTGAGTAATGTCCAAATCTGCATTTTTGTCTATGTCAAAACAATGACTAAAGGCCTTGTTTGCAATTGAATATCTCACACCTAGTAATGTTTCATGAATTTTTTCTTTGGGAGTGTTTAATATCCATACAAGAGAACCTATTTTCCATATTTTGAGTTGTTTAAATATGTTTTGACTAGGTTTTGAATCCCTCAAAGTCAGTCATTTATTGTTGTCATGCTTATGCAAATTGTTCAGAATTCTAGGTGGCCCTATTCGACTAGTTATAACTTTGACCCAATTGATCAAAATGAGAAAATTACTTTTGAATTAAATTCTAGAGGTTAGGGGCTTTCTACATTTAAATTTTGAGCTTATGATGAATCTATTTGATTAGTTTTTGAAAATGATTCCAAAAGCAATTTGTAAAGTTTTACTGGTGTCAAGGAAGATAGATTTGTTGGTACCCTTGTTTGGGATGACATAACTTTGAATCCATGATAGGTCATATTGAATGGATTACACCATTTTCTTCTCCTCTATAAATTCTTTAAGTGTTCCAATTTTTAAATCTTGATGAATCCATTTGCACACTTTCCCAAGTCCTTTCTGTTTGTAAAAACCACCTTTCTGCCAGTGTTTCCAATCTGCAAATCTGAATAGCCCACTTTGAGTACTTGCAAAATTTTCCCTATTATTCTTCATGAGCCCTAATCCAAGATTTATGTTTTCCTCATGACCGTAAGCCAATTCCCTAGTTTTTGTTTCCCCAAGTATCCATTTACCCAGTTTTCAAAGCCAAAATAGAACATAATTTATGGTTTTCTAACTTGTTTTCTTGCAAGTAGTTCTAAGAGGGAAACTTTGACAATCAATATCTTTTTTCTGAGAATTTTTCATGAGACAAGATTTGATAGGGTAAAATTATGTAGAACACAAAATTAGTGCATCTATTTTTGAAGCCTAGTCAGATGTTTTGATCAATTTCTAAAGCCAGTCAAAGGGCCTCCTGACATAAATCTGACAAGTTGTAGAAAGAGGTAAAATGAGTGTTAAAAGTTGAATAAATGATTTTTGTCAGAGCCAATTATTCAATGGATCAGTGTGCAATATTAGTTGTTCAAAAATGTTTTTTTTTTAAAGCTGAACTGGCCTGACTGATTCCACCAGGATTGATAGAATTTGAGGCAAATTAAGGATGCTTTAAAAGGAATGATTATAATGACACTAATTTTTATAAGGTCTTGATGTATGCTTATTTCCATACAAAACCAAATGGATGTGTGGGAGTTCTACATTCTAAACTATAATGCAGGAAAAGTGAGAGTTTCAATGAAGAATCAAGAAATTTAACATGAAATCGATGTGGGCATTGTGCGCACATTGCCATAAATGTTATAGGAGTAGCTTCTACTAGCATTCATTTTGGTGATTGGCTTATCCCATGGAAAATGATGCCCTAAATCATTAAGTGAGAAAGTGTGTTGTGGTTTTTATTAGTAGGATAATTTTTATCTTCCTAAAGGATGTCTCAATTATCTTCAAACTTGTGACTCATGTTTCCTTATGCTACTCACAGGAATGGCTCCATAATATTTTCAATAACATATAATATACTATGCAATATATCACATTGAATTATATCTTAGAATTCTTTATATGCATGAGGATTATTGGGATAATTCAAGGTCAAGGGAGTCTTATCTACCATGTAGTACCTTGTTCCCCATAAATCATTTGACTTAGTGCTAACAAATCCCCACCACAACATAGTGAACACCACATTCACTGCCTTGATGTGAATCACTTTGTCCCTCATCTTTTTTCTATCAATTCCTTCCTTTGTATCTAATGGCCCCCATTAATAGGTGAACATTTTAGAGTGAGTCATGTGTAGTAGCTAGAAGTTGTGGGAAAAGAAACCCAAATTTGGCATATACAGAGTAAAATTTTTAAAGCTTCCTTGTCAAAGAAAGAAATGCATTCACATAGAATTAGAGCACTCCATGATTTGAAGGATGAAAAGGGAGACAATTGGTATTGTGAGGAGATGTTTGCAAAATTTAGGAGCTCTATGCATCATTAAACTCAAAGCTCTATTTAAAAACAATAGCAATCACCACATAAAGAGCTCCATGTGTAGAATGGGAGGATCAAATGTCATTGAAATGGTAGACCAAGTTGAGCATAGGATATGATATGCATGGGAAAAATTGATACATGTTTTAACTCCTGGTACCAGAGTATTTGGGAAACATTGCTAGTACAAGCCATATATATATGGCAAGCAAGATTTTGGAGCAATGAAATAAAATAGATTACAAGACTAGTCATTGTTAAATAGGAAGCTAGACCTTTCACTTAGAACAAGGCATTTTCCCATTAGGAGAATAGCTCAAAGTTTAATTTGTTGCCATGACTAAGAACCATCCTTGCAAGATGAGGTTTTTTTTCATCTTAGCCGCTGCCTTGTAAGAGAAAATTGAAGGATATTCCTGAAGCAACAAGCATTGGGAACCTAATCATTGAGGATGTTTGAGTCATATATGAGAAGAGATAGCATTAGGTATGCAAGGGAGTTGAAGATTGAGCAAAGAGTAAGTTTTGATGAGTGAAACTTAGGAGAAGAAATTATCTCGCATTGCTTGTACTGGGAAATTTTCATGTGTTTAAATACAACAACACACAATGTCATAGTGTCTAATAAGACATGGCCCTTTTGAAGCCACAACCTTACATGGAGGGTCCCACTTGTGGTTAGAGAAGGTGAAGAGTTAAATTTTGGACTGACATGCATGCCTAGAGATTGATGACATGGAATCTATGGACAATAGGATGAGGACATGTGGCCCCATCAGATGATGGTCACTATGTTTGTAATGCCCTGCTCGAAGATCCTTGGAACAAGGTTGAAATATAGCAACATTTTTTTTTTTTTAAAACCAAGTGTAAGTGTACATGGTAACAACCTACACAGATCAAAAGACTACAATAGAAGACTAACAAACATCCAACACCAATGAATCTCCAAACATCACCACTAACTAAAACATAACCAATAAAACATAAGAGATCAACCAAGCTAAAAGACAAAGGCAGATTCCTAAAAATTGGCTAAGGTTGAAATCCTAAAGCCCTAAAATTTGGATAAGTCTGAATTTTTGAAGCCCTAAAATTTCCTAAAATCTTTATCTTAGCCCATAGAGGTCTAAGACCTACCTCAAATGAATCATCGCATATATTAAGATATATCTTAAGTATAAGAAATTAAATATACATCAACTTATACTTGAATGATATATTTTAAACCCCTAGGAAAAGTGTAAAACCTAAAAGTGTGTCCAAAACGAATTTCCAAACTTTTTCTTGACAACCCTAGATAGCCCCTATTTTTTGTTCGAAGGCAAAAAATAGTAGATTCTTGTGCAAAGAAGTGCATATTTCCATGTGAAGAAGTGTATTTCCATGTGAGGAAGTGCATTTCAACAACATAAACTGGTGCCAAATTTTGCATGAAGAAGTGCAAAGCTGCGTGAAGAAACACAACATGTCACGCGAAGACTTGCGTTCTCATGCAAGAAAGTGCAATCTCATGTGAGATCTTAAATTTTCATGTAAACATGAAACATACTAGAAAGCTACAGAAACTATGAAACAGAGTTCCTCCACAACAGGGAGTACCAGATCCATATTTTAAAGCAATAATGCTCAACATAAATAGAAAGAAACATCATAGTAAACTTAAATCAATATTACATTTAAACATAAATAAAAAAACTAGAATGTGGTTCCTCCCAACCATAATAGCATCATTAGACCATTGTGGGCCCTAGCCATCCCCCGTGTGTAATACTTCCAAGTTACCAATCGAATTGTCAGTACTATCATAACGAAAATGTCACTACTAAA
Source organism: Cupressus sempervirens (assembly GCA_028749045.1). Taxonomy (NCBI): domain Eukaryota; kingdom Viridiplantae; phylum Streptophyta; class Pinopsida; order Cupressales; family Cupressaceae; genus Cupressus; species Cupressus sempervirens. The sequence goes on along the minus strand of CM053788.1, from coordinate 61,979,388 downwards.
CATGCTACATAAAGCAAAGGAAATCTAACATGCTAGAAGTAAAGAAAAAGATAATCCTACGAAGCAAATAACATCACCTACTACATGCTAGTCATCATAATAAGAAATGTGTTAAAACTAACATCATCTAAACATGATAAATAACATCCCAATAAAAGCATAAATCATAAGAAAACATACTTCGTAGACCGAAGTACCAAGTGAACACCTCTAGCAATGATCGCACTAGGAAACAAGACCATCTTTGTACATCGGTCCCTACCAATGGTGTAGGTAGCTACACCTCCCAACCATGTGGCACCCATAGGTCCACCTCGCCATACTGATGGAGATAATGAACCAACCACAACCACACACAAAGAAAACATCCATGGGTAACATTCACGCCAAGAAGTATGATGATTGAATCCAAGACAAAGATAATGCATAACTATAGGTCCTAGTTAGACATCTCAGAGGGCTACTATGTAGGAGCTAACATCATGGAGAGTTACTTGGCATCAAAAAACCCAAGTTCAAATCATATGTGCTCAAACTTAAATGGGTGCTCACACATTGTGTCCTTGAACTTAATCGGGTGCTCACACATTTTATTTTCTTTAGTTATCACTTATATAAAACTTCCTCTACCAACCCATGGCATCATGATCGTCGGACTGCAAGATAGAAGCCCCCTCCATATGCTACCCTACCCTACCCATGCTCATCCAATGATGAGTGCTTGTAGGCATGCAAATTCCCAACCCAACCCCAATGATCACAATTCTGGAAATACCATGGAAGATTGAGACTCGCAAGTCATCCAAAAATTTATGTGCACGTACTCATGTGTGGTGCATCACCATCACGAAGATCATAACAAAGGACTGGATGAGAACACAAAGCTAAAAGTCCCTCAATTGAAAATAAAATCAAGAGGATAGATGCAACATGTATCCCAATGCAACAAAAGATGCAAAAGTGGTCTAATAGATATCCAAATGGATCATCCAGGTCCACAACCCACATTGTACAAAGAAAACCCAAGAAAATATGGTGGCACACAAAATGAGGTAAAAACCTCAAATTTTGAAAAAATTTCAAAATTAAAACCCATTTGACCTTTGGGTGCAAAAACCTTGAAAATCCAAAAATAATTGAAATTTGATACCGTATGCAAAAATGGCTAGCATAATGGGCTCAAAAACCCAAACCTCCATTTTGAAAATAGGGAAAATGTTCATACCCAACCAACTGGGTAGAACTAGCAAACAAAAATAGAGGGGAACACTAGTTCTCGATCTCCTAACATAGTGCTCTAAGAAACAGAAGTTGAAATGGAGTGAAAACAATAAAATGGGAAGGCCCTACTTGACAACAAAAAGGGCAAAAATTGAAACCCGTGCAATAAAATAAATACTCCGTCTAAACTGTTGAAACTAACGGCAAAGCAAAAACTCCCCGGGTTGAATCCAATGAGACCAAGCTCATGAAGATCCCACACTCACAGCTCTTAGAATGAACAAAAAAAGAATCCTTCAGAAGAGGATTTCCAAATTTGCTCTCAAATTCTATTTATAAAATGTGAGAAGTGAATAATGAATTCACTTTTCCAAGACTTATTCACTTTTCAAGTGAATAGTCAATTTTGGAAATTAGCCAGCTGGAGCAGCTAAACTCTGAATTGACCCAAATGAAAATAGTTTATTATCCATAATAGAAATTCATGTAAGGAAAATGTAACAAAAATTAAATCTGAAAAGATTTAAAACTCGAAAACCCAAAATCATAGAAAATCACTTAACACTTTTAGGACAGACTGAACCTCTAAATGCAAAGACACACTCACTAGTCTAATCACATAATGTAGATGAGTTTATATTTACCAATCACTGAAAGGTTTAGATTTAAACAATTAAAATAGGGATATGTCAACCATACAGGGATGACATTGGTAAAATATGAATAGCTGAATCACCAACTCCATGTGCCACTGCCAAGGATATAATTCCTGGACACTAAAACACATGATCATGTGTAATTTCATATAATATCATAGCCAAAGCAACATGTATTAAAATACCTATTTAATCCATTTACATCACTCACATTCATAGAAAGTATAAAAATACAAGAATGCAGTAAATCACCATAGCATAAAATCCATCACATAACATAACCAACAATATCCCAATAAACCATATAACTAGATATCATCATAGATCTACTATCATCTCAAAATAGCATCAACATGTAGATATGATAAACTAAATAGCATAGTAGTAAAGCATCTATGGTACTGAATCAAAGTATAACATTTAACGCTTAGATCATCTCAAAGTACATAAAAATAGTAAGAGTAAAAAGTATCTCTCGAATCAAAATAGACAAGGTACAGACTACAAACATGAGAGGCACTACAATGTTTCTAAACAAATATACTCAAACAATAAGTATAATGACATAGGGACCAACAAAGGTGGCAATGACTGGGTACTAACATGGTAGCATGAGTGAATTGGGCGAGGACACATGGCGATGAGGTGTCAAGGTCAAACCAAGGGAATGGTGCCATATGACACACATCTCGTGCCCTAGTGGATTTAAGACCAATAAAATATTATTTGTTTTAATATTTTATGCAATTATTTGAAATGGATGTTCATGGCAAAAAAATCAAGTTTATAATTTTAAAACCTATAGTTTCTTGAAAATTTTCAAATATTGTGCATTTTAATGTTCAAAACTGAAGTTGGAGCCCAAAATCTAGACTCCAATATATCATAATTGGAATCAACAGAGGACAAACTTTTTGATTCTAGAGTTGTTTTTGTATAGATGGTTAGTGCATGCTACAAGGGGATTTGTAATTCTTATGAATCCATGGTTTTTGAAAAGTGTTTTAGTTGCAAATATTAGTTGTAGTGACACTTGGCATGTTTGATTGTTCTAGTGTGTGATATTTTGATCCTAGTTGAAGTATTTGGCTTCTAATTAGCCAATTTGATGTATATTTGGTAGAAAATTTGATAATTGTTGTTTCGTGCCAAATTAGTTATGTTTTCCATCAGATGCTGAAGATATTTTCAACTTTGGAGGGAAAATGAGGGAGGATTTTATTTTCTAGTTGTTGGGAGAGATTAGGGAGATGTTTTTAACTTCTTGGGGAAGTTTTCCAAGTGGAGAGATGGTGATTGCAAAATAGATCTGGGAATTCTTTCCTTGTCTATATCTTTGTTTTCTTCTTTATTCAAAGGGGTTGTTGGTTGGTTTCACTTCCTATATATTAAGCAAAGCTCTAGTTGTAAAGGCCACACATCCATTCTTGTGTGGGTTTTTAGGTTCATTTCATGTATTATTTCTTTGAGATAATGAAAATTGATGCTAGATCATGTAATATATCCTGAGTTTCATTTAGTGTTACTAGTTAATTCATTCAATATTTCGAAGGATAAATACAAAAGGGGATTTACAATGAATTATCTGTGTTCTCTTATTCTGTCTCCTAATTCTTCATATGTTTTTAACTTTGTGATTGAATGAATAAGGTTCATTTAATTTAAGACAAATTGGATGATTTGTGTGTTAGATTTGTTGTTGCTTTTAATTCAAGGAGTTAAGTAAATGCTTCAATGATTTGATAGGGTTTATGGATGTATGTAGGGGATGCTAGTAAGAATGGAATTTGGGGATTTCAATTGATAAACTTAATTATAAGGCAATCAAGTTAGGTCATCCTCCTAGTAGTGACTCTATGTTGCAATGGATAAGGCACTGATCACTAAATCAGATGCAAGCTAAGATAAAGATCATTTGCACAAATTATTTTAGCCAAATTAGCTTAGTTTTTCATGTTTTTTAGTGGGCTAAAAGGAATTAACCCTCACTTAGCTTATGGGTCCATTGGTTATGATTTGTGGTTATTTCTTTCCTATGCTATTGCATAAGTATCAAAAGATATTTAGGGTTTTTATTTACTTTGTTAAGATTCAAGTGTATGTTTAGTACTAGTACCATATAAATGAATCTGAGGTACACCCACCTAGATTTTGTAGAGCCTAAAGTGAAGAAGGAGTTATGCTTTATAGTTGGTCCAAGATTTGCAGTCAAGTGCATCCATCATAGGAATTTTCTAGCCTTAAATGTATTGGTCTAGTTTCTTGGTTATTTTATTTGATCTATTAAATCAGGAGCCAACACTCTTCTTTCCCTTCTGATGGTACCCTCTATTCTTGTTCTGGCTCTTGTTCATCTCCTAGAGGAGGCATTTTCTCAATCTCTTGGACTTGGGCTACCTATTCATCTTGAGACTCTTCTTGTTCGGGACCTTGCTATGGTTGTTGAGATGGCTAGGCCTAATATATTTGTTCGCTACCCTTTGTCACTTTTTTCCTCTTATTTTTCCCTTTATCTTCCCTAAAGCACTCAACCTCCCTCTCATGTTGATGCATTATTTTTAGCCTCACTGGGGATTGAGTAGGGAAGATTGGTACTATGACTTTTGCACCTTTACCCTTAGTTGGGTGTGTTGTGGCTTGTAGAGGAACAACCTCTAGAACTGGATCAAGTTTGAATGGTTTCTTGATCCATTCCCTTGTCAATTGGACAATATGTTAGGCTTTGTTGTTGATATCTGCATTCTCATCTCTATCAATTTTTGCATTCATTATAGGTCTATCATATATCTTGTCCCTATTATATAGTGGATCTAAGACATCCTTTGTGTCTTTTTCAATAGTCTTAAGGGGAATCTTCATCTTAAGCACCTTTTTTGCTAAATATAGAGTCATCCTATAATAGCCTCTAATTTAGACATCATAGTCATCAATGAGATTCATCCAATGATCCTCTAGTGCATCCTCGTGTACAAACTACTTTCTTGCCAAATATTGCACCCTTCTAGTATTATCAAAGTATGGGGGAGGAGAGTTGTACTCTTCCAAGGGATATTGATCCCATTCTAAATCAAATGTCATTGTATCCTACTTTTTCTTGACATTGAAGGAACCTATGGTGATCAACCACATCCATGTCTTATTGTGTTATTTCACCACTCTATCATATACAAATGTGAGTTTCTTGGTGATCTCCAAACAAATGAGCCTACTAGAAGGATACCTTAGGAGCTTCTTTTAGTTCACCATTGTTCTTTCTACCCTTAAGTATGTGAATATTTTGAATTGAATGTAGTAGGCACCAATTTCTATGATCCTTTTTGCTACCTCTACTAACATTCTTTTAGCATAACCCCCCTCTATAAATTGTATGATTGCAAATATGAAACTATCACTCACTATCCCATAGTCCTTGCTCTGATCTAAGAGCTTTTTCTTCACTAGCTGAAGATACACCACATAGGGCCAAGCATTTGCATCTTGCATGCTTCCCCTTTTGTGAAGTCATGGGTAGTTAGTTGTCCTTGTTGCCAATAGGTACACCAAATATGATGTCATATAGAACTTGGGGTTGGTCTTGACTCCCACCCATTGCTCATATAAATTGTCACTAAGGATAGTAGCCCAATCCATTGGCATTTTTGCTATCCTAATGATCTCTATAAGTGCACCATCCAAATGTTAAGATGTCCCACTATAGGGAGTCCCATGGCTCTACTCAAAAGTACAATTAAATAGCCAATATCATCCCTCATGTACCCTCATGTCATATCTACCTTCCCCATTCGATGACCTATCAATTTTCTTTCTATTAGGAAGGAAGATTGAATTATTTCTTTGGCTTTATTTTCTTTCTCCCTATACCACCTTTCTACTCGATTGTAGATCATCTTTACTAATTGATCAACCCTTGGGAGATGAAAAACCTTCTCATTATTTCTTGGTTTGAGGTCCAAAACTATCTCCCCTATAACAAACTTAACAACCTTTTCCTCAGGCACATAATGTTCTACCAAGGTCATCATCAACTTAGAGGATTGCATAGAAGTTGGATGTGATGTTGCATTCACCAACCCCAACCTTATCATACTTGATACCATTGTCAAAATTTCTTTAGGCTTGTTGCACATCGTGAGAAATGAATTCCAATCAATATGTTTGAGTTCAGTGTCTCTAATTTCTACATGTCTATCTTGGAAGTGGCAATTTTTTGGCACACCTGGGTATTTAATCACTATTAGTTTGGGAGCCATCTTTTCTATGAGTGAGGATGATGAGGATGCAATTTTATCTGCACAAAAGAGAAAAAAATTAGTCTAGAGAGCTAAAATATAACTCAAAGAAAACCATAATTATTAGAAAATCTAACCCAGAATACCAAAATAGTGAAAAATTGGCTTAAATCCCACCAGAGAGATCTAATATTCAGAACAGTGCACCTTATGCACCTTAACAGTTGTGCTAGGTGAATTGAAAGGCATATCAAGTGCCTTTTAGCATAGTTGTGCATGTGCATAACTACACATATGCACTTAGTGCAAGTGCTATAGGGGGGACTTAGGGTTCAAAATGTTGTGCAAATGTGCACCATTATCTTATGTCTTTGTTTCTATAAAATGGTGTGCATGTGTGGACCTTGGGGAGTTGCATACATGCAAACCTTTTCCTTAGTTTTTTTGTTAAGTTCTTTATTTTATTTTTAGGTTTTTTATGTGGAAAAAGGTGCACACATGTGCACCTTGGATAGGTGTGCATGTGTGCACCTTTGGTGGCTTAACACTTAGTGTTTGTTTTGCTAGTTAGTGGTGCACCTTAGGAAGTGTAGATGTGTGGTTTGTTAGGGATAGTGGAAAATAATGAGAGAAGGGGAGGGGGTCCTAGGATTTTATAGGCCAAATATAGTGTGTACCCATCTCCAAAGGAGAGAAGTGTGCACTTTGCACATTTAGCGAACTTGCGCACCCTTAATGGGTGTGCACGTGTGCTAGGTGTGCTAGTGCACCTTCTAGCACAAATGAACCTCAATCACTCAATTTTTCCTAGTTTTGGCACAAAATTCTCCTTAATTAGAGACAAAGGATGGATGTAGACTCTAGGAGGAGTCCCAAAGTGACCTAGGCCCTAGACTAGGGATCTGGGAGACAAAAAGAACTTACTAGGGGGTCCCCATTTTTAGGGGAAATGGGGCGTGCATTGTGAAAGAAAAAGAAATTCCTAAAAGTGACTTGAAAGTGCATCAAATATCTCATCCTTAGGCATCTTAGAGAGGTTTTCACCTTTGGATATGTTCATTTTACTTTTTTTCAGCTCCAATACTACAACAATGTGGTTTTCACCATCGAAGCACCTTTTTTTTTTTCTTTTGATAGTATGATTGAGATATTTCATGTAATCTTTAGTCATGTTGACATTGTTCTCACTAGTGGAAGACATTACTAGTTTGATAGAGTGTAGGTAGTAAGCAAGATCATAGTCATTCAAGAACATGGGGACTTTTCTAAATGTAGTGCTTGAGTTCTAATCTGTTATCTTGGGATAAGTGAGTGAAAGAGAAGTGTTAGGTTCAAGTATGTTCATAGTATAGTCATCAAATGTGTAGAAAAGTAAGTTGAGACCTATATTTATTTCATCTAGAGGTATGTTCAAATTCCTATGATTCCACATATATGTCAACATTAGTAGGGTCAAACTCATTAGACCAAACCCCTAGACTACTCTTTTACTTCAAGTTGGTTTTCATATGTGTGAACTCTGTCGACATATTTATCATAAATTATATCTAAGAGGGAATTGAATTTATACTCTCAAAATTCCAACCCTATTAGGAGTTGTGGTATAATGTATGCAAGAAGAGCCCACTGTCCAAACATGCAATTTCAACTACAAGAAGAGCTCACTACTCAAACAAGTAATTTACTAGTACCTTCTTCTTTTCTTTGTCCTTTCCTCTATCCTCTCAACTAGACCAAACATTTTTAGAACTTTTAGACTTGGTTATGAACCTCAGATCCAAATACCAAACCTTGGATCACTTAGCAAAACCTCGACAATGAAGTTTCCTTCACTTCCACACTACTTTGTTCAACTTTGCATCCTATACTCTCTGCTACTTTTTGAACATTCAAAATTCACATCTTGTCATATCATGATAAAGGAAAATTTCCTTCCTTTATACTGAGTCCATAAAAAAATTCTCTGAGTTAGCTATTAGTCCTTCTCAATTAATTATTATAGGACCACATTAAGAACATGTTACACTTAGCGATAACCCAAATCTTCCACCTTGCAACTTGAATAACTATCTATACACACAATATTATGATGAGTGAGCTTAGCCATGTCATCCTTAATATGTTTGCTTCATGTCCTCAAACTCGATCCTCAAGATATCAACTCTGCATAATGTGTTTATTAGAACATGCCTCTGTAAACTCTATCTCAGAACAAACATCACCAAAACTTATGTAACCTTCAAGACTTCTCCTTTCTACTTTAGACGTTAACAACTTATACCAGATACTCCAAAGTATCTTTCATAACCTCAGGTGGTTATCATGCTTAACTAGCCATCCATATCAACTTAATCTTTGTGATATTCTCTTGTCAGATAGCACATAAGACATCAAACATGCTATGTTGACAACAATGACAAACTTAGTCATGAGTGTAACAGATCATCAAACCAGTCTTCCAACAACCTTGCCAATCTTTCAATATTCTCCCCATTGGTGTTGATGGAAACATAGATGAAAAACATCTAGTTCCAAGAATACCAACAAAAGATAGACAGTCTTCAAATCCTCTTCATCAATCATATTCCCCCATTGATATAACTCAATGTACTCTATAGAAAACTATTATTTCAAATTCATTCCAAATTCTCCCCCATTGATATCAATGTAAAAGGTTTATGTAACTAATATCTTTGCATCAAACTTTGCAACAAATGATACTTACTAGCTTGAGTGTCAAAAGAAATTTTTAAGAACAATATCAACAAGAGTCTTAGATGACTCTGTCCATCATAGATACTCCCCCATAAAAGGAAGCATTGGCATCAAATTCACACAACAATGGTGCTCTATTACCCTGGATTGATGCACTCTTGGATCTTTTACTCTGACATAGGAAGGGGCATAATCCCAAGCATACCTCACAAATACTCAAAAGTTTCTTTGGGAAGAGGCTTAGTGAATATATCTACAATCTTCTCTTTAGTGCTCACATACTCCAATCTGATGTCCTTTCCTACAAATTTATCTCTCAACATATGATACTTAATAGATATGTGCTTAGTCCTTGAATGCAATACTAGATTCTTAGACATATTTAGTGTGCTTGTGTTGTAACAATGAATTAAAATAGGTTCATTGATTTCTATCATTATATCCTTTAGCATCTACTTCATCCAAATAACTTGATTTCAATTATTTGCTACTACAACATACTCTGCTTCTAATGCACTTTGAGATGTACAATCCTACTTCTTGCTTAACCAAGAAACCAATCTTCCTCCAAGAAATTATTGAAATCATATTGAAAAGATCATTGTTGAGGGCTATTGTTGTGTCATGTCCCCTTTTCAAATAATTAAAAAAATAATAATATTTGCTAAGACAGGCGGGCCCAAGAAAGTGAAGTTTCGGAAAAAGGGAGTTAATCTTTGGAAACCGTTGGACTAATAAATGATAATTATTATTAAAATATGTTTCATTAACCTCTCTTGGACGTGAGTTACAGTTATGCCCTTTTTAAAGAGGTTTGGAGGCATTTTGGGGGGGATTCCAGAACTTGATTTTGCTCATTCTTTGTTATTCTTCAGAGGCTGCCAAACCTGTGGAGAAGGAGACCCAAGAACGGGAGTTTGCAGGTTTCCAGGGAGACCCAAGAACGGGAGTTTGCAGGTTTCCAGGAAGGCTAAAAATGGGAGTTTGAAGCCATTCCATGTGCATGCTCATACAGAGTTTTCCTTTGTGCTGAACAGTGTAGATTTGTGGGTTTTTGGGTGTGTTTTTTGCATGAGTTTGGTGTTTTCAGTTGAGCATTTCATATCAGTTTTGGTTGCTGCTGTATTTCAGACTTTAAGCTGTTAAAATAGAGCTAAATATATGTATTGGGACGTGATTAAACTTCTGAGATAGTTTGTTAGTGTTTTTGTGGTGTTTCCGGGCATTTTTGTGTTAATTTCGGGAGCCCGATGAGCATAGTTTTTGTCCTACATTTTTGAGCTGTTGTGTAAAAGCTATAAAGATCTGGAAATGTCAATTTGTAGGTTGTTATGCTGCTGAAAGTTCTGTAAAAATTTCCATTTTCAGATTTATTAATAATTTGTGAAGTTGTGAAGCTTTTAGCACTATTTTCAGCATACCCGATTTGGGGTTTCATTGAGAAATTGGTGGATCTTTGTGATAGCAATTGTTTGATTTTGAAAATCTGATTAGAGGTGTGAAATACCATATCAAATCAGAAAAGGGGACATTTCAGTGGTATCAGAGCCTGGTTTTGGCCTGGTCATGGGTTCAATTCTCCCCGGTGCCTTCCCGATCCGCATAAGCACCTGGTATGCGCGTCAAGGGGGAGATTGTTGGGTGATGCGACGCGCTCCCCTGCCCACAGGTGGTTAATTATGTGGTGTTCCATGTTCACTAACAGTCATGGCTTTTGGTGCAACGGCAAATGGGCCCAACAATTGGTATCAGAGCCATGATCTTGCCAGCCTGAGGGTTTGTAGAAGTTGCAGGTCAGTTTTGACAACTACCCAGATCTTGCATGTCAGTTTTGACAACTACCCAGATTTTGCATGTCATAATTTATGGTTGCATGTTGCTTCTAATCAACTACATGTCAAAATTTATGGTTTCATTCTACTTCTAATCATTTGCATGTTAGTTCTTGGTGAATTTGGTGGTTGTAGAAGTTTGCATGTCAGTTTTGACAACTACCCAGATCTTGCATGTCAATTTTGACAACTACCCAGATCTTGCATGTCAGTTTTGACAACTACCCAGATCTTGCATGTCATAATTTGGTGGTTGCATGTTGCTTCTAATTAGTTGCATGTCCAAATCTATGGTTGCATGCTACGTCTAATCATTTGCATGTTAGTTCTTGGTGTTTGAAGAAGTTATATCCTATTGGGGTTACACTCTACTTTATCCAGAATGGATAGGTATAGTACAGAGTCTCAGAGGACACGATCTTGGACAATTGATAACCAGAGTCAAAACAGTAGAAAGGATGGTTATTTAGACATTCGAGATAAACTTATGAAAATAAGCCATGACATGTCTGAACAGTTGGTTGAGCACCACCGTATAATGAATGACATGTTATCTGACCCAGCTAAGGTGGATAAGTTGACTGGATTTCTATTTGGCATATTTTCTCACAGGACAGATGACACAATTCCCAAGAAGTTACATGAGGAGTTTGAGAAACTAGCTGATAGCCAGGTAGAGGTCTCAGATTCTACTCTGCCACAGGAGGTGGTGGGAAAGGATATTACACAGATTGATAGTAATGGTCAACTTGATACTCAGATTGAGACAATTGTTTACAGGTCATCAAAGGGTGATGCCACAGGTATTCAGGATGGTATAGTTACAACAGGCAGTGACTACAGTGTAGTGGGTTCAGATGATGATTATGAGGATGTTGTTGTGCAAGATGGTGAGATACCTGGCAGAGATGAGCAGACATTGAGCATTCATGACTTTTCTGAGAAAGAGTACCAGGCACAGTTAGATGCTTCATCACATGAGGTTGAGGCAGGTAGTACTTCACATGATTTATCCCGCCAGCTGAAGGTGAGTGAAGATATTATTGTGACTTCATTACCTCATCATGACAGGTATGTGGAGTTCGTTGGTATTGGTCATATTACCCAGGTGAGGAGTTTGCTTGAGTTACCAATTGATTCTAGTTTACGGATATGGACTCGAGATTGTTATATTGGTGTTTGGGATTCAGTTGACTGGAGATCTTTAACACTTTTTGGTAGCAGTGTTTGTTTGGGTGCTATCATGGATTTGATTAGTAGATTACACGGTGTTGTCTTTTCTTGTGCCAGTATCTTGTCTGATGTTGGTATTAGTTTTTATACACCGGTGTTGGGCTTTGTTCATACATCCAGTCGACCATACTTGCTGGAATGTGTTGATGATCTTTCATATTTGGCAGTGTGTACAGATGAGTCCCAGGATCATATTGGCATTGATGACATCCAGGAGGATGTAGTGGGCAATTTTGAAGACTTAGTTTCTTTGGATACAAAGGAGTTGGACAGCAGTGCTACAGTTTTTGATACTCTGTATGTTGATATGAGCTTTAGAGTTGATTCACAGGACATGGATGGTAATACTCTAGAGACTAGTAACTTTGAGGATACTCCTTTAGACAGTGCATCAAAGGAGGTTTGTAGGAGACAATCAAGCCAATGCCATCATGTGTCTAATCAATTGAGAGTTAGTGACCGAGACATTGCTATCACTTGCCAACATTTTGATGCTGCTCGTCAGTTATTAGCAGTTTATGGATGGGGTTCTCCTACTAGTGATGAGCAGGAAGGAAGTTATCTTTCCTTGACAGAGATCCACTCTTTATGGGAGGCTATTCGGATTTTGAGACAGAATTATATGCAGTTGGTAGCTAACAAAGATTATCTTATGGAGTGGGGTAGTATAGCATATGATGCATTGTTGGCCAAGGAAGATGAGGTGAGTGAGCTTACTGAGCAGCTTGAGGTGACTTCTGAGATTCTTGAGAGTACACAGTTGGCTTTCAAGGAGTCACAGTTTCATTTGGCTAAGGTGACCATGGAGTTAGAGCGACTACAGTCTTTATCTAATTCTATACAGTCACAAGCTATGGTGTTTGGTGATTCGAGGATGTCCATGGCTGAGATTGTCAGAGACAGTGGAGATGGGGATGCATCCATCCTTGATACTAACATTGGCATATCAGGTTCATTCCCACTAGAGTCAGGTTTAGTTGAGTTGGGTATTGTAGCAGATTATTGTATGCCTGACAGGGTGGTGGCCTCTAGTACTGAAGGCACAGAGACTAGAGATGTATCAAAGGTCATGTGTGATGTTGGTGAGTCGACAGTTGGCATGGTTCCTGCTAGTAATACTACTCCCTTGGTGATATCTTTGGAGGTAGTAGTCAGTTCCAACATGGTTGATGATCAATTGCAGTTAGTTTCATCTGGATTACAGTCTGAGCCACTGACTGAGATTGGCGCATTCTATCAGCATTACACTATGAGGTACGCTCATCAATTTACCTTTGATGACCATGTTGATGAGATTATGATACAGAGATGTACTTTGGTTCCTAGTGCTTATCATCAGTTATGGAATAGTTTGATGCATCGAGATGAGAGTTGTGATGGGCACGACATGGCGACAGGTTCTGTAGTTGATAGCTTGATAATGCATGACTTAGAGCAGGAGTTTTGGAGTGATGCTTCAGCAAGTGTTGTTATTGATTCTACTCCTTTGGCTATGACATCTCCTGACTTAGCTAGTGATCAGTCACAGTGGGTTGTATCACTTGTTCATGGTGAGCTGTTGACTGAGGTTGGTTTTTTTAATCAACATTATATTGCAGGGTATGTACATCAGTTAACAATTGATCCTTATGCTGAGGAGTTGATGGCAGGAAAATTTGGTTTGGGTTCCATTTCTTGTTGTTTATCTTGTGATGGCTTTTCACCATCAGGGGTGCATGGGAGTTATGGTTATGAGACAGTGGCCAATAATCTACAGAGTTGTGTTGACTGCAGGAGTTGTACAGTGTGTGGATTCTCCATACTTGGTATAGTTTCATTTGAGAGCATTCACCATTGTTGCAGAGTTGGATTGTACATTCCATATAGGCCAGTGGAATGCATTGATGGTATTTACTATGTTGGTAGTCCACTTTACTTGGGTTTTGATATTCTAAGAGTTTGTGTCTCATGGGTTTTTGACTGTGGTAATGGTGATTTTGGAGTTTGGTTGAGCTATAATTGCCAGTTTGATTATGGATTCCTCTTGGTCATATTGCAGAGGATCTTGCAGGAGTCTGTGTTAATTGGTAGTAGTATAGTTCATGACTACATTTGGGATCCAGGAGGATTGATTGGTTTATTGTTCAGCCATTGCTTGAGGACAATCAATGTTTGGGAGGGGAGGACTTGTCATGTCCCCTTTTCAAATAATTAAAAAAATAATAATCTTTGCTAAGACAGGCGGGCCCAAGAAAGTGAAGTTTCGGAAAAAGGGAGTTAATCTTTGGAAACCGTTGGACTAATAAATGATAATTATTATTAAAATATGTTTCATTAACCTCTCTTGGACGTGAGTTATAGTTATGCCCTTTTTAAAGAGGTTTGGAGGCATTTTGGGGGGGATTCCAGAACTTGATTTTGCTCATTCTTTGTTATTCTTTAGAGGCTGCCAAACCTGTGGAGAAGGAGACCCAAGAACGAGAGTTTGCAGGTTTCCAGGGAGACCCAAGAACGGGAGTTTTCAGGTTTCTAGGAAGGCTAAGGATGGGAGTTTGAAGCCATTCCATGTGCATGCTCATACAGAGTTTGCCTTTGTGCTGAACAGTGTAGATTTGTGGGTTTTTGGGTGTGTTTTTTGCATGAGTTTGGTGTTTTCAGTTGAGCATTTCATATCAATTTTGGTTGCTGCTGTATTTCAGACTTTAAGCTGTTAAAATAGAGCTAAATATATGTATTGGGACGTGATTAAACTTCTGAGATAGTTTGTTAGTGTTTTTGTGGTGTTTCCGGGCATTTTTGTGTTAATTTCGGGAGCCCGATGAGCATAGTTTTTGTCCTACATTTTTGAGCTGTTGTGTAAAAGCTATACAGATCTAGAAATGTCAATTTGTAGGTTGTTATGCTGCTGAAAGTTTTGTAAAAATTTCCATTTTCAGATTTAATTAATAATTTGTGAAGTTGTGAAGCTTTTAGCACTATTTTCAGCATACCCGATTTGGGGTTTCATTGAGAAATTGGTGGATCTTTGTGATAGCAATTGTTTGATTTTGAAAATCTGATTAGAGGTGTGAAATACCATATCAAATCAGAAAAGGGGACATTTCATGTTGAAACTAGATTAAAAGAGTGAGATTTTTGAAGAAGACTATGTTTCAATCATTGTTCTGTCACTAATGTCAAACCTACTATTTGTTGGTAAGACAATTGCTTATAAGATTTAGGTACTATAACTTATTTGATTGATGAAGAGGATTGATCAAAAGATGTAACAATAGCACCTAGAGGAAAGGTTGAGTCATGATTATGTAATGAAGTACAAGAATTAGTTAAGATAGTGATGATGTGATGTATTGGTAATCTACTTAAGGTTACAAAGGCTGGTTACACTAAGAAAGTTTAGAAGAACAAGTTACACAAAATTGGTTTGCCAAGCTTGACTAAGTGGATAGTAGGTGTCAAGCAAAGATAGAGCAAGCTGAGCAAAAAATTAGTTGGATCCAAGTAAATTCTGGAAGTAGAATAGTGGATGTCAAGTAAAGTTTAGTTGATGGCAAGCACTAGTAAACTTTAGTTTGTGCTGAGTAATTTCACAGTGGATGTCGAGAAATGCAGTATGTGCCAAACATCAAAAGCTTGATAATATCAAGCTGCTACATTATTTAAAAGATCATGGATTCAATGAATTTGAGCTAACAATTTTATTTTATTGGATTGTGTGAACCAGATAGAACATAAGGTTGATGAGCTAGTGGTACAGAATTCAAGATAAAACATTTTTAGGTGAATTCAAAGTGGAATCTAGGATAAGTTTCTAGAAGAGATATGAGATATGGGGTAGACACATTGTATCCTACTTAATCCATCCAAACCCTAAATTAGATGATGGAGAATGAACAACAAAATATCTTAATTTCCTATTTAGAGGAATGCTTGATTATGAAGAAAGGTTATCATGTGCGAGAACCTAAGGAAGACAAGGAGTCAAGAGTTTTGCTTCATCAAGTGACCTAAGAGAAGAATCTACAATGGTGTGTTAAGCAAGAAGGCTTAAGAAGATGAATGCTTGAAGGGTGAATAAGCTATTAGAGTTGCAAAGTATGAAGGCCAAGAAGAATTGAGGATTGAATAGTGATATATAATCTACAAATGAAGTTGTCATTTGTATCTGTATATGAGCAATGTTAGTATGCTAATGGAAACCAAATTTAAATAAAGCTTCTACAAACTAAAAAAAATTCATAAACTTCAAGATAGACTAAGATGAACTCTCAATTGAGAATATGAGCCATTAATGGGCTCTCTCAATGAGAAGCTCTCTTGTTGAGTAGCTTTGTCTAAATAGATAGGATGTATGCTCAAGCTTATTCTTCAAAAAGGGCTTCAAATGGAGTTGGAATTTGGGTGTGAGTGTATGGTTTTGATGTAAAATGGCTTCTCAAAATGGCATTATGACTTTACTTCATGGATTGTGTTATTTTGTAAAAGGGAAGGATCCAATTTATAGGCAAGAGGCTTGAGGGATTGAGGGCTAAGATGCAAGGATGAGAAAAAGCTCATGGAGGGCTTAGATTGCATGAGAGGAGAGCACATGGATTGTGCTTACTTACAGCCAATCAAGGAGTGACACATGTCACATGGTGAGAGGATGGAGGAAAGGGGAAGGATGAGTCAACAAAGGACGCTCAAGGGATAAAATCTTCATAAAGACCTTCATAATGGCTTGTAAGAGCAATAAAAGGGCTTGGAAGAGTCATTTATGGCCTAGTGGGCTTTATAAAATTTTCTGGTTGAAGATATTTGTGAGAGATACCATGAAATTCGAATTTGAGGGTTTAGGGAGGTTTTAAGCTTGCTTAGGGTTGTAAAAATTATTAGAGGAAGGGTTAGAGATGGCTTAGGACTAGGCAAGTGGATGGCAAGTGGATTGCAATTAATGAGGGTAGGTGAAGGAGGAGATATTTGTTAACTTTGGCTTGAGTTAGCAAGTCTTAACCCATGTTTAGGGAATGTGACAAGGTTAGGAGGGGATTAGGATTAGGGTTAAAGACATCTTCTAGAAGAGTCTAGGCTTTGGATGAGGATGAAGACTTTCTAGAAGAGTCTAGAACTTCTTAGGATAAGATTTTATGAAATAAATAAAGTTTTATTTATTTTAAGGGTTTCGGTTGAGGAGATATTTATTAAAATATTTTTAATAAACATGAGGATTAATATTTAATCTTGATTAAATATTTTGAGTTGGGATTAGGGGTAGGAAATGATGGGATTAGCCTTTAATTAAAATTAAAGAAGGATTAGAAGATTTTGGAAGAGGTTAGTGGTCTTAAAGAAATTGGCCAAGTTTTGGGCAAAAAATAATTTTTTTATTTATTTTGGGTTTTTTGGTCAATTTATTAATTAAATAATTAATAAATAAGAAAATAATGTTTAAATAAGATTTAAACATTTTTGGGAGGGATTCCTTAATTAAATATTTTTAATCGAGATAAAGCGATTTAATGGCATAAAAATAAATAAATTAATTAAATAATTAATTAATTAATAAATGATGATGTCATCAAAAAATTTTCAAAAAATAAAAATACTTTATTTTCTAAAGGTTTTTAGGTGTCTACATTTTGCCCCTCTTTGATGTGATGCCGCAAGTGGCATGGCATCAAAGATAAGAAAATAAGATGCCCAAGGCTAGAGCAGAAGAGGAGAGAATGGACTGTAAGATGCCCCCTTAAGAAGGCGGCGAGGAGAGAAAGCGAGGCTCAACGACTTCTTGAAA
The DNA here is from genome assembly GCA_028749045.1 of Cupressus sempervirens. Classification (NCBI taxonomy): domain Eukaryota; kingdom Viridiplantae; phylum Streptophyta; class Pinopsida; order Cupressales; family Cupressaceae; genus Cupressus; species Cupressus sempervirens. Next base: position 61,961,750 of record CM053788.1, on the reverse strand, counting down.
AGTACAAGAAATTGAGATGAGCAAGGAAACTCAGATTGGCAAAGAGAAGGGGCTGAATTAGCTCAAACTCTCACTATGGGAGAATGATAAAGGAGAATCAGATGCACAAGAGGAAGCAAGCTTAAGACTTTAGGGAAGGTGGAGGATGAAGGAGTGGAGCGCTATAAAAGGAATCTAGGATGGGGATATGGATCAGGGGATTAAAAAGGCTGATGCAATAGGATTTCAAAGAGTCAGATTGGTGGAAGATGGGTTTCGGAGATCCCTAGGACTAGGATTTTGGATCTCGAAAGATGAGGCTTGGTGGATCCCTAAGACTAGGATTGTGGATCCCTAAAGCTAAAGGTGAGGAGTGATTCAAAGAGATACTAATGCATAAGCTAGGGTAGGAGAGATAGATGTTAGATATGGATGGGGGATAATGGAGATGAAGGAAAACCATTGAAGCTTTTTGAGCGGGGGGAATACTTCAAAGAGAAGTACCACCATGTAGTTGAGCACTAGATTTGCTATAGGACTGTTGGTTAATTGCCAAGGTTACCAAGAACATCAAGGCCTTTTCACCAACTTTCCAGAGGACTGACAAACTGACTCAAAAAAAATACGCAAGGATTGCCTCAGTATCACACATGAATCCCAGAGGAAGCAGTGTGGAAATGACGCTGGGTAACCCACAAGCAAAAGACATGATCAAGACCTTATGCTCTAATTGCCCCATTCACAGTATACCATGATATGGAAGATCGTGGCAACCTTGAGGAGGGAACAAAAAGATTGCTTGGAAAAGATACTTCAAGACCCAAAAGGGAAGATTCCAAATCAAAAGAAAGTGAAAATCCAAAAGAGAACTGTTTGCCAATGAGATGGGTAGGATGAGGTACTAACAGACCAAGATCAGACATGAGGAAAGCTATATCCTACAAGGATCTATCAGAGAGCACCTAAGCCGATGGATCTGGGTGAGTGATGCGTCTGGCAAGCTGAACTAAGAAGGATAACACTTTGGTGATAGGAGATCTAGCTAAAGGATGCATTGGAATAGCTAACCAAGATGTGTGATGTGTGCAAGATGTTGATCAAGAAAAAACTGACACGAACGCTGGATAGATGCAATGGTACTAAGCTGAAGAGGATGTACAAGCTGATAGACCAAGATATTTACAAGTGAGCTAATCAAGATATGGTACAAGCTAACGGACCAAGATAGTTACAAGCAGGCAAAAGCTCAGGATGATAGGATAGCGGGATGGTTCGATGTTGTGCAAGATGCAAAAGCTAAGGGTGGGGTGATAGCAAAGGATATGGATTTGGCAGGATGCATCCAATGATGATGAGAGATTTTGTGACCAAGGATAGCTAGAGGAGCAGGATGAGATGGCTGGATAGGATGGTAGATAGCTAGGATTAAGATGGATATAAAGAGATGACATTGGGTTTGCATGAGGATAGCCTAGAGCTAGATACCAATGACAAGGGAGGATGGACAAGACAAGATCTCCAAGGAATATAGTGCCCCCAATCAGAAGATAACATGCGGAAGGAGGTCTTATGATGGATGTGATAGGATTAAAGCTAGGATGGAAAAAGCTGAAGGGGCTAGGGAGATGGATGATAGCTGAGATGATTGGCTGAAGCTACATAAGATTAGTGGATGGTGTGAGATGGAAGTTGGAGGATGGAGGATAGGTGGATAGATTGGAAGATGGAGGTGGATGTCAAGAGATGACCAAAAGCATGAGGGTGATAGGCTAAGCTAGGGATGGCAGGATTACGCATGATGCTTGTTTGCCAAGTTTTCATCATGGTACTTGTCCAAGGTGCTTGAATTGCCAAGTTTTCACCAGTGGATGCTTTATTTTTCTTTTCTTTTTTTGACTTTTTGACTTTGGACTTAGCTGGAATGATTTTGGCTTTCTTCAGCTATTTTGGCTTTTTGGGGATTTTTCACTGGCTATTGGAATGTTCAATTTTGTTGCTAGCTGTTGGTACACCGGATGTGTGATTTATGCAATAGACCAGATTAGATGGGATTGATGGTAGGAGATGGAGGGATGAAAATTCTAGAAAGGAGCATGAGATGGGGATGCTTGCAAGAGCAACATTGGCACATGTTGGGACGGGTGTGAAAAGAGCATATGGGGGATAGATGGTAGATGCGAGCGTGATGGAGGATTTGTGGAAGCGTGCTTGGGGATATAGGCACCCAAGATGGAGTTAGGAGATGGGGGACTTGAGTCACTAGATGGGGGATTAGCAATGGTGGATGCCATTATGCACTGGGTTTCAACTTTTTTCTTGGGGATCCACATGGTTTTGGATTTTTTTTTCATAGGCTTTTGTATTGTTTTGCATTCTTTGATTGGATTTTTCCTTTTTGGAGTATGTCTTTTAGAATAGACATATGATTGCCTAGGATGTAGATTTTTAGCTTTATGCATTTTGAAGTTGGCATTTACATTGTTGTGGTAAGCTTTGGGAAGATGGTTAGGAGAAGCTTTGTGAGATGGAGAGGATATGAAAGAGCATGTAGGGGGATGATGATGGATGATGTGCCCTGATATGTGCCTTTGTTGATCTTGCATAGGAATGGATGGAATAGGATTTTTATGATGGCTAATAGGAGGATGGAGGATGGTAGATTTTGGGACATAGGGACCCAAAATGGATTTAGCGGATGAAGGGGGGATATGGTAGGTTGTTTTGGGTTGCAAAGATGATGGAGGGTGGATGACATAAGATTTCTTGAAGGAGTGATGGGAGGCTGGCATGGTGGGCTTGGAGATAGGCTTGGTTTGGGGGTGTGGTGTACCAACACCTTTAGATGGTGAGCCTTTGGATACATATCCAAGACCATGAAATCCTAGATTTTTTTGTGCAATAATAGGCTCTCTGATTCCTTTCTCTTGTGGTCCTAAACCTTGACCTTGATAATGCCATCGATTGAGCATTTGAACAAGCTGAGGAAACTTTTTGCTTGCAGAAAATGGTAGAAGTGGTTTATTAGGTGTATTGCAATGGGGAGATACTGTTCTTAATTCTTCTGCTGAGAGAGGGCCACCGTGGATGAATGTAAGTGAACCAAGAGGGTAGATTATAGATGGTAGAATAGCTTGGATAGGTGGTAAGATGGAAGCATGGAGCGGGGGAGATGGAAGGATAGGATCTTGATGTAGCTGGTGGGATGACAAGATATCTTGTAGTGGAGGAGATATGGCTTGAGGTTTTGGAGATGGAGGAGATGGTGACTGCACTATGGATGGAAGACATGGTACGATGATATCTTCATTTATGCTTTGGGGGATGTCAACATGCTTTTGAGCAGGATCTTGATAGGATTGGTTTGGAGTGGATGGTGCGATAGGATGTGAAGGGATGGATTCTTCAAAGGCAGCAGATGGATAGATGGGAGATTCAGTAGTGGAGATGGGTGAGTAGAAGATGGATGCATAAGGGTCATTATGAGAGATTTGGGAAATGCTTGGAGGCGATGTGGATAGGATTTGGAGGGATTTGATAGGTGGTGGGATTTTGATGCTTGCGGGAAGTGGAAGGATTTTAAGCAATTTGATGGATGGTATGGGGATGATAGCTATGGGAGATGGAGGTGATATTATAGATGGGGAAGCTTCATCACTAACTACTTCACATGGTTGGATTAGATGACATGGATTATCGACTCTTGGAGGCAACTTTTCTTGTATTTCCTCTAGGAGATTCCTTGGAGACTCGTGTGTCAAAGGTGGAGGTGGATTGACAGGAATAGCTAGTGTGATGGGGGTGGAAGATTAGAAGCTTGGTTGATGAGGTGATGGAGGGGAAGCTGGAATATCGGATGGCATGACTAGATAGTTTGGAATAACTCTTGGATTTTGGGGGATGCTTGGGGGAATGTTTCTAAGGCTTTCAATATACCTGTCATAGTCAACAAGATTTTCATCATCATTGGAATAGGAGGTGGTGGGAGCAAGGACAATGCGACCAAACACATCATGATAGGATTGGTACTTCATGCTTTGATGGTGAGTTTGATGGGGATGGGGTCTTGCATATGGATGAACATGGAAGCTCATGGTTGGATTTGGATTAAACACAGATTTTGGATTGGCTGATGAAAGATTTCCTAGGGAGAGTCAAAGTTGCATGACAGACCTAAGGAGGACTGGCTAGAGATTTTTGGCTTTCTTGTGGATGGAAGACTTCAAGGGCATGCTGTCAAAAAGTGAGAGTTTTGCTTTCCTATGCACTGGATTGGTGGAGATTGTGTCAACTTAAGGATAGACTAATGATCCTATGTGCATTACATGAGATTGACCACTTGTGGATCCCAACCTTTAGCTCAAGGTGACGAGGGATAACAAGTGACAAAGCTAGATTACCCTAGACAAAGCTCTGTCAAAGGGATAACCTTGGTGAGGCTGGTGGATTGGTTAGATTGATTGGATAGCAAATTCTAGCAGAATGAAAACAAATCTCTAAAGGCTTGGGTGTGATTTTGGATTGGGTTGCTAGCTGGCTGGGGGGGATGATTTGGAGAGACTTTGGATTTGGGATTGTTCTAAAGCAAGGAACTAGATAGATTCGGTTGCAGCGAGGGAGCTTGGATGATTTTTTGATGAGGCGGTGACTACACTAAGTATACCTTGAGCTGGGAGATTTCTACTTTTCTGGGATTTTGACCAAAATTGGCAAACATTCATTCAAAAGCTATGAACAAACAAGCAGACAAAAGTTTTCAGCAAGCACGTCAAACACACCAACATCCTAGGAAGCTTTCTACAAGGATGAAATTTGGTTTAGCTAGGGAGTCCTTGATATATGCAAGGTACGTGAGGCCCAAATCCTTAGATGAAACCAAAAAGATGTCACACAGCCGAGAGGAGCGGTAACCCACTTCTCCTCTTTCACTTCTCAAGGGTATAAAGTTCCTTGAGGCTTAGCCTGAGTGACAAAATTTTGATCCCAAGAGAGGTGTCTTTGGATTCACTTCCTGATCTTTATACTCTGTCGGAACGCTGGAGTTGAGGTCATCCCAAGAGGTGATGAAATCCCCAAACAGGCCTCCTAAAAAGCTAAGACAAGATTTTGGATCCTAATCTTATGCACCCAAGATAGCCTTGAAAGAAGACAAGGGGAGAGAAGACTTGGATGATCTTGGGCTAAAAAACATGCTTGTTCTTTTACCAACTGACGCTTAAGTTTTCTGATCTAGACTTTGCAAGCACTCATGTTTGAGATACAATGTTTATTCCAACTTTGAAGCGTCGACAAAAATAAAATTGATCAAAGAATGCAAACAAGAAGAAGAGTTAGGGTCAACAAGAAGGTAAACCCGTGCGCCCGGAGGCCCTCTACGTCAAGTATCGATTGATTTTTCTTTAAGGCAATCAAGATTGAGTGTGAGTTTATTTTAAGCCCAAAATAAAGGTGTGTGAGATTCGATTTCAAGCGCGCACCCGGAGGCCCTCCACGTCAAGATTTGTCCAATTTTTATGCCCAAATGAAGTGTGAGCGAGATTAATGCACATTCAAGGAATTTTCTAACTTATATGAGCAATGTTAGTATGCTAATAGAAACCAAATTTAAATAAAGCTTCTACAAACTAAACAAAATTCATAAACTTCAAGATAGACTAAGATGAACTCTCAATTGAGAATATGAGCCATTAATGGGCTCTCTCAATGAGAAGCTCTCTTGTTGAGTAGCTTTGTCTAAATAGATAGGATGTATGCTCAAGCTTATTCTTCAAAAAGGGCTTCAAATGGAGTTGGAATTTGGGTGTGAGTGTATGGTTTTGATGTAAAATGGCTTCTCAAAATGGAATTATGACTTTACTTCATGGATTGTGTTATTTTACAAAGGGGAAGGATCCAATGTATAGGCAAGAGGCTTGAGGGATTGAGGGCTAAGATGCAAGGATGAGAAAAAGCTCATGGAGGGCTTAGATTGCATGAGAGGAGAGCACATGGATTGTGCTTCCTTACAACCAATCAAGGAGTGACACATGTCACATGGTGAGAGGATGGAGGAAAGGGGAAGGATGAGTCAACAAAGGAGGCTCAAGGGATAAAATCTTCATAAAGACCCTCATAATGGCTTGTAAGAGCAATAAAAGGGCTTGGAAGAGTCATTTATGGCCTAGTGGGCTTTATAAAGTTTTGTGGTTGAAGATATTTGTGAGAGATACCATGAAATTCGAATTTGAGGGTTTAGGGATGTTTTAAGCTTGCTTAGGGTTGTAAAAATGATTAGAGGAAGGGTTAGAGATGGCTTAGGACTAGGCAAGTGGATGGCAAGTGGATTGCAATTAATGATGGTGGGTGAAGGAGGAGATATTTTTTAACTTTGGCTTGAGTTAGCAAGTCTTAACCCATGTTTAGGGAATGTGACAAGGTTAGGAGGGGATTAGGATTAGGGTTAAAGACATCTTCTAGAAGAGTCTAGGCTTTGGATGAGGATGAAGACTTTCTAGAAGAGTCTAGAACTTCCTAGGATACAATTTTATGAAATAAATAAAGTTTTATTTATTTCAAGGGTTTGGGTTGAGGAGATATTTATTAAAATATTTTTAATAACATGAAGATTAATATTTGATCTTGACTAAATATTTTGAGTTGGGATTAGGGGTAGGAAATGATGGGATTAGCCTTTAATTAAAATTAAAGAAGGATTAGAAGATTTTGGAAGAGGTTAGTGGTCTTAAAGAAATTGGCCAAGTTTTGGGCAAAAAATAATTTTTTTATTTATTTTGGGTTTTTTGGTCAATTTATTAATTAAATAATTAATAAATAAGAAAATAATGTTTAAATAAGATTTAAACATTTTTGGGAGGGATTCCTTAATTAAATATTTTTAATTAAGATAAAGGGATTTAATGGCATAAAAATAAATAAATTAATTAAATAATTAATTAATTAATTAATGATGATGTCATTAGAAATTTTTCAGAAAATAAAAATACTTTATTTTCTAAAGGTTTTTAGGTGTCTACAGTATCATATCAAAGCCTTACTAGTACTCTCTAAAAATTGTATCAGTCTAGAGTAAATCCTTTGGATTAAGGTTGAACTAACAGTCATTTGTAAATCCTTTAACTTGGTGACATTCCAAGTGAATAGTCTAAAATCCTCTAAAAATGCTCCATCCTAACAAGGTGATTGAAATCCTTTAATAGGGTCACATTTAATAATGTGTATTGTAACCTTTAATAGGGTTGGCCTTTTATAAGGCATCACTTCAAAAGAGTGAAAAGAGTAGCATGTTACTAGTGGTTTTTCCCAAATTGGGTTTCCACATAAATCATCGTGTCAAATGTGTTGATGAATTTGTTATGTTTCATGCTTTACATTTTTGCAAGTTGATTTGATAGGAACCTACAATTTTAAAGTGTTTGCATAATCTTATGGATGCATGCATAAGTATAAATGTTTTATGGGTTAACTAAGCTATGAAAAGTTTTATTTATACATATGGACCTTGGATATCTAATTCACCCCCCCTCTCAGGTATTCTAAAGTATTTCAATAATTGGTATCAGAGCCATCTAATTAAGAGGACTAGTTTAAAGTTACTAGAAGCACAAAGATCAAGATGTCAAAAAGAGAAGTACTCAAGCTCAATAGAGATAACTTTCCTACATGGATAAGTTTGATGAAGCTACACCTTGGAGGACTTGGAGATCATTCACAATCTACCATTTTTTTGGAGCATGTTGATCCTGTTGGTGGCCCAACTGCTAAGGATATGAAGAAGAAGAAATAACACAACTAGGCAATGCTAGAGATTGCCTCTGCCCTAGGTTATACCAAATTTGATGATATCAAGTGTCGAATAGTGTAAGGAAAATGTGGGATTCCCTAACTACTATCTATGGAGGAGATGCAAATGTTCTAAGAGCCAGAGCTGAAAGTCTCAGAGGTAACTTTGATGATATGAAAATGGAAGAAGGTGAGAATATTGCTCAATATGTTGAAAGGATAAAATAAGTTTTCAATGCAATAAGAGGATCTACTGGTAATATATGATGATACTCTATTAAGAAAATTTTTAAGGCCATTATTGTCCATATATGCTATTAAAGTTTTTCCAATTCAAGAACTAAGATGTATTCCAGGGATTAAGCTATCACTTAAAGGTTTGGTAGGTAGACTCACTACTTTTGAGCTATCTAACTTTGATAATTACAAACCTAAAAAGATTGAATTCACTTTCAAAGATAAGGTATCATTAAAGGAACTTGATGAGAAGAAGAAGCATGTGTCCAGTAACAATGATACAGATGAGGAGGATGCCAAAAAACTTGAAGCACTACTAGAAAGAAGATTCCACAAAGGTAAAGGAAAGTTCAAAGGTAAGTTACTCATCATTTGTTTCAATTGCAATGAGGTTGGTCATGTTGTTGCTAGATGTCTAGAGAAGAAGAATCATAGATTTGGTGACAAGTACAAAGGTAGAAGAGATGAAGACAACAAAGATTATAAAGACAAAAACAAGAAGTCTTGCTACATTGCTGAAGAGGAAACCAAGGATGAATTTGATGAACATGATGATGAGTTGGTGTATGTTGCAATGAAGGATGAATCTGATGAAGATGATTCAACTGCACTTGTGGCTTGTGTGAACAAGAATAATAGATGGATCATTAATAGTGGATGTTCACATCACATGATTGGAGACAAAAGTAAGTTCATTACCTTGAATTGTTATGATGGAAATAGTGTAAGATTTAGTAATGATGCACCATGTTTGATAAAAGGAAAAGGTTCTATCAAACTCACATATAAGATTTTATGTGACAATGCTTACTATGTTCAAGGACTTAAAGATAATTTATTGAGTGTTTCACAACTGAACAATTTGGGATGTAAGGTTGAGTTTCAAAACAAGATTTCTAAGATACATGACACAAATGAGAAATTGATTGGAAAGGGTGATCAAACTAGAAGTAATATATTATATCTTGACATAGAGGATGCTACTTGTCAAGTTGTACAATTTGATGATGTATGGCTATAACACAATAGGTTATGTCATGTTAACTTTGATAACTTAGTTAGTATCAGTAACATGAAGAAAGTTAGAAGTTTGCCCAAGTTGAAGAAGTCTGAGAATGTAATGTGAAAACAATGTCAGTTAGGAAAAATGAAAAAGTCAAGTTTTAAGAGTAAAACTTATAACTCTAAAAGACTACTAGAGGTTGTTCATACTAACTTGTGTGGATCAATTGATGTGCAAAGCTACAAAGGAGATAAGTACATTATGCTATTTGTTGATGACTATTCTAGAATGATGATAGTTATGTTTTTGAAATAGAAATCTAATTCTTTCCAAATTCTTAAGTGGTACTTAGCAAGAGTTGAAAAGGAAATAGGTACAATTTTAAAGTTCTTGAGATTTGATAGAGGAGGAGAATTCACATCAAATGGGTTTGAGATGTTCTGTAATGACAGAGAAATCAAGAGACAAACATCTACCCATAGAACACCTCCACAAAATGGAATAGCTAAAAGGAGGAACATATCTATAATGGACTGTGCTAGAACACTCATGATGGAGAAGAATGTTGCTCTGAAATACTGGAGAGAAGCTATAGGTATAGCTACCTATACCTTGAACCATGTGCAAATCAAGAAAGGTACTCATTCAACACTTTTTGAACTATGGTATGGATACTCACACAATGTAAAATATTTTAAGGTATTTGGAAGTAAATGTTACATTATTAAAGATGTTAGGAATGGTAAACTTGATGCAAAAAGTGAAGAAGGTATATTCCTAGGATACTCTAGAAGAAGTAAAGCTTTTAAGTGTTTAACTAGTGATAGTAACAAAATTATGGAAAGTGCAAATGTGAACTTTGATGAATATACATAAGTTTATGAGGCCAAACCTATGAAAGAACTAGAATAATATGAATTATTTGTGTACTTTTATGAAGGTATGCCTACTAAAGAAGATGTTGCAAATCAAGCTACAAATCAATAACAAGTTTCAGTAACTGCCAAGTCACACCCTATGAATGTTGAGTTTCATTTAGGAACCAAACTACTTTCAAATGCCAAGTTAAAAAATGAAGTGGATGCACATTTTGATTTTGAGATTAGTGAACATGAAAGAAATGTTGAGCTTCCTAACAAAGATATACACAATGATTCTAAATTTGAAAGACAAAATGAAGAAATAAGAGCTGAACCAAGATTGTCTAAGTATGTCAAAAAAATAGCATCCTACTGCTCAAATCATTGGAGATAAAGATGCTAGACCAGTGAAAAGAAACAGGTTAAGAAGTGATACATGTTTATTAAGAATGAAAGAACCAAAATTAGTGAGAGATACATTAGAAGATGTGGATTGGACTAAAGCCATGGAAGAAGAGATTGGACAAATAGAGAAGAATGAAACATGGAGTCTAGTTCCTAGACCAGAAGACAAAAATGTGATTGGTACCAAGTGGGTATTTAGAAACAAGCTAGATGAAAATGTTGAAGTCACAAGGAACAAAGGAAGACTAGTTTGTAAGGGATATGCACAAGAAAAAGGAATTGACTATGGGGAGACATTTTCCCCTTTTGATAGATTGGAAGGAGTAAGAACTTTACTTTCTTATTCTAGATACAAATGTTTTTAAGTCTATCAAATGGATGCTATATCTAAATTTTTGAATGGTATATTAGAGGAAGAAGTTTACATAGAACATCCATAAGGTTTTTTTGATGTTAAAAATAATAATATGGTATGTAGACTACACAAGGCTCTATATGGTTTGAAAAAAGCACCAAGAGCATGGTATGTGAGACTTCATAATTATCTTATGAAGATTGGATTTGAAAGAACTAATGATGACAACTATCTCTACATGAAGATAGAAAAAGGCAAAGGTATTTTGTTATCGGAAATTTTTTGTTGATGATATCATATTTGGAGGTCAAGATGCTTTATGTAAGGATTTTGAAAATCAGATTGAGAAAGAATTTGAAATTTCTATGTTTGGAGAGATCAAATTTTTTGTGGGTTTGCAAGTATATCAAATAAAATATGGTATATACATCACTCAGTCAAAATATGTCACGAAAATATTGAAAACTTTTGGATTGAAGGATTCCAAACTGGTAAGTACACCTATGGTGATAGACATAAGTTTTCAAAGAATGATGATTTAGCTAAGGTGAATCAAACATTGTATAGGTCTATGATTGGAAAATTGTAATATGTAGTACATAGTGGACTTGATATTGCATTATCTATAGAGATAGTTGCAAGATTCTATACTAATCCTAGAGAGAATCATTTAATGGCTATGAAAAGAATAATGAGATATCTGAAAGGAATAGAAGATTTTGGTCTATACTATAAGAAGAATGAAAATTTTGAATTGAGAGCCTACACTAATGCTAATTGGGCTAGGAACATTGATGACAGAAAGAGCACCAGTGGAGGATCATTTTTCTTAGGAAAGAGACTAGTTACATGGACTAGCAAGAAACAAAATTGCACTTCACAATCTACTGTTGAAGCTGAATATGTTGCTGCTGCTATAACTTGCACAAACATTGTATGGATCAAATAGCTACTCAAAGGTATGAAGGAAGAGATCATAGAACTAGTGATACTTTATTGTGATAATACTAGTGTTATCAATATATCAAAGAATCCAGTGATGCACACAAAGACAAAGAACATTGCAATCAAGTATCATTACTTGAGAGAGTTAGTTCAAGATAAAGAAGTGAAGATGGAATATGTCAACACAAAGGAAAAAAAATTGATATCTTCACAAAAGCATTACCTAAGGATGCTCATAATTATCTAAGAGGTAAACTAGGGATGATACCCCTATCAAAGGCTATCTAAGTAACAAGAGAAGTGCCCTACATCAAACAAGTTGATGTTCATTTATTACACATTGATGTAGAGGATCTTACTTTAGGAGATGCCTAAAGTAATCAAAGAGCTAAAAATTCAAATCAGTCACAAGCAAGGTGACAGAGGGACAAAACTAAAGAAACTTAAAATTTTATATCGATCATGTTAAAGCTGACAAGTCTTTGGCATTGTTGTCAAAGAGGGAGATAAATTGTTGATCAAGCTAGTATAAATGCTGAAGAAGAGTTTACTGATCCTTAGAGGGAGAAAATTGCTGAAAGAAATAGTTATTGATCAGGAGAGCACAGAAAGAGAAATCTTAATATTTACTTAGTCAAAGGAAGATATAGTAAGAGGGAGCTATAAGAAAGAATTTTTTAACCTAATTAGGAGATGGAAGTTGCTGATAGAGGGAGAGATTTTAATACAATGAATTATTTTATTTTTAGTATTGTCTTACTATTTTAACCTAGTTAGTTTGGTTGAAAAATGGTGTTTACCATTTGATTGATTTGGTTGATTAGTTTGGTTTTACATCAATGCCAAAGAGGGAGATTGTTGAGATTAGATTGAAAAGATCATTGTTGAGGGAGATTGTTGAAGAAGACTATGTGTTTCAATCATTATTTTGTCATTGATTTCAAACCTGGTATTTTCTAGTAAGAAAATTGCTTATAAGATTCAAGTGTTATCACTTATTTGATTGATGAAGAGGATTTGATCAAAAGATGTAACAATAGAAACTAGAGGAAAGATTGATTTATCATTATATAATTAAGTACAAGAATTAGTTAAGATAGTGATGACATGATGTATTGGTAAGCTACTTAAGGTTAGAAAGGTTGGTTACACTAAGAAAGTTTAGAAGAACAAGTTATACAAAATTTGTCTACCAAGCTTGACTGAGTGGATAGTAGGTGCCATGGAAAGATAGAGAGAGCCAAGAAAAAAATTAGTTGGAGCCGAGTAAATGCTTATTATAATGTATGTGAAGCAAAACAATGGATGTTGAGTAAACTTTAATCGATTCCCAGTACTAGTAAACTTTAGTTCGTGCTGAGTAATTTTACAATGGATGTCGAGCAATGTAGTATGTGCTAAGCATCAGAAGCTTGATAATGTTGAGTTGTTGTATTATTTAAAAGATAGTGGATTTGATGAATCTAAGGTAAAAAGTCTATTTTCTTGGATTTTGTGAACCAAGTGGAAGTTAAGGTTGCTGAGCTGGTGGTACAAAATTCAAGGTAGATTCTAGGAGAAGTTTCTAGGAGAGATATGAGATATGGGGTAGATAAATTGTACCCTAGCTAATCCATCCAAACCCTAAATTGAATAATGGAGAATGGGTAGAAAAATATCTTAATTTCTTATTTATAGGAATTGTTAGTGATGAAGGAAGGTTGTCATATGTGAGAACCTAAGGAAGACAAGGAGTCAAGGGTTTTGCTTCATCAAATGACCTAAGAGAAGAGTTTGCAATGACATGTTAAGAAAGAAATCTTAAGGCAATGAATTCTTAAAGGGTGAACAAGTTATTAGAGCTACAAAGTATAAAGGCCAAGAAGAATTGAGGACTGAAAAATGATTTGTAATCTCCAAATGAATTTGTAAGTTGTATCAGATCAAAGCCTTACTATTATACTCTAACAATTCTATTAGTCTAGGGTAAATCCTATGGATTAAGGTTGTGTATGCCTAAAATGTGAGCACACTTCTATGAATCATTATATTCAAGATTACTCAAGAATGAAGTCTCAAATGGCAATTCATAGCTCTCTAGTCATGGAGTGCAAGGGTTTTGCAATGGAGGCCCTCAGTTTGACCTAGTTCATGCCCATGCAAGTACACCATGAAATGAGAGATTCAAAGATCCAAAATGCATGCAAATGGAGATGAAAACTAATCTATATTATAACAATGCAAGAACAATGCAAAATCTAATCTATGAAAGCAAGATCTAATCTTATGAAAGCAAATATGACTCTAAAATAACATGAAAATGCAATGATAAAAGCCCATGATGAAAGCCATGGGTGCAAGAGAGAATGAGACAAGAAGATAGAAGTTCTCCACAAAAAGCTTTAGCATTCAAAAACTCCTTCAAAAATTGCTCTCCAAACCTACAGCATAACAATAACATCATCCCTCCCTAAAATGAGGAGAGGGCTCTCCCTTATCAAGGAAATTATGGAGGTGAGAGGCTTCTCACAACCAATATGGGATAATAGAGTTTGATCCATGTGAGACGAAATTCTACCAATGAGAAAAGAGGAGTAGTTGAAAAGAAAGTGAAAAGATAAGTCCCACTTAGAAATATGTGCATTTAAGTGTAGAAATTAAATAAAAGAATTTATTTTATTTTTCTTTCATCAACAAAAGATATTTAAGTGGGATTTTTATTTAATTAAAAGGGAGCAAGTTCTTTTAATTAAATAGGAGATATTTAATTAATTAAATGTGGATGAATTATTTAATTAAAAGAGAGGTTTCCTTTTAACTAAATAGGGACTTATTTTATTTAATTAAAAGAGAAGATTTTCTTTTAATTAAATAAGACTTAGGATAAAATGATCAACCTTAGAAATAAAATAATCAAATTTGATCAAGGAAATTGATTTGAATTGATTTAATAAAATATTGCAAACCATTGATTCAAGAAATTTGATAAATTGATAAATTGAATAATGGGGGCCCATAGTCTAGGCAACCATTTTAGGGTGTATACATTTTCCCCTCTTTGACTAATGTGTGATCGTTTTGGGAACACATGTAGTCAAAGAAAGAAATTGAATCAAAAATTGAAGTTAATAATTATTGCCCCCTCATGATCGAAATCAAAATGAGATAGAGGAGAGACAAAAAATTGATAAATTTGATCAAATCAAACAAAAGATAAGGTTCTTGATGTAAGATGAAAGATATAAGAATCATTGAACCAAGGTAGATCATCAAGCATAAAATATTATGCCCCAAAGGTGATTTTAGAAGAAAAGAAGTGGGGGATAAAGAAAATGGAAGATAGGAGTTTGAAAGATATGGAAAGAAAATAGAAAGAAGAAAAGAAAATGCTCCAAAATCAATCAACTATTTAAGATAGAAATTTTGATTGAGATCATGAAAGAAGATAAGGAAATGAAGATCAAAACATGACCACAGTTGATTAAAAGTCCACAATAAAGATGAAGGGAGAACCCTCTCAAACTCATAATGTAGCCTAAAAATGCAAAGTAACATGAAGTCTAATAATGCAAGCTACATGAAAATGCAATGGTGTACTTGCAATAGAGAAACTATAAGATAGGATTTTGTGCTCATCATTCATTAGAGAATGTAAAAAACTTATTTTCATCATTGGGCCATTATTAACGGACATCAAAAAAATCACACAATCATCACTAGTCACAAGTGCAACTATAAAGATACCTTTCTCATTTAATTAAATAATTACATTTAATTAATCAAGATAGGTGTATTTATTAAAAGTGATTTAATTTAAGGATTGGTTCCAAAGTTGATGATACGAAGACCAATTGCTAAGCTTTTAAGGACTATCTCTAGAACAAAGCTTAATCCCAAGGAATCTAGGCAGAGCACCTAGATACCTAAGATTGAAAGCATTTAGAAGATTATCTCCAAAATGGAGCTTAACTTTCAAGGATCCAGATAGAACACCTAGATACCTGAGATTGAAAGCATTTAGAAGATTATCTCTAGAATGGAGCTTAACCTTCAAGGATCCAGATAGAACACCTAGATAACTGAGATTGAAAGCATTTAGAAGATTATCTCCAGAATGGAGATTAACCTTCAAGGATCCAGATAGAACACCTAGATACCTGAGATTGAAAGCATTTAGAAGATTATCTCCAGAATGGAGCTTAACCTTCAAGGATCCAGATAGAACACCTAGATACCTGAGATTGAAAGCATTTAGAAGATTATCTCCAGAATGGAGCTTAACCTTCAAGGATCTAGATAGAACACCTAGATACCCGACATTGAAAGCATTTAGAAGATTATCTCTAGAATGGAGCTTAACCTTCAAGGATCTAGATATAACACCTAGATACCTGAGATTGAAAGCATTTAGAAGATTATCTCTAGAATGGAGCTTAACCTTCAAGGATCCAGATAGAACACCTAGATACCTAAGATTGCTAAAAGATAACAAAGTCTAATCATGAGTCATAGGATCATCCCCAGAACGAGGCTTGATCCTTAGGAGTCAGGGTTTAGACTGTCCCAATACCTATCCATCAAACTCTGAGAGGAGCTATTATAAGGTTGATCAATTGATGAAAAAAATAAGATAGATAGCAAAGATGCCAGATAGAAGGGAACAAGATGCCTCAAGTGATGAGATGCCCCAAGTGACGAGGACATAAGATGGGAACGAGATGCCTCGAGCAATAAGTATTCAATGATGTAATCATCCTGCCCCCTCGGGAGAAAAATTGAAAGATGACACACTAGAAATATGATGTGAAGTAGTCTATGAATTTTGAGATTCAATAGAATGTAGAAGAGATCAGAACAATCTAGAGAAAAGATGAGGAGATTAGAATGATCAGAATAAATTGAAGAGATCAGAACGATTTGAAGAAATGTGGAAGTTTATCCGAAGTGATTTTGAGGTCCAAAAGTCCAAGTTTGATTTGAAAAGATTCCAAGAATCACAAAGTATCAAAAGAATTTAGATTGCCCAAAATTCTAAAATGCATTTTTGAGCCACTTAAGTGTGTCAGATTTTGAATTCGATCCTGAAAAAAAATGGGTTCTAAGCAGCCAAAGTAGCCAAAAGAGTGATTAATCGATCATTTGTGTAGTTGTGAAGAACATGATACTTTGAAGAGATCAACAATCCCTCATCAGAGAAGGTGAAAGTAGATTCACAATTGAATCTCATACTTATAGAAGTGAAGTATGCAATGTGAGACTATGTTAAATGCAACCCTAGGTTTGGTTACCAAGCCTCAATATTTAATCATCACCGGATATAGAACAAAGCTCATAGGTCATACAATTCCCACTGACATTGCAATCATGGAAATATGAATATAACATACCTTATTGGTTTGTCGAGATTAAATGTAATCATTCGAGGCACAAGAAGCCAAAATGACCAAAACATTTGTCCCTTTTAATGTAGCAAGTTAACATAAGCATCAAAGCATAAACTCTAGGATGACCAGAATGTTGCTTGTATGATAGGCACACCAAACACACGAAAGATCCCTCTTATGCTAAGTATTCAGTATTCATTCTGTCCGCAATGACCCTTATGTTCATAACCTGAGACAAAAGTGCGCTAGATATACTCGTAGTGACCAGTACATTCACTTAGTAGGATGAGTATCAGTATGTACTATAGCATGAAGAGTTCACTCCAACAAACAAGGAGAAGAACCAACGTTATTGGTGTATTCATATAAAAGAAGTCGAGGTACACATGGCCATCCAATATGAGATGGAGACTCTTATAGTGGACACCCCTCTTATAGGAATATATCAACTTATTGGAACTAAATCGCAAACAGAAAGCAAAGAAAAGGATCATGCCCCCAATCATTACTTCCCTAGTCGAAAATGACATCATCGAGTTGCTCGAGGAGATATGATAAAGCAAAGACAAAGAAAACAAAGGAAGAGCTCAGCATATCCAAACAAGATATCATTTTTGAATTTAGTGTTTTGGGATTGGTGTCAAGTGCTAATGTCCAAAATACATTCGAAAGAAATCTCTTTAGTAGGGTGACAATAGTAGGCAGACGCAGTCAGAATGACTAGTGACTGATGTCAAAGAGGAATCTTCATGATGAAGAACCTAAAGAGGAATAGGCGATAGTAGACAGACACAGCCAGAACGATCGGTGACTGACGCAATAGAGATCTTCCATAAATGAAGCTGGAGACGTGACCTAAGCAACAGTAGGCAGACACAGCTGAAACAACTGGTGACTGTTGCAAAAGAGATTCTATGAGGAGAATCTCAAAAAGCATGACACTAGCGACAGTAGGTAGATGCAGTTTGAAACAACTGGTGACTATCGCAAAAGAGATTCTATGAGGAGAACCTCAAAAAGAGTGACACTAGTGACAGTAGGTAGACACAGTTGAAACAACTGGTGACTATCGTGAAAGAGATTCTATGAGGAGAACCTTGAAAAGAGTGACACTAAGGGGGAATGCCCCAAGCTGTAACAAGACTCAATCCATGGATACATGAGCAATAAAAATAGGAAAGCAAAAGTGTGAAAGTGACTATACAGAATAGCTAGAAGATGCATTGAGGGATGGAGCATTGGGAACAAGAGGCATCTATTTACTAGGTTTTCACCTTCTTGGCAAGATTTTATTTTTTTGCTATCATGATGCCTGTTTCTAGGTTTTCACCAATGGCACTTTTCTATTTTTCAATTTTTTTTGTATTTTTCTCTTTTTTTGATTTTTTTGTATTTTTTGAGATCTTTCAATTTTTTTGGTGTTACCAAGGTGCCTATTGCTAGGTTTTCACTAGGATAACTATTTTTTTTAGGACTTTTTCTAATTTTTAGGATTTTTTAAAGATTACTAGCTCTCAAGAAGGATCGCCTTGATTTTGTTCCAGTGTCTAGCAAGGTGTAGGATGAGATGTAGTAGCAAGTGAGTGGATAAGCAAAGATGGATAGATAAAGAATATGAATCGGTGAATGTTACCCTCAAGGAAAGCCTTCATAAGATTACCCAAGCTAGGGAAAAGGATATAAGCTCATGGTGTAATGAAGGGTATTGTGTAAGTAACCAAAGAAAATGACCATGTCAAGAGATTGCTAAGAACTAAGTTTTCTTCTTTCTTTCATTGATCAAGACCAAAGGGTTAACTGAATAGGATAAAAAAGTTTGTTATGGAGGTTATGAGTGAATGACTTCAGGAATGAGGACATTTGAAGGATAAGCAAGATCTTGATAGGATGTCATGGATGGAAGAATTATGCATGACGCCTATTTGCCAAGTTTTCATCATGGTACTTATTCAAGGTGCCACAAGAAGTGGTTTTCACCATAGAATGAATTTATTTTTCTTTACTTTTGCTACCAAGGTGCTTGTTTCTAGGTTTTCACTGAGGCACATTTTTTTCTTTTTTTTTTTCTTTTTTTTTCTTTTTTTCTTTTTTTGGATTTTTAGAGTTTTTGGAAAGAATTCAAACCTTTCTCAAATGAGATAGCACTCCTATAAGAAAGATAAGTTATGATAATACAAGGCCATATCAAGGTACACTCAAAGATGCTGATAAGGTAATGGAGGGAGATAGGAAAATGAGAGGTAGATGGAGGATAAGGTTGTTGGTTTTGGAAGACTGAAACAAGAAAGGATGGCAAGTAGGCATAATATTTAGAGGATCTCATGAGGGTGGATGAGATACTAGGCAAGATCAACATTGACACACACCTTGAAGGGTAGTGGAATGATGGAGGAAATATGGATGAAATAGATTAAGGCTTAGATATATGAGGTAGAAAAGCCATTCTGGAGAGGGGTGGAGTAGAAGGTTTTGAAACCTTTTTAGGAAGATGTTGGGAATAAGATAGAGTGGAAGCCTTTGGAAGCTTGAATGTCAACTTTAATTTTTTTTCAAAATTCAAGTCCTTCAAAAGAGACTTGGGAATCCATATAGCTTTTGATTTTTCATTAGATGCTTTGGAATGCATTTCTTCAATAACAGATTTAAGAACCCATACTTTCTCTGGTTGAGCTCTTTGAATAGTGGACCTTTGCGGTCGCTTTTGCATATTTTCCTTCTTAACATTCACATGTCAATTAGAGGAGAAATAATGAAATTTTTAAGATAGATTCATGCACTTGTGTTTGAATTGATCATCCAAATTGCTTCCAAAGGACTTGGGACTTGTGGATGAATGAGGCCAATATGACTGGTTTAGATGGAAAGGTGGATGTAGAGAGTTCAAGTATATGTATCTTTGTTGATCTTGGGGTAGGGTAGGAGGAACGTGGAATGAGCTAAGAGTGGAAGTAGGAGAGAGAGGAACATAAGGTCCCAATATGGATGGAAGACTTGAAGGATTTAGCTTAGATGGATAGGGACCAAGGATAGATTTAGAAGATGTGAATGAACCATGAGTATGGATATCAGCATCTTTAGAGTGAGCAATATGACCAAAGTAATCAATATATTTATGAGTAACTATTATAGGAGCAGTACCTTTGACAGGAGTATTTAAAGCTTGAGCATAGTTTGGAAGTGAATGTAGCGAGGTAAAATAAGAGAGCAAGGGAACAATTTTCTCTTCAAAAGGAATTTTAGGTAACATAGGAAAAGTATCCTTCTCTTGGTCTTTTGTAATTTCCTTAAGGATGGTGGAAGGAATATCTTGATCTTTCTTAGTAGAGGTGCATGACATGGGAGATGGAAGACTATGTGGCTCTTGAGATGGAGGTACAAGATCTTGGAAGATATGAAAGGGGATAAAGGAATCTTGGTCTTGATCAACACTTATTTCTTCATTTAAGTGGTCCTCTTGACATGAAACCAAATCCAAGGATAAGGGAGTATCTGAATCTATATTCAAATATATTTTTGGAGGCTGCATAATAGGATCTTGAAGAGACAATGGAGGGATAGTTGGAGTGGGGATAATAGGAGGAGCAACATGTGGAGGTTTTGGATCTTTGCTTGGTGTAGTATGGGAGAGGTTTGTAGCTAAGTCAAGATTAGTTTGAGTTTCCTTTAAAGGTAGTCCTTGAGGGTACACATAGTCAACTAGGGGAGTAGTGGGTTCTTTTGGTGAATATGTGTTGGAAAGATTGGACAATTTAGAAGGTGGATGTATGTTGGAAGAAGTAGAAGTTGTGTTTGAACCATTACTAGACATGGTTTCATGAGGTTGATCCTTCTTGAGAGTAGAATCTTTAGTAGTTGAGAGCTTAGATTTTTGAATTATACCATTGTCAAAGAGATCTTGGATCTCATTTTTCAGCTCCTTACAATGGGAAGTTTTATGTAAATTATGTCTATGATAGGAACAATAGTTACTCATAAAGGAAACTCCTACCAAAGTGACCTTAGGTAACACAATGAGTCTCTTTTGAAGAAGTTCTTCCAAAGTTGATTCATAAGATCTTCCCAAAGGGGTGAAATCACACTTTGGTTTAGGTTCCCAAGGTTTTTCTTCAAAAATATTTCTAGATTTTTTGGGTATTTGCAGAATGTTTTGAGATGGCTTGGACTCAACATTATAGGAAGGTAAATAATCTTAGAATGAGAATTTGTTCGATGATGTGTCATCTTCCTCCTTCAGTCTTTGAAGTTGAGTGCTCATTGATTGAATTTGTTGCTTCATGTTTGCAATAAGTAGCTTTTCTTCCTCACTAGGAATATTAGATTTAGCACATTTGTTGTTAGCCATTTTGATGTACTATGTTTCAAGTATTGACAGCCAAGTTTTAGAACATAAGTCAAGTTACCAGAGTCATAGACAATGACAAAAAGTAGCAGCTTAGACAAGGACCAAACTAGAACGTAGTCTCAGAAAAAGATGAGATAATAACAAGAATGTGGTCCACCTAGGCACAAATGGTCTGATTTAAAGGCTAGAATAGCCAGAGATTATGACCAACGCGATATAAGGTATGACAAACATTAAGAAATGAAGACCAAAGGTAACTTAAGAGATGAGACTAGTCAAAGTTCAAGACACAAGTCTTTAGCTAAGTGAAGTGCCACTGTTTCAGGACTGTGTACAGATAGAGGGTAGATTTTAATTGTTTTGAGCAAGCAAGTAGATAAACAAGCACGTAGAATAGCAAGCACGTGATATCAAGCACGTTTGAAAATAATGAGCAAGGGAAAAAGAAACATTGCGCATGAACAATCAAGTGACTTAGTTTGTGCTAATCCATAAGAGAGCTAATTGTGTATGTTTTCAAAGAGTTTTGCA
Source organism: Cupressus sempervirens (assembly GCA_028749045.1). Classification (NCBI taxonomy): domain Eukaryota; kingdom Viridiplantae; phylum Streptophyta; class Pinopsida; order Cupressales; family Cupressaceae; genus Cupressus; species Cupressus sempervirens. Next base: position 61,939,954 of record CM053788.1, on the reverse strand, counting down.
ATCATTGCACACATTCCTAGAAAATGAAAAAGTTTGGCCTCTCTAAGGTTTTTAGTAATGGTTTGACTCTGCAACTTTTATGACTCACAAGGGTGACCTCCAATCCCGGTGCACTGAGGTTTTGACACAGTCTAAGAACTTAATCTTCAAGAGCTACTAGGGAGATCTGACAACCCACAATGAACCACACCCTTGGAGATTTCTTCCACAAGGACATTTATATAGTGGTTGTCACTACCATGGCGAAAATGGCTATTATCGCTTAAGGTTTCATCAATGCAGTTTTCCCTGTAGAGGGATTGTCTGCTATGGTTAACCCTCTCTAAAGGTGACCAACTCACAATAGCATACCACAAGGGGACTTAGCTTCTAGATCCAAGGTTTTGACACCTTTTCACTTTTAGCCCAATCAAAGAAGATAGATTAATCTGACACGCTAAACTAAGAGTATCTCTTAAAGATCTATGATATCAACTCCCAGTGATCTATCAACCTCTTCGGAGAAAGGATGCCTCAATCAACAAGTTGAAGATTCATCTATCTGTGAGATTCTCAAAGTATCCTCCCCACCTAAAAGGAATCCATCATAGAGAGGAGTTTCATTAGGAACCCACTCTCTCAAGATCCACAAATTGTTTTCATGAGGCCTAATTACTATGTGTGTACAGATGTTAATTCCCAAAAGAAAATCTATCCAAAAGCAACCAAAGAGCACAAGGTGGTACACTTAACGCTTTAACTAATGTGAGGTGAATCCAAAAGATGTGGAACATTTAACCCCTCACAAAAGCCAAAATGAGTCCACAACTCAGAAACTAGTGAGTTCTAAAAAGCACAAAAGGGTTGCCTAGTGGAACATTTAACACTTCTGTCCTGTAGACCCCTCCCCTTTTAATGTGGTGTTGAGCTTGCAACCACAGGGTGGAATGAGGGGCCGGTGGATTAGCGATTCCAATAACCCAAGATAGCTAATTAGATCTATCACAAGCAACTAAGCCTGCTAAATGAAAACTAATGGAGATCACAACCTAGTATCAAATTATGCATGTGTTGTAAACTAACAACATGGAAGGAAACACACACAAGCTTGACATGAGAGATGTTCATTTTAGGTCCAAGTGAAGTGTTATCAGTCAAAGAAAATTACCTGGTAATCCTCGCAATGCATCTTTTCTTTGTTGTACCTTTCGTTTACACTTGATCACTCGCTCGCAACGAACAAAGCAACAAACTCATGAATGCAATATATGTCCACTCATCCAAAACAAAGGTTAGATATGAAAATCTAATTTTTAAGAGTGATAATAATCAGTATGTAATCCAAATGAAAGTCCACATCATGCATTGATTCATTGTAAAAAAATGAAATGCAAACTATTCATTAAATGCCTTTTTTTTTTTCAATTGTTTTTTGACTTAGTCATAAAGATAGGATCTACATGATATGAATTCAGATCCAAAACTCAAAATATAGAAAAGTAACCCCTATCAAAAAATTAGAGAGCTTTCCAAAAATGCAAAATTTTTGAAAAGATCTTTTAATTTGTGCCCTAGGGAATTGTTTTGTCAAAACAGACCAGTTTTTGTAAATCAAATTATTGACCCATAATATGACCTCTAAAATTGAAACACAAAGAACCAACTCTATTTAAAATTCCAAGAGCTTTCCAAAACTATAAATTTTTCTAAAAAATGTGCTGATTTATGCCTGAAAATGATTTTTTATGAAAAATGAAGAAAATATCATAAAAGCTCAAAAATGTTTCCAAAATGTCTAAAAATTGGATCAAAGCTTTTTGGATATATTTCCGCCCTGCAAAAAAAATTCCAGATCAAAATAAACATCCGTTTGAAAGATATGAGCAAATATTTCAAATCTAGGGTTTCTTTGAGTCTACAAATAGAGTTGCACAAAAACTAGCAAGCAAAGGTGGGTTGCCCCACGGTGGGTGCCAAAAATGTATGCCTAAAATATGAGCACACTTCTATGAATCATTATATTCAATATTACTCAAGAATGAGGTCTCAAATGGCGATTCATAGCTCTCTAGTCATGGAGTGCAAGGGTTTTGCAATAGAAGCCCTTAGTTTGACCTAGTTCATGCCCATGCAAGTACACCATGAAATGAGAGATTCAAAGATCCAAAATGCATGCAAATGGAGATGAAAACTAATCTATATTATAACAATGCAAGAACAATGCAAAATCTAATCTATGAAAGCAAGATCTAATCTTATGAAAGCAAATATGACTCTAAACTAACATGAAAATGAAATGACTAAAGCCCATGATGAAAGCGATGGGTGCAAGAGAGAATGAGACAAGAAGATAGAAGTTCTCCACAAGAAGCTTTAGCATTCAAAAACTCCTTCAAAAATTGCTCTCCAAACTTGTAGCATAACAATAACATCATCCCTCCCTAAAATGAGGAGAGGGCTCTCCCTTATAAAGGAAATTATGGAGGTGAGAGGCTTCTCACAACCAATATGGGATAATAGAGTTTGATCCATGTGAGACGAAATTCCACCAATGAGAAAAGAGGAGTGGCTGAAAAGAAAGTGAAAAGATAAGTCCCACTTAGAAATATGTGCATTTAAGTGTAGAAATTAAATAAAAGAATTTATTTTATTTATCTTTCATCAACAAGAGATATTTAAGTGAGATTTTTATTTAATTAAAAGGGAGCAAGTTATTTTAATTAAATAGGAGATATTTAATTAAATTAAAAGAGGGTTTTTTCTCTTAATTAATTAAATGCGGATGAATTATTTAATTAAAAGAGAGGTTTCCTTTTAATTAAATAGGGACTTATTTTATTTAATTAAAAGAGGAGATTTTCTTTTAATTAAATAAGACTTAGGATAAAATGATCAACCTTAGAAATAAAATAATTGAATTTGATCAAGGAAATTGATTTGAATTGATTTAATAAAATATTTCAAACCATTGATTCAAGAAATTTGATAAATTGATAAATTGAATAATGGGGGCCCATAGTCTAGGCGACCATTTTAGGGTGTATACAGGTTGAACTAACAGTCATTTGTAAATTCTTTAACTGGGTGACATACCAAGTGATTGATCTAAAGTCCTCTAACAACACTTACTCCTAATAGGGTGATTAAAATCCTTTAATAGGGTCACATTTAATAGTGTGTATTGTAACCTTTAATAGGGTTGGCCTTTCATAGGGCATCACTTCAGAAGAGTGAAAAGAGTAGCATGTTACTGGTGGCTTTTCCCAAATTGAGTTTTCACATAAATCATTGTGTCAAATGTGTTGATGAATCTGTTATGTTTCATGCTTTACCTTTTTGCAAGTTGATTTGACAGTAACCTACAAGTTTTAAGTGATTGCATAATCTTATGGATGCATGCATGAGTATAAATGTTTTATGGGTTCAGTAAGTTGTGAAAAGTTTTATTTATACATTTGGACCTTGGATAACTAATTTAGCCCCCATCTCAATTATTCTAAAGTATTCCAATAAAAAGATGGCTCCTCCACTAGTGCTCTTTCTATCATCCATATTGCCTACCCAATGTGCATCAGTATAAGAACTTAGAGTAAAATCATTAGATCTGTCATACCATAATCCAAATTCTAAAGTTCCTTTTAGATATGTAAATATCCTTTTCACTACTGCATAATGTGCTTTTCTAGGATCAACTTGGAATCTTGCAACAATTCCATCTACATTTTCTCTATCTTTCTTGTGCAAGTAAGATATCATAATCCTCCAATCATAAATTTTTACTTCTTATATTCAGTAGTAGGTGTCTCATCCTTAGTAGATAACTTGTGTTCAGTTACCATAGGTGTTCCAATAGGTTTACATATTTCCAAACCAAACCATTTTAGTAAATCCTTCAAATACTTAGTCTAAGAAATAAAGATTCCTTCTTTATTTTATACTATTTGTAATCCTAGAAAATATTTCATCTCTCCTATTATACTCATTTCAAATTCTTTCTTCATTTATTCTAAAAACTTCTTACTTTCTTCATCATTTCCTCCAAAAATCATATCATCCAAAATTATTACCAAAATCATCAAACCATCATTAGTTTCTTTTTAATACAAATTACTATCTATCATACCTTTTCTATATCTGAGTTTTGTCAAATGCTTGTCTAACCTTGCAAACTAGGTTCCGAGTGCTTGCTTCAATCCATACAATGCTTTCCTTAGTTTGCATACTATATCCTTGTCATCTATCAAAGGACATTCTTTAGGCTGCTCAATGTATACCTCTTCTTCAAGTTCTCCATTCAGAAATGTTGACTTGACATCCAGATACGCTTTGAATTTCTTCTGTGTTACATAGGCTAAGAATAATCTTACAGATTCTATTCTAGCCACTGGAGCATAAATCTCCTCATAGTCTATTCCTTCTTGTTGTAAGTAACCTTTAGATACCAATCTTTCTTTGTTTCTTACAACTTCTCCTTGCTCATTCATCTTGTTCCTAAATACCCATTTGGTTCCTATCACATTCTTATCTGCTAGTCTTGGGACAAATTCCCATTTTTCATTCTTTACTATCTGATCCAATTCCTCTTTCATAGCTTACTTCCAATAATCATCTTTACATGCTTCATATACACTCTTTGGCTCAACTTGAGATATCAAGCATAGTTCTTCATTCACTCTACCTCTTGTTATCACACCTTTCTCTTTGCTTCTAATGATCTATTCAGATGGGCTATTCTTTATCACATTCTTTCCTGAAGTAGGAGTTTCTATCTCAAATATTGGCTCTACTAAAGGTTCTGAGCTTTGTTCCTACCTTTTTCTCCTTCATTCTACAAATCATTGTTAGTCTCAAGAAATACATCAACATTCCTTTATTTAGTAACAACATCACCATCTAAATTGTAATCAACTATTTTCTCTTATACTCTAAATTTCTCATCAATTCTCACATTTGCACTTTCCATAATAGTCTTAGTTATCGGATTATAATATTTATAAGCCTTGCTTTTTAATGAATAACCAAGAAACATACCTTCATCACTTCTAGCATCAAACTTACCACTGTCATCATCTCTCTTTATGTAAGACTTACTTCCAAATATTTTGAAGTAATTAACTGTATGTGAGTGACCAAACCATAGTTCATAAGGTGTCTTGTTTGTGTCCTTCCTGACTTGAAATATATTCATAGTGTAGACTATTGTATTCATAGTTTCTCTCCAAAATATCTTGGATACATCATTTTTTGCTAACATAGCTCTAGCTACTTCTATAATAGACTTGTTCCTTCTCTCTACAATGCCATTCTATTCAGGGGTTCTTGGGGTTGATAGTTATCTTTTAATTCCATTTTCCTCACAAAATATGTTAAACTCATTTGAAGTAAATTCTCCTCCTCTATATGATCTTAAACATTTAATCTTTACACCAGATTCATTCTCAACTCTATTCTTGAATATCTCAAACTTGTCAAATGCCTCAGATTTCTCTTTAAGAAATGCAACCCACATCATTCTAGAAAAATCATCAATTAGAATCATAAAACATCTTTTACCATAGAATCATCTTGTCTTTGTAAGACCACTGAGATTAATGTGTACAATCTCCAACTTTGTTGTAGTGGTAAAATTCTTGCTAGGAAAAGAAGTTTTGTTATGCTTTGCCAAAGCACAGTCCTTGCAAATTGTGTTAGTAGGCTTTACAATCTTTGGAAAATCTCTAATAGAAAACATTTTACTAGTCCTCACAATACTATCAAAGTTTATATGATAGAATCTCTTATGCCATAACCAACTGCCATCTACCTTTACAACCAAACATGTCATTTTAGTAGGATTCAACTAAAATAAATTACCTCTAGACCTGGTTCCTATTCCAATTACCTTTCCACCTTTATCTTTGATCATGCATGTCTTTCCTATGAACTAAAATTGATAATATTTGTCTACTAGTTGTCTAACACTCAAAATATTGTGCTTTAAACCATTAATAAAGTATACATCCTCAGTATTAGTTTTACCATCAAGAGTTATAAATACAATACCTTTTACTTGCCATGCTGCATTGTTTCCAACTTTGACAATTCCTCCACCCTGACTTTTGAAGTCAACAAAATTGTTCATATCACTAGTCATATGATGTAAACAACCACTGTCAATTATCCAATTATATTTCTTCTCAACCTGTGATACCAAAGCTAGCTTCTCTGGAATATCTTCTTTAATTGCCACAAATCCAAGTTCATCATCACTAGCACTTAATGCTTGTTCATCAAAATCATAATCTTCATTTGCATACAAACAATCTTTATCTTTTTAAGGCTTATTATTTCCCTTATACTTTTTCTCCCTTTTAGGACACTTAGATGCATAATGACCATATTCATCACAAGTCCAACACTTAAATATTTTCTTACCTTCTTTCTCTCTTCTTACCAAAAGGGCTACTACTTCACAAATCTTTCTATCTTCTTCAAATATGTTGCTACTAGAAGAATCTCCTCTAGCACTCATGCTCCTTGATAGGTTAGGTTGAATATTCAAGGCACTAAAAGCTATCTCTATTTTAATCAATTCTCTAGACTGTCTAAGTTCATCCTCAACTTCTTCAAGTCTTCCAAGCAATGTCTCCTTTGTGAAGTATTTGGTACATGATATCAACAACTGTATCATCTGAATTGTTGGCTTGAATGAGAGTATTCAATATCTTCCATATAGCCTCATCATCTTCTTTTTTTACTCCTTGAGCTTTAATACCTACAATAATTTATGACATCCTACCTATATATGTTTTTACAAATTCATCCTCCATAATCTTAGCATCTTGAAACACAAAAATCTTGTTGGAAATATAAGAGGAGTATCTAAGAGGGGAGGGGTGAATTAGTTACCACAAAATAAATCTCAAATCCCTTTAGATGTCAGTACAAAATAAACTCTAAAAAATTAATACTATTGATGCTTGGCAAACACACATAAAATGCTATAACTCGGTAAATATTGAATATGCTTGATAAGTACTTAACATGCAAATCTTAGATGTTATCTATGATTACCATTATTTTAACTTAGATGCAAACACATAAAATAAAATAGCATGAACACATTTGACACCAGGATTTAACATTTAAACCTAATTTGGAAAAACCACCAATTGCAACTAGTTATTTTTTTCACTCTTCTAAAGTGAGCCCTATTAGGAGCCAACCCTATTAAAGGTTACAAAACACAATGTTAGGTGTGACCTTGTTACAAGATTTAATCACCCTATTAGAAATGGCCTTGTTAGAGGTCTTTAGAAAATTCAATAGAAGTTCCACCTTGTTAGAGGTTTTACAAATAGCCGTTAAGCCAACTCTATTAAGAAATTTAGATCACTGCTACAATAGTTGAGTAACAATGATGACCTAATTTTTGATGTAACTAAATTGTTGATTATAGATCTCTATTCTAGCTTGTACTTGATCCTTCCTGATTGAATATATCTTTTCATCTTCACAAGGATATTCTTCTTATCCTTCTAATTTGCTTCCTTACTGCATCATTAGATCTTCAAAATCTTCCATGCATTCACACTCTTCCATACATTCAAATTCTCAACTTGACCTTATACTCATATCATTCATATTGTTAAGTCAACTCATATACAACTTAGAATAATTAATATTCACCTCTACAGTTAGCTAGAACCAATAGATAAATCAATTAAACTCAATATGCCAAAATAAAAAAATCCTTTGTTAACCAATCCTTCTTGGTAGAGACTAACTCAGAAATGATTTTCCCATGTTAACCAAGTGAACTCGGTTAACACTACATAGTCACAAAGATTCTTTGGTAACTAAGTGAGCTCGGTTAACACTAATCTTATGTAGACTTTCCTTTGATGCTTGAGTTAACTCGATAGACACTACCTTCTAAACTAGGAAAACACTAGAATGCTTGGTAGACACAAAAAATTGTCTTCACTACCCGAGTGAGCTTGACATGCACTGACTAATATTAATATGAAATTTGTGTAACATCAAACACAATACACAATTAATCAATTGTATCCAATAATCTCCCTCATTGGCATTGATGGCAACACAACATGTCATAGAAGTTTATTGTCATATCTCATAAGAAATTCTAATTAGAAGGAGAAGTTTGTTGTAAGAGGGAGAAGTATGCTATCATAGAGATGTCTATGAGAGAGAATGAACTTGGTAGAAGTTGTTGTAGATAGAAGTTTCCTGATAGAGGGAGAAACTAAAGATAGAAACACTGGTAAATTTAGCCCTAAATTTTGATGAGAAAAGGTCAAAATTTTGACCAGAGTTGGTCAAATAGATGACTAAAACTATCGTCGATCTTTTTTAGTCAATTTTTCGTTACAGTGATTATTTGTTAAAATTTTGAGTTTAAAAAGGTTGACTTACCAATGAGAGGTTCATCAATTTTCTTAGTCCAACTTGAACTCCTATTTCCTCATTTGCATACATCATTGGTCAAAATTTTGACCAACACCCCTTGAATTTTTTGACGATGAAGCCAAATCTTTGATGGCAAAAATTACCAATTGTCATCAAAATTTGTGACCTTTGTTAGTCAAAATTGTGACCAAGACCCCTTAATCTTCTATGATGGTGCCATACCATGGATGACAGAATTGACCAATTGTCATTGAAATGTGTGACCTTTGTTGGTCAAAATGGATACCAACACCCCTTAATTTTCTATAGTGGTACCATACATTCAATGGAAAAGGGAGGACATGTTTTTCTAAATTGAGACCAATGCTTGGTAGAAATTTAGATGGGCTATGCCAATTATTGCAAAAGCTTTGCTCTCTTAGGAGCCTTCTAAACTGCACAAAATTTGATTATAAAGCATAATTACTTGATGTGAGACTCAGGGTATTGTGCACATTTCTACCTCCACACCATTTTTTCATTCATCACATGATTTATTTCATACAAAACAATGGGAAGGAGGAATAAATGTGCATGATATCTTGAGTCTCCACCTAGCAATTATGATTTACAATCAAATTTTGTGCAGTTTAAAAGGCTCCTATGAGAGCAAAGCTTTTGCAATAATTGTCACAGCTAGTCTATCAGACCAAATACTCTCAAAGACTGATTTGTAATTGTGATAAAGGAAGTTGAGTTTAGATGCATTCAGCATATTTCAAATATTTTTCTTGGGACTATATTTTCTTACACTCTAAAATGAAAGCACTTCAAAAATAATCAACATTTATTTTATCCAATGTTTATATCATAATGTACCCACCTTATGACAAAGGAATGGATTTTGTCACATGATCTTAGGAGATCGTGTGAATAAATATTTTGCAAATAAAATAAAATGTAATGGTCTATATTGATATGCTCAAAGAGGTCACCATTATCAAGGATCAAATTCATAAGCAATCCATAATGAAGTTAGACTATAAATCATTGTTATTACAATTGCAAGGCCCCATATTTGGTGAAAAAATGTACAAGCCAAAAGGAAATGCCAACTTACCTAAGCTATTGGGCATTAAGGAGTTCCTTGTGTGTTGAAAGAATGATACAAATGAAAAGCAAATCTTACATCCCAGCCTGATGATGCCAAACCTCTAATCCAATAGAGAGGAATTAAACATCAAATGAATGTTCCATTGAAAGTTTGACCATATCATGTAATGTGCCCAAAAATGAAAAACTTCAATGAGATAAAACTATTTTACTGTATATGAAATTGCTTACAATTTATCAAAAGAACCACCATACAAAGTGTTTCATTCAGAGCTAATTGTTATATAATGTGCAAGGTGCATCTCCTCTATCTCTAGAAAAGTTACCTCCAAAATCTTCACACAAGGGGAAAACAAGCTTGCTTCAAAAAGAAAATAATAATTTATTTGTTAAAAAGTTGTCCATAGTATTCACTCTACCTTCTAGATTTTGTTTTAAAATCTTGAAGTCTAGAAAAAATTGCAAAATGCAGTTACCTTAGTAAGAACTCACAAACATTATTGATTAAGTCATAAATTATAGCTTGGGATGCAAAACAAGAGTTTAAACTAAATTTTTTTAGAGGATATCAAATGAAAAGTAGTGAATTTGCAATATTGAGAAAACAAGAAGTAGGAATCACATTTGTGTACGTTACATCCATAATTCCCTGCCAATAAATCTAAAGCATGATGACAAGTACTTCTTATGTTGGCATTATGATCATCAAACCACTATAACTCACACACAAATAAAATGCAGATCAATGGTACAATGAACAAGAACCATAAATAAAGTGATATGGTTGTGGCAACTAATCAATAATGTTATGATTTTGTCCTTCCAATAGAAAGGAACAAGAAGTAGGAATCACATTTGTGTACGTTACATCCATAATTCCCTGCCAATAAATCTAAAGCATGATGACAGGTACTTCTTATGTTGGCATTATGATCATCAAACCACTATAACTCACACAAAAATAAAATGCAGATCAATGGTACAATGAACAAGAACCATAAATAAAGTGATATGGTTGTGGCAACTAATCAATAATGTTATGATTTTGTCCTTCTGAATTTCTTACATCTATTAATAAAAATGGAAAGGAATTAAAAAGTTATAATTAGAAAAATAAAAATTCAAGTTACCTTTGTGTACTTTGCAAGCTTGAGATGCTCGACAGAATTGTTTGTTTGCAACAAGGGTAGGTTTAATTGAGGCTGAAAAACCACAGATGGTACAACGAAAGAATTACAATTTTTAGATTTTAAAAAAACCTGCATGGCAGATTTAAGGTTAATTATCCCCATTTAATAAGTAGCACAACAACACATTGAAAAATCTTTTAAACCCATCAAATTTAGAGCACATCTAGAATATCAAACACTATTAAAAAATTAGAGAACCCATATTAGAAAGTTGAGTAAATGTTTGCATTCTTCAAACTAAAAATCACCACAATCAATATCCTAAATAGCCAATCTTGGTTTTGGTTTGGATTCAGATTTGGGGATTTGGCAAAATGTTTTGGGTTGATTCCCTATTCCCCATGAATATATAGACATTTTAAAAATATTTATGTGTGTGTATGTATGTATGTATATTCATAGAATCCATACATGTAACATATCAATGCTCATTCACCATTAGTTCAAAAGTTCAAACTTCAACCATATAATGATAATAATAAGTTAAAAGCATGGTTCTCATTAAATGATAATTTCATAACTATCAATATATGATTATATTATATTCATGCTTTAAAAAAAATTCAATGTCATTACATGATGAAAATGTAAATGATAGGACATATTTCAATGTTCCTTATTTAGAAATTAAAACAGTAAGCTTAATATCTCATTCCATATCCTACTTCATTTTCTTATCGGAATCAAGGTGAATATTTGGTTCTACTTCAACTTCATTTGAACCAATAGCGGTGACACTTGCCATGTCATCTAGCAAAGAAATATTAAAAAAGTCAAAGTGGGCCCCTTTTTCCTTGACCAAACATCTGGATTCCTATGGATCCTCTTAGATTCCACCCGAATCCCAACAAGATAGCAGAATGGAATCTAGATTCTCTTTGAATTCCCTAATGAGTGATTCATAAACAATCTAGACTCCACTCCAGAATCTTGTTAAGATCTAAGAAGGATCTGAGTGGGATCCAGATCTGGATTGCACAAGAATCAAGATCCATAGTTTTTTAGAGGGATTTGGTATATCAATCAATATAATTCTTCAACCAAGAACACCAACTAGATAGGGTTGACATGTCACCACTAAAACTAGCACCTTAAAGAGGGATTTTGTCCTCTAAACAATAAAGCTAGAACTACCCAAGCTCATTCTAGTATTATAAGATGAAGTTGTCAACTCATCTATGAGAAAAGAGAGCTCAAACTCAAATATATAATGCAAGATCATCCAAATAATTAACTTAAATTATCAAATTCCTTGGCAAGAGCATCCAAGACATAATATTAAAACACAATCAATCATTGAGCCTATTAGCTCTTTCCTACCACCAAGTTTGGAACATAGTAACTTTGTGGATAGAATCAAAGAAAGAAAATGCCATACATATGCATAACAATGACTGATTCAATTACCTCTCCATGTATATTTTTATCTACGTACAAGGACCAAAATATATCAGTGGCCTCACCAAACCTCCACTATAAATCTAAAGGCAAAGATAAGACCCTTTTCCTAAGATAGAATTAACTGAGACAATTAAGAACACTACAAATGTAGAGCTTATATTAAAAAAGAACACTTCATTTTGTTTGTTCCATACATAAGCAAAGAGGTTGGGTATATAGAAGCTCATGGAGTATTTGGAGCGAGTAATATGATAAAAATGCTAGAAGGCATTCCAATAGAGATGAGAGAGATGTATTGAACAACATGGTCTATGAAGTGAACATGAGGCACATAGATCCAATCTATGCCTCTATTGGAATCATGTGGAACATCCACCAACAGATTACCAAGTTGCAGGTAGAAAAGGTCAGTCTACAAGTACAGAGAATCTCCAATTATCATTGAGTATTTGAAAAATAGATTGGGCATTTTTATCAATAATTATCTAATATGGTTACAAGGTTGGTTTGAACCAACTAGCCATTTGGGGAAGATATTTTGAATGTTTAACAACTTTTCAAAAAGTTGCTCAAAAGTTGTCAAGCAACTTGTTGACCAACTTTGCATTTTTGTGCATTATAATTATCTAATACGGTTACAAGGTTGCATTTTTTACCAACTTTGCATTTTTGGGTATTTTTATCAATAATGATCTAATATGGTTATAAGGTTGGTTTGAACTAACTAGCCATTTGGGGAAGAGATTTTGAATGTTTAACAACTTTTCAAAAAGTTGCTCAAAAGTTGTCAAGCAACTTTTTGACCAACTTTGCATTTTTGTGCATTATAATGCCCCTAGTGACCAAACCTGGTCCAATAATTTATTTTGTGATCCCTAGTGGATATAAACATGAAAAGCATGAAAAATAACCATGCTAACACCTATTTTTAAGATATGGGATCATTTATGACCAATAGCTAGCCAAAGGCTTATAAATTGCCAATCTTGAAACTATGGTCTTACAATGTGATCCAAAGAAAAAAATAATGTTCCTAAGCATGGTTATAAGTCCTAATGACCTTAGTGAACTCCTTGATTACATTATGGTGAAGTGGGTGCTCCTACACCAAGGAGTTTTGGTTGTCACGATATCATAGCCAAGTATCTACTTCATATTGGCATCAGTTTAGAGTATAGCTCATCTAAATCCTTCTTCAAATTTTGCATGTCTACTCACACAAGGTCCACATGGATAAATTAATCTCTAGAAGTTCATGAACCTTGATCTTACTTATCTCCATACTCTTAATAGAAGATGGTAGAAAAATTGATAGCAAAGATGCAACAACAAAGGGATGATTTGGAGAAACATTATGAATGGACATAGGCTATAATCATGAATCCAAATTAGAATGTCACATAATATCATATAAACAAAAAAACCACCATAAAATTGTAATTATAGCATCATGATCATACCATCTTATCATCATATGCTTCAAGTTCAACATCAAAATAATAAAATGTGAAATGATAAATCATAACATCAAGTTCAAGTAAAGGAAATATAGCCTATATAACCATATTTGTTTGTCATACCCTTTCTACAAGGAACTCAAAAACTATTCAAATTAAACAAGTATGAACTATAAGACACTAAGAAAGAAGAAAAAGGTGTTACCTCACTAGGATGACAGTAATAATGAGAGAAAGAACTATGAAGACTAAATCCAAGGAGACTAGATCTGAACATCCAAGTTCATTCAAATTCAAAAATTGGTTTGCCTTCATAGCATTGTCAAGTCAATAGCATGAGAATTATTTTGTGTCTAGAGTGTCATATATGTTTTTAAATGTAGAGTGAAATGGTTGTAAGTATGCATTTCTACCACATGAAAATTATTTTGAGATATAGACATGTGCAATCCAATCTCCCAAGGAATAGACAACACCACTTATCACCATCTTTTACAAAATAGGATTTTTCATAAAGCGATGTTATAATAGTTACTAAAATGGTCATAAATTATGTTCTTATACTAAAATAATACTTTGACTTAAGAAAAAAACTACACAATATTAAAACATGACATTGTGCTCTACAAACTAAAAGGGTACCTATAACGAAGAACTTCATTTGGACTTTCTAATTGGTTGTCACTATTAACTATAAGCTTATCTTTAAAGTTTGAGCTTCACTTGGTTTTGAGAATAGTTTAATATTATCTATCAAACAAGGCCAACCACATGAAGGCTGAAGCTCATTTTTCCCCTCCCCCCCTCCCTCATCCACTTAACATCACTCTAAATTCTCCATTAACATTTAATAACATTTATTCATTCATCCATTTTTGAAATATAACATTCAATCATTATAATCACATGATAAAATTCATTAACACATAAAATTCATTAACACACAAAATTCATTAACATGCAACATTCATGAATAATTCATTAACACATAAAAGTCCTTAACACACAACAATCATTTCATTTTGGCTTTCTTTCTCTCTTTTTTTTCATGAAATTTCTAAGATGAATATCATTGTCCTCGTTATCCCTCTCCTCTACTAGTTCTAATTGCAATGCATGTCTCCTCCTCATCTCTTCAAGAACACAAGGTCATTGCACCAAAGGAGGGTCCGCTGCAATAACAAGTACTTCATGAGTTAAATTCACACCATTTTATATTAGTGAATTACGAGTTTTTATTTACATAAAAGAACTATAAATCAAAAAATTAATTTAAATAAATAAAATATAGATTTTCTTTACATGAATATAGATTTCTTTACATGAATAATTTAAATAAATAAAATATAGATTTTCTTTACATGAATGTGCGACATGATCTACCTATTGATTAGTCTAAACATCCTCTGGCACTCGTTCAACATGACATGATTCTATATCCTCTAAAATATACACAAAAGGGTTACACCAAGTTCAATGAAAGATGTTAAATTGTATTAATAATTACATAATTAGTTTTAAATATCAAATGAGCACCTCCATGGATAGTATGATGCACATTAGGGGCTTCATGGTGTAGCGTATGATTTGTGTCACGATTAACAAGTTGTATTACAATGTCATGCACATTATTATTAAATAGATTTTTGCTCAAGTATTCAATTTCTAATATATTTTTTTGCATATTTACCTATGCACATGATGTAGGAGACTATTTGGTTGGGGTAGTGGAAGCTTGCCATAGGCATTCAACCATGACTACATAGCCTTGCTTGAAGGCAATTCTTTTGTGTGCTTTCATGGCCTCAATATTAAAATTAGAGCCCTGCTTTTTTTTTATTAATTAACAAAAAATATTTTCATTTTATAAATAATTTTTCTTTACAATTCATTTATTGCTACTTACAACTCATGGTTTGATTTTAGAATATCCCCCAGAGCCAAGTTTGGGCTGCCCAATTTTTTCTAGCCTAGCTTTTGTTGCCTTTGATGTGTCCTGCAACCTATGAAAATTTTGAAATATGTTAAATGATATAGATATAAAGATAAATACTAATTAGTGCATTATTACATTAATGTACTAGTATTTAATACTATTGCATACCTTCTTGCATTTGCTGGTGTAATTCCTCTTTAAGCATCCTCTTTCTCCTTTGCATCCAAAATGAACTCATTCCATTCCCTCATTGCAATAAAGGGGGGATGCTCATACTTTAGGTTCTAGATGAGATTCTTTCTATATGAGTCCCTCATAATCTTAAGATGTTTGCAAGCTTTTTGTAACATTTTCTTCTCATCAAAAATATTAATACCAAACTCATGCTCCAAATCTTTGATGAGTTGATCTTTTAATTTTTTTTCTTTTAAGTTACACCTTTTAAGAAAAAAGACAAAAATTTTAAGTATAGCTAGTAAAAGAAAAGACCCGACTGAAAGGAACAATGTTGCACCAATTAATGATATGAAAAAAAAATAGTGGGATAAAATTAGTTCACTTATATTGATGTTCCACCTTGTACATATGGTGGGCCCGAATGTTTGTAGTGTGAGGTCATAAATCTTCTTATAAAATGTATCATTTCTTGCAAAAAATGTCATGGGATGATCAATCCAAAGCTTCTTATGAATAGGTAAATACATATTACAATATAAAAAATAATTATTTAAAGTACCTAGAATCTTAGGACATTTTAAAGGCATCGATTCATCATTGTCAATCAACAACAAAGTTTGCATAGCTCCCATACTAGAAACATAGGTAGCTCCAAGAAATGATGGTGAATTATCACCAATACATGCGCTATGATCTATATCTAGTGTAGCAGACGGTGCATCTCCTACCACAAAAAAATAACCCACTATGTGATGCACCCAAGATTAAAGTACAAATTATCATAATTAACACAAAAACAAATATAGAAAAACAAGGATTTACTAGCTAGATGTCCCTTTGTTGCTAACATTACAGTTGGCAATCTCGTATGGACGTTCGTCAACCTCCTAGGAGTCTCCTGCATTTGATGATCTGAACAATACATTGTTAGCAAAGAAATTCTAAAATAATAAAAGTAAGAGTTATGAAGTTTTTGAATGTTTGAAATAAAAATTTTCTTGTAACTTGTCAACTAAAATATTATTTTACTAGTGGCAGTCAGAGTTATGCTAGTACCAGCCTCATCGCATTGTCCTTGACTAGGTTCTGGATTAGTTGCCAAAAAATCCTATAACAAGAACACATATTACACATTTTACTTCACAACATAAATGATTATAAAGTATAAATCTTTATTGAACTTTTTTTATAACTAAAGATTCATTACTGCTTACTTCATAATGATGAGCTTGCACTCTCAAATCAGATAGCCTCTTCATCATCTCCTCAGATGGACTATATGCTTCATCCAAAATTCTCATTATTTCTAAATTAACTTTTTAAATTTTTTTCTTCAACATAATTTTTACATTAGGTGTTTCTACAATATCATCATAAGAAGGGGTAGTTATTGGCTTTGTACTTACTATAGGTGCTTTTCCCTTATCCTGAACATCAAATTGTGAGAGGAATATCAATAAAATTATCGTAAAAACTCAAAAAATAAAATAAAATAACATAATAATATAACATTTTTCAACTATATAATTTGTACAATTTCAATAAGGTTTACCCTTGCTGAAGAATGGGTGGGAGTAGCATCCTCGTGGCCTCTATCATGTGTGGGATCCATATCGTCCTGTCACAAAGGTTAAACATAAAAACTTTAGCTAACTGAAAGCAATAGACATTAAAAAAAAATTATTAATAAAATGGTATATAGTACTTACAACCCTCATGATAGTAACTTTGTTTGTATCTATGCGATTTAAATGATAATCTATTAGTAGTGCTTCCCCTGTACTTATTGATTTTATTGCACAAACAAAAACTTTATTCTCCTCACGTGCCTCAAATATGCAATTGGGTTGCTCACTAGTTGAGGAAGGTTGCATACTATTTATAAAACCTATAATATTACCTATTTATTTTGGTCTCTCATTAATGTACATAGCAACTATTTTAATTTGATCATTTTCTTTCCATTGTATATAATTAGCTAATAGTGCATGCCTAGACATACTTTTTTATATCGAATAATCTGCATCCAGTCATTGTAATTGTAACATGGACTAACATACTTGAACAATTTGACAATTTTTTTGTCACATAACTTTATCTCATCCATAGAAAATAGGCCCAAACCATGTACTGAGGATGGAGCAATGTGATATATCCTCTCATTAACAAAAAAATTGATGTTAATTGGAAGTAGCTCATTGGGTACCCATTCTTTCTCAATGTGTGTATACCGAAAGGGCACCTTGATGTCACCTTTGATCTCATCATCATAATAACATGACCCCCCATTAGCAAGGAAAAATTGCATCTATTTATCAATTTTTTTTCTAATCTTTTGACCTCTAGTTAATCTCCCTATTTTAGCCATACTACATGTAGAGCTTTCATCTACCATTTCCTCATTTCCATCATTCAATGTAGATAGATCTAAAAAGTACCTATTTTGTGGTTCCTACAATCCATCAAATGGAAATTTGATAATATTTAAATAATATATATAGAATAATCAAGTCATGACTCATACGTGTAGTTCTTCTTTGTCAATACGTGAGAGATATAAAATGTAGTAAGTTGAAAGTGATTATACAATTATATTTCTATATAGACCTACTTTATCTATATATACATTATATGATTATATAATATGTCTATTTATAACATATGTTCTCAATGATAAAAAAGAAGAATATAAGAAAATTATGTCTATTTATTGACTTATACTTGCTGATCTATGCCACTATGCACGATCCATGCCAAAGGGGTCAAATTTCCTGCATATGTTAATCATTTTTCTTAAGTTAGCTAAAAATTACATGATACATGTATGCTACAAATAACTTAGAAGATAACATGAAAAATATGCAACATCGTAAACATGAACAAATTTACCTTATAAATGGAATGCAAGATCATCAATACAAGGGGTGATGATGTCTATAGTCATTTTCCTATTTGCAAAAAGGGTGATAATTAGACACAATATAAACATTCATGGTAATTATAAACAACATATGTTGTAATCATTAGAATTGAACACAATAAATATGTAATCATTACAATTGAAAGTAATAAATCATGTCAATCATTACATTGATCATTTCAATTATGTCATTGATTATCTTCATCATCATCATCATCATCATCATCGCCATCATCACCATCATCGCCATCATCATCACCATCACCACCATCATCATTTCCATCATCACCATCATCATTTCTATCATCACCATCATCATTACCACCACCACCATCATCATCACCATCATCATCACCATCATCTTGATCTTCATCATCTTCTTCTTCCATAACATTATACTTTATCCACCTTCCTCTTGGATCATGTCTAACAACAAATGACCAACCCTATTTATGTGGAACCTTTGAGTAAAACACTTGCTCACATTGGCTTGAAAGAACATAGGGGTCATCTTCAACTGGCTCAAATGACCTTGTATTAATCATTGTAAATCCATTATCATATTGAATAATCATTCTATCTAGATCATTTTGATTTAGTCATAACCTATATCATTTGATGATGAATAGAACTACTTTGAAGGAGTTAAAGATGCACTCAATTATATCATACAATATTCCATAGTATTGATTTTGAGATTGTTGAGGATGTATGTCATTTCTAGATGATATATTTGTGACCTCAAAAACTATAGTTATCCCAAAATCACAAGTTTTCTTTCTGTCATCCAATTTTTTATGCAAAATTTGTAGCCATGATAGTACATAGCTTTGTGGTGCTTGACCTGCAATTTTTGAATTATGTGATCTAGGTATGCTCTGATACCACTGATGAAGGGCCACACCACCCTTACAAATGCACAACCAATATCACAACAAGATGGAGACAAAGAGATGACAAGAATGCTTCATAAAGCATCCATTAATGCTTAAAATTCATTACAATATTCTCTAAATGAAAGAACTCCAAACTTTTATAATACTGATGTAGGGTCATACCACCCATACCAACTCACAACCAAGAATGCAATAATATGGAGACAAAGAGATGAAAAAAATGCTTCATAAAGTATCTATTAATGCTTAAAATTCATTACAATATTTTCCAAATGAAAGAACTCCAAACTCTTATAATATAAGAGAGATTCCTCACTAAGGGCTTCCAACTAGAAGAGCTTACAACAAAAGAGCTTCCACTTCTTGAGCTTCTACTTGACGAGCTACACCTTGAGAGCTTCCTTACAAGAGATTAAATTCGAAGAGCTTGATTACAAATGAACAAAAGGCTTGCTTAAATAGGCACTTACCACCCAATGCATGATTTATCCACAACATTCTAGAATATCCACAACCTTCTACAATATCTACAACCTTCTAGAATTTCCACCTAAATACAACTAAGCACCACCATGTGGCCTAATTAGAAAATTACATTTTCTTTATGGATCACAACAAATATTAAATGCATGATTTAAGGAACTTTCCACAAACTTCTAAGATGCCAACTACACACTTCGATAAATGGAATGAGAACTATTTTCCTATTTTTCTATTTATGCCACCTATGCACCTTGAAAATAGAAATTCCTCTTTTGTCCCTTTTTTCCTATTTTTCTATTTTTTATTATTTTCTTTCTATTTTCGTCACTTTCTCTCTCCTCAAATTTTTTTTTTTAATAATTTAATTTTCCCATGCAAGATGCTCTTGCATTGGGATGCAGGAGCATCATGCATCAGTATGTGTAAATTATTTGCATTGTGAGTTGATATGAAACATACATAGAGTTATGATCATTAATAAATTTTTACGTACCTCTCCACCTCTTAAACCCTTTACTAGATCAACTAACATCTATGTAACATTGGAATATCCATTACAATGAGCTTCTATAACCAATGAAGCAACACACTCTCATGTTAATGAGCAACCATTTTGTTGACATTGTTCAATCCATACCGTCATCTAATCAAGATTGTTTGCAATATACATATGTAGTGCATCCCACTCTTGACCACCTGTATCAAAAAAAATACACCAATTATAAATAACTTATATTGAAAATTTATAAGAATTAATTAACTACAATAACAATATTGAAAATCTATAAGAATTAATTAACTACAATAACATCTTAGATTTATCTCTCACTTTCCTTGATCTACCTTTGACCATGAAGTACTCCCCTTCAAATTTGTTAATTGAATTGGGATCCCGAATATGATCTACATGGATCTTTGCTACAAACTTAGGAAGATATTCACTAATGTACACCATGGTTTGGTATACCATATATCCCTCCACCATAGAACCCTCAGGAGATGTGCTCTCTATCAAACCAAGCCTTTCAAAAATTTCAAGTGCCTCTCAACCATCCACATTGACCTAGTTGGTACAGGTCCACACAATTCAATCTCCTCAACTTGATGTATGAGGTAGTGTTCTTGTGCATTGAAAAAACTTGGAGGTAGACACTTTTGCATTTCACACATAAGAAAAGGAATTTTTCTCTTCCAATATTTAATATCTTCTTTATTGATTTCTTTAGATGAAAAGCACCTCATGTATTTTCCAAGATCATATATAACTTGTTTGACATTGTTGGAAAAGTGGTCTGGGAGAGATAGAGGTAGAATGGACTGCAATATTTGTAAAATGATCTTGTCAATATTTTATAAAAGAATGCAATTAAAACTACATGCAGTATACAAATATATAGTGAATACAGAATAACATGAATTACCTTAATAAATGTATGCCAATCATTTGTTTTCAACACTGGGCCAAATTCACTTTTCTTTGATATGAGATTGTTTATGTTTGCAACAAATCCTATGAGAAATCATATTTCTTTAATGACTTCTTTTATAGAATTGCTCTGCTACTCTAACAATAACCAACTAAGGACACTTGTATCAATCTAGTCTCCATTATTATTTAATTGAATGCCATTATTCATTGCATGGTTGGATTCTTCAATGCCACTACAAGTTTTGACAATTTGGTCTTTGTCACACCTTCCATCCAAGATTTTCCATAATGTCTCTGTTACATTGTTTCCAATATGCATAGGATCAAATAAATGCACAATTGAGAGTTGCTCATAGTACGTCAACCTAGTAAATTATGTAGGATAAATTTTTAGTCCTTTTGGAAGTTGGTCATTGATGCCTTGAAGACCTTAAAAAGCATCGATTACATCATCAATTAAAAAAACACAATATCAAAATATAAATTTGAAATAAAAACCATCAGATGGGATGACATTACCTTGACAATTTATTTTATTGTATGCAAACTTCCATAGGTGAGGTGTCATTCTCTATGGTTTTGATGTAGTCTCTTCTTTCCCATTGAAAAGATGTTTTTTAGTAATTCAATAATTATGATTTCTATGGATAAAGTGTCTATTCTCATCAAACACCTAGTTTCTTAAACTTTTTGAATGACGAGATTTCATCTTTGGACCAAAAACTAGACATGCAATTTTTTTATTTGTCTAAAGACCTACAAGATCATGTATAATTGGATTAAATGTGTTAACTTTGTGTTGTCACTATAACATACCAAAAAAGAGGTGTTAAGAAGAGAACACACCAAAAAAATGTGTTAGCGCAGGGGCATCATGTATTGTCCATACAAATATTGCATGAAATTGAAATTGTCTTTATCCTATTGGTCTAGAGTTGTCATACATAGTAACCCCATTGTATAATACCATCAATTTGTTGATAAGGTGTTCAATATATACATTGATATCTTTAACTTAGTACTTACCTAGTTAAATGAACAAAAAAATTACATAATTATTATGACCATTTTGATGGATTAGTAATAATAAATTAATTTAGATTACCATTAAATCAAAAAATACCTAGAACAATCAGTGTCAAAATTATGTGCTCTCTCTTTATGGACAACCAAGGAGGTATGTTATTGTTGATAACAAAAGTAGGCCACACTGAGTAAGTAGATCCCATCTCTCCAAAAGGATTGACACTATCTGCTACCAATGAAAGTTTGAGATTACGAGGTTCTTCTTTTAAGTGTGGCCATTTTCTCTCTATTTTCTTAAATTCCAAATCATCTGTAGGCATTCACATAATGTCATCTTAACTTCTATTGTGTGCATTGTAATCCATAAATTGTGCCAAGCTATTGCACCTGAATAATTGTTCCAGACATGGAATAATGGGAATATGTCGGAGAACCTTGCAAGGCACCTTTTTTGTTAATCAATCTGACTGATATCTACTAATATGACAAATAGGGCATTGTGTTGCAAATTCATGTTTTTTATGATATATAATATGATTGTTCGGACATGCATGTATTATTTGATACTCCATTCCAATATCTTTTATGATGGCAGATAATTCTTAATACAAGTGAGGTAGAATGTTTGATGGTGGTAACAAACACTCACCTATCAACCTATGACCAAAAATATAATTTGTTAATTTAAAGAATATTAATTGCTACATGAACCCAATGTTAATTGTAAGGGAACTACGAGTAAAATAATGAAAGAAGATGACATACCTTAAAATACATGTCATTGCTATATTGGATAAACCATTCATAACCTTCAAGTTCACCAACAACAATACAGTGGCAAGAAGAGTTGTTTTGGAGCCTTCATATAGGGACTTGTGTGCCTTCTCAAGTATAGGTACATCAAGCTCTACATCAACATCATCATCATCTTGATCATCATGATCATCTTAATCATCATGATCTTCATCATCATGGCCTTCTTCCATGGTATCATTACCTTCTACTTCAATATTCACACCTCCATGTTCCCTCATTTGGAAATCTGCATTCTCCAAATTGTCATGGTCCATAACATGAAACTTAGGGACATTGACCTATATGAAAATGATGACCTTATATTAACCATGACCATGATGTCATCATCAAATCATGTCTAATGTATTTTATAAATTATTAAAATACATACCAATGGATGATATTTGTTTCCCCCTTCAATGTGACCATGTTACTTACAATGTTTCTTAGCTATTTTGATTAGATATCTTTGAGTCTTTAAGACCTTACAAATTTTTCAAGGACAATAAAATTTTTCATCACCTTTTCTTTTTAAGTTAGACCATAGTCTAGCAATTGTCTCCCTATTTTTTTGTGCATTGATATCATCAGAAATTGTCTTTCTTGAATGGAATGACTCATTGGTGGAAGAAGGATGATTTGTTTGCAACTTGTAGATGGAGTAGTAAGAGCAAGACACATATAGAAATGAGTGCTAAAGTGAGACATATAGAAAGAGGTATAGATAGAGAGATAGATTGATAAAGAGATAAAGAAATATAAAAAATTAAAAGAAACAAATACTTAGTTGACCTTCCATAACTCTACCTCTAAATATTGCACTTGCTACATACAAGCACTTCTTGAGAAAATGGGTAGCAGTAGCCAAGAAGGGAATAGGAGAGTCCATTTGGATCAAGAGGAGGATGCACAAAGTGACCAAGGGGAAAGAAGAAATATTGATCTAAAGAGAGGAGAGTCTCTAATGTTCAATAGAACCCTACTGAAGACTATCATAGAGCAAGAACCTCCCCAAAGAAAGACATTATTCAAAACCCTCTGCAAGGTAAGAGGTAAGGTCTACAAAGTTATTGTAGATTCTGGTTCAACTGATAATATAGCCTCAGTAGAAATGATAGAGAAGCTTGGATTGAAGAAGTTTCCTCATCCTAACCCTTATAAGGTTTCATGGCTAAATAAGGAGTAGCAGATCATAGTAAATGAGCAATTTCATGTTCAATTTCAAACAGGGGAGTACAAAGACAAGATTGTCTATGATGTTGTAGAAATGAATGCTTGCCACCTATTGTTAGGTAGGCCCTAGAAATTTGATGTCAATTCTAAGCATGATGGAAGGAGTAATGTTTACATCATCTCCAAAAATGGGAAGGAATACACCATGAGACCACTGCTAGAAGATAGGAAGGAGATCCAACATGCATCTAGTGTGATGATGGTTGGACAAAAGAAGTTTTTCAAGACCCTCAAGGTGAAAAACACTCCTTTCTTTGCCACAGTAGTAAAGACAACACTTGGAGAAAAAGAAAAGGAAAGTAGATCCAATGAAAGGATTGTGGGACCCAAGGAAGTAAGGCAACTATTAGACAAGTACAAAGAAGTCATTTCATATTGTACCAAGGGAAAATACACCAAAATCATGATGAGTAAGATGGGACCCTTCAAAATTTCGCAAAAATATGGCACAAATGCATATAAACTTGAACTCCCTACTGACATTGGTTTATCTAAAAAATTTAATGTTTTTGATTTGTATCCCTATAAGGGAACTACTAATTGTGATATAGATCAAATGGATGGAGTGGAGGTGACTGTGATAAGGCATTTTAGTTAACCATTTGTTCACTATTGAACATCAAAATTCCATAAGCTTGTGATTTCATTGAAACATGATTCTATTCTATAGATAATTATCCACAACAAAATGACTAACCTTCTTAGAAGAAGAATCCTCACTACTAGAATCTTTTGCTGGTAGCTTCTTTGTGATGGCAAGATTTTTGGTTACAGGATGCTTCACCTTTTATCTCTAGAGAATTAACACAAAAATGAGTACCATAAAGTCAAAACATATGTTATATTATCGATATGATCCCAAAAGCAACAAAATAACTAGCATTCTTCAGATTTGGTATGTTTTTCAACATAAATGTTCTAGTTTGCTCATTTAAAATCTCAATTTTGCAAGTACACACCAATCAAAACAAGATTGATATGTGAAATTTTTTAAAGCATTGACACTTTTGTAATGACCTAAACATTTGATGTTTCAATTATGGTTACCTACATATAGCCTTTGTTTGAAGTCTTGAAAGCATTTTGCCTAATTTTCCATATTTGGCCTAGTTGAGGGCAAGTGTCCCTAAAGCCAAATTGTGATCTAAGTTTGATAAGTGTCTTAGGAGAAGGAAAAGACCCTAAGAGAGTGGGTTCCACTTAGGAAGGTAGAGAACCACATATGGTAGGGCTTGGTGAAGTTTGTTTCTAGATAAGTTGGAGAATATTGTTGGTATGAATTTTCACATGATGGAAGTCCTCTGTCCAGGAATAGAATTGTGCCCATTAATAGATAATAGGGTTTATAGATAAGCTGTTTGTTTGCAAGCCTTTCAAAGTTTTATGTGAACCCTACGTTTCTTTCCATTCATAATTTTTTGGGTGCGAAATATTTGAATTAGGTGAATATTCTTTTTCCATTTATGTCTTTTGCGCCCCAAGCTACTTTTCCTCCCAAAATTTCCTAGCCATATGATCTAAGAAGATCCAACATTGTCATTTCCTTGCTTTGAAAACATGAGCACTCTTTATGTATAGCGAGGTAGCGAGTGCCTCAAAGTGTAAAATGAGACCACAAGATGAAGACATGACAGTTGAAAAATTGTCTTCTAACTGATCATTCAATCATGAACACCTAGCAAATGTTGTTAGAATAGGAAAAGGGACTCAGTTGGAGACAATCAAAAATTGGTGCTAGAATGATGATTTTTCTGATGTCTCACTATCTCGCTATCAGAAAAGTTTTCCATATTGTTGTTAGCGAAGTGGCGAGATGTCGTAAAATCAATAGTACGGTGGCCTCAAAATTTATCAATAACTATGGTATGACTAGGTGGCATGACAAGCAATAATTTTTGTCAAAAATAGTTGGCAAGAATGATAATGATTTGATGGGTCTTTGTATTTCCCAGCCCCAAGTTCTATTCAATTCATCAAAGCTCGCTACCTCACTATCAAAAAAACCTGACTTCTCACTGGTAGCAAAGTAGTGAGGCACCGTAAAAGCCAATAGCTGGTGGGACTTGAGGTAATGTGGATGGCTGACTAGGCTCAAAGTAAAGTTTTGTTGATTGCCAGCAGTGCAGATTCTCCTACGTTAGCAATGCCTTGGACCCGTAAAAACATTTGAGAGATCCCAATTGCCAAATCAAGTTTCAATCAATGATCCTCACCATCTCGCTATAAAGAGTTGCACAATGTTTAGACTTTGTGAGATAGAGAGTGTAGGACCCACTTTTCCTTAGGGTACTTGGTGTATTTTCTCCACCTTTGATGTAATCTCAAATCAACGGCCATCGCTATCTCGCCATAAAAAGTTGCTCAAACAATATGCATAACGAGATAGTGAATGAGGGCCCACCGCTATCTTCTAAACAGTAAAGTAACATATCATCTACAAGATCAAATATTAGATCGATGGTTGTCGCTACTTCGCTATGGTAAGGTGCTCATTATTTATGTATAATGAAGTAGCGACCTATTGACACATGTCCTTAGTTGCCAGTGGATCCAGATAGAAGTGCCATAAATAAAAGAGTTGTGTACATGGGAAATTTTCATTGGATTAGAGGGCCAACTTGTCGAGTGTGATACCTAGTTGTCTCCCTCTATACCCCATGATCATATGATTTTTAAGATTGACAACAAAGTTTTAAATACTAAAGGTGGTGGCACTCTACACATTAATAAGATGTCAAAATTTTCAAATGTGAAGTTAATAACAGAGTATAACAGACAAGATTTTCTCAGTTTCACCTTGCACGAATAAAGATTTTGAAATCTTTTCTAAACAAAGATAATTACTACAAGGATTGAGATAAATATGGCATGAGTGTGAAGCAATTGGTTCAAAGATAAATTGCAGAGTTATGAAGAGCAAAAAATCCAAGTAAGTTCTCATGCCATAATTTCCGAAAAAACTTTAGTCTTGTATGGTTTAATCAAAGGATGGTTCCAAAGAGTTCACTAGATCTTGGGTTGTGGATAACAGAGGGATTACTAGGTAAAAATACTTGGGCCTGGGATTGTAATATCCCACATACTAGTTCAAACTGGTTTGCAGAAAAGAAGTGTTTTGTCACATAAGATAACAACCCTCTCAATGGTAACATCATCCTTTAAACAAATTTTCAAGATATCATAGCCTAATGCCAAGGTAACAAAAATGTGTGGGGTCCTGTGGATAGTTTTTGAGGAAGTTGAATAAGATTTCATACTCACGAGTATGGTCTTTCTCACTTTTTGTTAGCATGCACCTTTTTTTGTATCAGTGGATGGAAAATTTTGGTCAAAAGGTGTTTAAGAAAGCAGACGTGGCTGGGAATCAGAAGTTACCCATTTTGTTTTATTTGATAGCCACATTGTCTCCCTACTCAAAGGTTGTGCACTAAGTAATTTTTTCACTATTTCTGAAGCTTGGCATGATCAATGAAGAGTGGGAAGTAAAGATGAATTTTACAAAGCAGTTATCTTGACAAAACCCATAGGTTGAGGATAGAGTGCAATCATTAGAATAGATTTTGTCAGGGACAAGCTTAGTAGTTACATATATGAAAAAATCACCGTTGGAGAAAAATCAACAAAAGGAGGTGATAGAATGAAGCCTGCAAGAGAATGTGTGATTGGCATAACTTCCTGTTAGCCTTTTTCTTTTTGATAGATGTCTGTGTCTTCCTCTTGTAAAGGACACCTATCATTTTCTGTTAGCCTAAAGCTTGTTGCATCTCACACTATATAAGTGAGATTCCAGGGCTAGAGAAAGGGTCCAAATTCTATTTGTCTAAATGATACTTAGTCTATCTTTGGTCCATTGTTTTGGAACAAATTGGTGGTGTATTTTCTCAAACAGATCTTGAGAATACATGAATATATAATGATCTATGTTTCTGCTGAAGGTCATTCTGAGTCTACTGTAAATTGTATACATTTTTCAAGGAAAATGAATACAAATTATGAACTATCCCCATATCAGTTCTTTCTGAATCTTGTCTCCTTTTAATTACTTGGTTATCTTGATATTGTATAAGTAAAGGCTTTTGTAATTGAATGCAATCCAGCTAGGTTGTATATCTATTTATCACCACTGTTAATTCAATGAATTAAGTAAAAGCTTTGGTGAATGTGATAAGGTTGTTGTAGTAGTGGAAAGGGTTTTGAATGATAAATTTTGATAAAAATTGCTGATAAAATTTGTTGTAAGGCAACAAATTAGATCTAAGAATTTACTATAGACTCTGAACCCCAATGGAATAGGCACTAATCAAAATTTGATCCAACTAAATGAGAAATATGTCACCAATGGTTATAAAAAATGCAACATCAAATTAATTTTTACTTTTATTTCTTAAAGATTTTCAAAGTTGGCCAGTACTTGTCTGCATGGAATGTTTTAGTTTCAGTTAGCCACTATTGCTAAGAACACCTGTAGATCTATAGAAGAATTTTTGGTCATATTTTTTATATGGGATGTATTTATCAAGTTATCAAGAATTGTGTATGTATTTGAGGATTTGAGATGAGAATCAGAATGAAACTAAAAATAATCCTCATATAGTTCTCACAGTCTTGAATCATCCCTGGGTATACCCACCCTAGTTTTGCAGAGCCAGAAGAGTAGAAAACCACCCTTGGTTTTGTTGAAGTTTGGCCCAAATGCTTTGCACATGCAATTATTGATAAGAATTGGCTAGTATTTAGATTGTGTGAGTACTGTCATCTTGGTATTAAGCATTTTTTGCTTAGTAGTTTAAAAACACCAACAAAATGGTAACTCTGATGGGGAGCTATGAAGTAATTCACTGTTAAAAGGACAAGAATTTCTGGTTTATAATTTGAATATTTTATTCCTACTCTCAGTTGGGTTTGTGCCCATTCTAGTCACCAAAAAAATGGTGACTCTACTAGGGAGATAAGATGGCAATCCATTTTGTTGAAAGGACAAGAGTCTCTGGTGATCATTGAAAATTTTAGTCCTATTTGCAGTTAGGTTTTTCCCATCTGAGTCACCAACAAAATGGAAACTCTGTTGGGGATTGTATTGAATCAGAATGACAGACAAACCTTGAGAATTTAAGAAGGGATTCAATATAGCAAGAAGATATGGATGGAAATATTGCAAGAGTAAGTTCTCTGATGTGTTTTTCCAATTTTCTTACTTAGTTGTCATACACCCAGTGATGCTTTGTTTAGGATAGCAGTATCTTTGAAGGATTGAATGTAGATTGTGTCGCCACTAAGTTTTATGTTCAATCAATTCAGTCAGTTTGGTTTTCAAAAATATTGCTATGAATTTAGAGTTAGAATTGTTGAATAAAGGTTTCTCTCTTCCGAGTGTTTTAAAGATTTGAAAATTTTACAAGTGGGAATTTCAAGTCAGATTTGACATGTTGTAAATCATTGTATAAAATCTTTCTCACAATTTGTGAGTGGCGACTCTCTCTAAAGGATCTCTAAATCATTGTAGATTAGTTACCTATAAATGTTTTCAAGAATTTTCAGTTGAAATAAGAAGATCTGAAAGTTGTGTGAATTTTCAAGCAAGAAGAGAGATCTATATAAGTTTCTGACTAGTAAGTTTCAAATTGTTGTTTGATTTGCTATTAAAAGTTTTTGAAATGATAAATGTGAATCACTACTGTGATTTCATTTCTCTCCTCAAGGAGATGGTGAGTCTGTAAGGTTATGATTAGTGGTGTGAGGAATTCATGTTAGCACCAGGCCAATCAGCAGATTAGTGGTTTCATGCAACAACACTAAATGTATTCTCATTTTCATGTATTTTCTTTTCATGAAAATTGATTGTTATACAAGTGTGTTCTCCGTCAAGTGAAGTTTCAGCACTGAGAAGAGGAGAATAGTGTGATAAGTTTCAAACACTTCATTAGATCAAGTTTCAATAGTTGTTTGTAAAAGTTTTATGAAGTGTTTTTCAGAAGTTGAAATGGGTAGAAGGGTATAGATCTGCTGCAAAATATAAATCAGAAGTTGTTATAGGTGAATGAGGTTCAAATTTGTTAAGAATGTCAAGATTCATTTCATCTAGTATGCAGCCAGTTAATGAAATTCCTAAATCCATTTCTACCAAGTGGTATATGCCATTAATTTTTAATGCTATTCATGGTTTCTCAAATCTCATTCCCAATGAAGTTAGAAAAAGTTTGCCTAAGTTTAGTGGAAACCATCTTATTACAGCTAGTTACCATATTGAGTTGTTTTCTGATTTGATGGGTGACTATGAAATTGCTCATGAGGACTTGCATATGAAGTTATTTGTTCAAACTTTAGAAGGTGATGCTAGAGACTAGTTTTCTTTTCTACCAGCATGTTCTATTTCATCTTGGGGTAAATTACATTCTACCTTCATGGAGCAATTTGGAGAAAGGGTAAGCATATCTGACTCTTATGATAAGTTCTTGAAGATTCATATTCAGAGTGATGAACTTGTCTCTCATTTTAACATCAGATTTGCAAGAGTTTTGAATGAAATCCCTGAGAATTATAGACCTGATGATCAAATGTGTTTAGCAATGCATTTTGATGCATTTGACAAGAAAATGAATTATCTACTAAGGGATAAAGAACCAAAGACATTATATCAGGATTTTGTGACTGCTAGGGATATCGAAAATAACTTGAGATACGGATTGACTAAAGGTCATTTTTCTATGTATGACTGCCAGTATAATGTATTTGAAAGAAAGGATGAATATAGTGTTGGTGCTTCAGTTTCAAATAAGCATATCCATACCCCTACTGTAGGTTTTAATCAAATGGAGAATTCAAATTAGAATGTGTGTATAGGTAAGGTTAGCTTGGTTACAAATGACAACACACATGTTCATGATGCTACAGCAATAGGATGTATCTCAGACTTTGATAGGATTCCACAATGTGTTGATATTGAAGATCAAGAATTAGATACATTAGCAAGTTCTTGTGATGTTGTTTGTATATATGATTCTGTTGCTAATGAAGTTGCTGCACCTAGATCTCTGTTTTGTGCAAATGAGAAAACTGAGAGTTATCTTTCTGATCATGGAATTGATGTTGCTGATCCAATAGACCATGAAGAGATAACACAAGATGATAAAGTTGATCAACAAAACGTGTAGGAAATGAACTATCTTATTGAGAGATGGCATTATGTTGAGAATGTTTTAAAAATAAAAATGGAAAAATATGCATCTCAACATGAGGATGAAGAAGTTGGAAGCAAGTTTTTAAATGATGATAATTAAATTGTTGACCTAGTGTGTTATCAAGATGAATTATATGAAGGAGATGATGAGAGTGGTAACTTGAATCATAGTGAGGACAATGACACAATATGTTCAACTTCATATGAGTCTAATGCTGAATGGGAGGAAGAGAGTAATGATGATAATGAACGCTCATTTGAAGATAAGGGTATGAATTCCTCTTTTGAATCTGAAAAAGAAAGTGCATCTCAGTTTGTGTGTTACACAAATCAGTTAGCAAATGAAAAATATGAAAGTGATTTATCCACAAAGTATGAAGATAAAGAGATGATGAGGTCAGTTGATGCTAATAACTTTGAATATGAAGATTTTAGGGTAGAGTTGTCAAGTGCTTTTATATCAGACAATAAAGATTGAGCATATAGTGGGATGTTTAGGAATGAATCACAGTCTGTTTGTAATGGTTATCCTAAACAAGTTAATAAAGAGGATGTAATTATGGACACTATATATTTGATAGAAGAAATAGACATGGAGTCTTCATATAGTTCTAACTTTTCTTCATACGATAAAATTTTCCATGAAGATAAAATGGGTAGTGAATTTAAAGTATATGATAACACTTTATATTATGATGCTTCTAAGGATGAACAACCAATTTTTTGTCAAAATGTTCAAAGAGGCATGGAGTTATCAATCCTTTGTTTGGAGAAGACTTGGAAAGTCTAGATTTAGTTGAGAATGAGTTTAATGATGATACATTATCTTACTGTTGTGAGAGATCAGATTGTTCTATTTTTGGGTATGATGGTGAAAGTATTGATGAGATGGCATCTTATGAAATTGACGACAAGGTGTCTGATGAATATGTTGAAAATCAGCATGCACCTTGTAATGAATTTTATGATGAATATTCTAATGAGGTGACTAACCCATTTTCTGATCTTAGAGAATCACTCAAAGATCTTGGATTAGTTTTAGATTCTGACGTTTATGATATTTATGAGTACTAGTCAGATTGTTCTTCAGAGTACCATCAAGATATGCACATGGATACACAATTTGAAGGTATCAGTGATCCTTTTCCTCAAGTTGAATATGAAACTTTCATATTTGAGATTGACAACATCTACAAGTCATTAAATAAAGAGGATTTTCAGTTTGGTATGTTTAAGCATGCTAATCAAAACTTTCATGATGAGCAAATGTTTGAAGATGAAGCAAATTTTTATATGCATTGTGGAAGTCAAGGTTTAGATTCAGTTTTGCTAAGTGGTGAGATTCAAGATATATATCTGATTGGTGAAACTGATATGAGTGATAATCCTAGTTTATCTCATGCAAGTTTAGATGAAAATCATGTTTATGACAATGGTTAAAAAATTTATTAAATTTCGGTGGCTTGGGGCCATCATTTATACATAAACTGAGTTGTAGCTTCTTGCTTTTCATGAAGCTATCGAAAAAAGAAAATTTTGGGAGTCTATATGTGGTCTGCTTATCCCATAAATTCTAAGCCCTCACTTGAATCTAGAGAATTCAATGTCCCCAGATAGAGCCACTGTTGGTATGAATTTTCACATGATGGAAGTCCTCTGTCCAGGAATAGAAATTTTTAGATTGTGCCCATTGATTGATAATAGGGTTTCTAAATAAGTTGTCTATTTGCAAGCCTTTGAAAGTTTTATGTGAACCCTACATTTCTTTCCATTCATAATTGTTTGGGTGCAAAATGTTTGAATTAGGTGAATATTCATTTTCCATTTATGTCTTCCATGCCCTGAGCTACTTTTCCTCCCAAAATTTCCCAGCCATCCAATCTAAGTAGATCCATCGTTGTCATTTCCTTGCTATGAAAACATGAGCACTCTTTATGTATAGCAAGGTAGCGAGTGCCTGAAAGTGTAAAACAGGACTACAAGATGAAGACACAGAAGTCAAAAAATTGCCTTCTAATTGATCATTCAGTCACAGACACCTGGAAAATGCTGTCAGAACAGGAAAAGGGACCCAGTTGGAGACAATTAGAAATCACTATCAAAATTATGATTTTTCTGATGTCTCACTATCTCGCTATCGAAAAAGTTTGCTATATCGCCGTTAGCAAAGTGGTGAGATGTTAGAAAATCAAAAGTACGGTGACCTCAAAATTTATCAGTAACTATGGTATGACTAGGTGGCATGACAAGCAATAATTATTGTAAAAAATAGTTGGTAGGAATGATAATGATTTGACGAGTCTTTGTATTTCACGGCGCCAAGTTCTATTCAAGTCATCAGAGCTCGTTACCTTGCTATTAGAAAAACCTGACTTCTCACCATTAGTGATGTAGTGAGGCACCATAAAAACCAATAGCTGGTGGGACCTGAGGTAATGTGGATGGCTGACTAGGCTCAAAGTAAAGTTTTGTTGATTGCCAGTAGTGCTGATTCTCCTACGTTAGCAATGTCTTGGACCTATAAAAGCATTTGAGAGATCCCAATCGCCAGATCAAGTTTCAATCAACGATCCTCACCATCTCACTATAAAGAGTTGCATGATGTTTAGTCTTTAAGACATAGCGAGTGTAGGACCCACTTTTCCTCAAGCTACTTGGTGCAGTTTCTCCACCTTTGATGTAATCTTAGATCAATGGCTGTCACTATCTCGCCATAAAAATTTTCTCGAACAATATGTATAGCGAGATAGTGAACAAGGGCCTACCACTGTATTCTAAATAGTACAGTAACATATCATCCACAAGATCAAGATCAGATCGATGGTTGTCACTACTTTGCTATGGCAAGGTGCTCATTCTTTATGTATAGCGAAGTAGCAACCTACTGACATGTGTCCTCAGTTGCTAGTGGGTCCAGACAAAAGTGCCATAAATAAAAGAGCTGTGTACATGGGAAATTTTCATTGGATTAGAGGGACAAATTGTCAAGTGTGATACCTAGTTGTCTCTCTCTGTACCCCATGATCATATGATTTTTAAGATTGATAGTAAAGTTTTAAATATTGAAGGTGGTGGCACTCTGCACATTAATGACATGTGAAAAATTTTGCATGTGAAGTTAATAACAGAGTATAACAGGCAAGATTTTCTCAGTTTCTCCTTGCACGAATAAAGATTTTGAAATCTTTTCTAAACCAAGATAATTACTACAAGGATTGAGATAAATTTGGCATGAGTGTGAAGCAATTGGTTCAAAGATAAATTGCAAAGTTACGAAGAGCAAAAAACTTCAAGTAAGTTTTCATGCCATAATTTCTGAAAAATTTTCAGTCTTGTATGGTTTAATCAAAGGATGGTTCCAAAGAGTTCACTAGATCCTGGGTTGTGGATAGCAGAGGGACTACTAGGTAAAAATACTTGGGCCTAGGATTGTAATATCTCGCATACTAGTTCGAACTGGTTTGCAAAAAAGAAGTGTTTTTTCCTGTATAGAAGTATATGGATTTTTGATAAAGGGAAACTAGTAATCCTGAGTGTTTTCCTAAAGTTTCATCTCTTTGAAACTATGATAAGATGTCGTAGTCAAGTAACCAAGGTTTTGAGAAGTATAATGAATGAACCTAGTAAGATAATAGCCCTCTCAGCGGTAACATCATCATTTAAACAAATTTTCAAGACAACATAGCCTGATGCCAAGGTAACAAAAAAGTGTGGGGTCCTGTGCATAGTTTTTGAGGAAGGTAAAGAAGATTTTATTCTCATGAGTATGGTCTTTCTCAATTTTTGTTAGCATGTATCTTTTTTGTATCAGTGGATGGAAGATTTTGGTCAAAAGATGGTTAAGAAAGAAGACGTGGCTGGGAATCAAAAGTTACCCATTTTGTTATATTTGATAGCCACATTATCTCCCTACTCAAAGTTTGCACACTAAGTAATTTTTCCACTATTTCTAAAGCCTAGCATGATCAATGAAGAGTGGGAAGTAAAGATGAATTTTACAAAGTAGTTATCTTGACAAAACCCACAAGTCGACGATAGCATGCAATCATCAGAATAGATTTTGTTAGGGACAAGATTAGCAGTTACATATACGACAGAATCATCGTTGGAGCAAAATCAATGAAAGGAGGTGATAGACAAAATCCCGCGAGAGAATGTGTGATTGCATAACTTCTTGTTAGTCTTTTTATTTTTGGTAGATGTCTGTGTCTTCCTCTTGTAAAGGACACCTATCATTTTCTCTTAACCTGAAGCTTGTTGCATCTCACACTATATAAGTGAGATTCCGGGACTAGAGAAAGGGTTTGAATTCTATTTGTCTAAGTGATACTTAATCTATCTTTGGTCCATTGTTTTGGAACAAATTAGTTGTGTACTTTCTCTATCAGATTTTGAGAATACATGAATATATAATGATCTGTGTTTCTGCTGAAGGTCATTTGGAGTCTACTATAAATTGTATACAATTTTTAAGGAAAATGAATACAAATTATGAACTATCCTCATATCAGTTCTTTCTGAATCTTGTCTCCTTTTAATTACTTGGTTATCTTGATATTGTATAAGTAAAGGCTTGTGCAATTGAATGCAATCCAGCTAGGTTGTATATCTGTTTATCACTACTATTAATTCAATGGATTAAGTAAAAGATTTGGTGAATGTGATAAGGTTGTTGTAGTAGTGGAAAGGGTTTTGAATGATAAATTTTGATAAGAATTGCTGATAAAATTTGTTTTAAGGAAAAAAATTAGATCTAAGAATTTTCTATAGACTCTAAACCCCAACGGATTAGGCACTGATCAAAATTTGATATAGCTGAAAGAGAAATATGTCACAAATGGTTGTCAAAAATGCAACATCAAATCAATTTTTACTTTTATTTCTTGAATATTTTCAAAGTTGGCTCGTTCTTGTCTGCATGGAATGTTTTAGCTTTAGTTAGCCACTATTGTTGAGAACACCTATAGATCTATAGAAGAATTTTTGGTCATATCTGTTATATGGGATGTGTTTATCAAGTTATCAAGAATTGTGTATGTATTTGAGGATTTGAGACGAGAATCAGAATGAAACTAAAAATAATCCTCATATAGTTCTCACAGTCTTGAATCATCCCTGGGTATACCCACCCTAGTTTTGCAAAGCCAAAAGAATAGAAAACCACCCTTGGTTTTGTTGAAGTTTGGCCCAAATGCTTTGCACATGCAATTGTTAATAAGAATTGGCTAGTCTTTAGATTGTGTGAGTACTGTCATCTTGGTATTAAGCATTTTATTGCTTAGTAGTTTTAAAACACCAACAGTTACCTACATATAGCCTTTGTTTGAAGTCTTGAAAGCATTTTGCCTAATTTCCCATATTTGGCCTACTTGAGGGGAAGTGTCCCTAAAGCCAAATTGTGATCTAAGTTTTCCAAGTGTCTTAGGAGAAGAAAAAGACCCTAAGAGAGTGGGTTCAACTTGGGAAGGTAGAGAACCACATGTGGTAATGCTTGGTGAACTTTGTTTACATCTTGTAGTGGGTTTGGGAACTTCAGTTGTGTTTGATTTCAGGGTTTGTTAATCGAAATTGTTGTTTAGGGCTTGGAACTTTTCTTAATTTTTTTCAAAACTTCATTCATAGAGTTTTTCTTTTGTTATTGTGGTCTTGCTCAAATATCAAAGCTATCAAACATATCCAGTAATCTTGAAAAGTATTGCACATGCTTTTATATATATCTTCAACTTGGCTTTTTGATTAGTGAGAGAGTGCATGCATAACTCATGTGAGAGAAGAAGAGTGTTGCTAATGTTGGTCTAAATCTTCATATGATAGAAATCATTTGTCTAGATATAGAAAAGTTAGATTGTACCCATTAATGGACAATAGGGTTTCTAGATAAGTCATCCATTTGCTAGCCTTTGAAATTTTTTGTGAAAACCCTACGTTTCATTCCATTCATAAACTGCTAGGCACAAAATATTTGAAATTTCAAATAGGGTGAATATTATGTTGTCTTTTTATCTTCCACGCCTTTGAGCTACCTTTCCTCTCAGATTCCTCAACCATCCGATCTAAATAGATCCACCATTGTCGTTACCTTTCTATGAAAACATGGGCACTCTTTATGTATAGTGAGGTAGTGAGTGCCAAAAAGTTATAAAATGGGACCGCAAAATTTAGATAAAGCAGTCAAAGATTTATTATCTAGCTAACTTTGCAGTCGTGTCCACCTTGCAAGTACTGTTAGAATGGAAAAAAGGACCCAACAGAAGTCGGCGCCAGAATGAGGATTTTTTTGATACCTCGCTACCTCACTATAAAAAAAAATGAGCATCTCGCCGTTAGTGAAGTAGCGAGGTGCCATAAAATTAAAGACATGATGGCCTCAAAATTTATCGGTAACCATGATTTGTCCAGGTGGCATGACAAGTAATAATTGCTATTGTCAAAAGCAGTTGGTAGGAGCAATAACAATTTGATGGGTCCTTGTATTTCATGGCACCAAGATTTATTAAAGTTTCCAGAGCTCGCTACCTTGCTATCTGAAAAATTTGACATCTCACCGTTAGCGAAGTAGTGAGCTGCCATGAAAATCAAAAGCCAGTGGGACCTCAAGTAACATGGATGGTGACTAGGACTGAAGTAAGGTCTTGTTGGGTGCCAGTAGTGCAAGATTTTCCTACATCATCAATACCCTAGACCCATGCCCCATTCATAAAGTGTACAAGAGATTCTAATTGTTAGATCAAAGTGGAATCAATAGTCCTCACTATCTCACTTTGGAAAGTTGCAAGTTGTTTAAGATACATGACATAGTGAGTATGGGACCCACCACCTTTCAGGGAACTTCATGTTGTTTCTCCACCTTTGATTTAATCTCAGACCAATGGCCATCTTTGTGTCGCCATGAAGAGTTTCTAGGGTGATACGTATAGTGAGGTAGCGAATGAGGGCACACCACTATCCTTCTAAGAAGTACAATAACATATCATTTGCAAGATCAAGATCAAATCAATGGTTGTCACTACTTCGCTATGGCAAGGTGCTTGTTCTTTATGTATAGTGAAGTAGCAACCTATTGACACATGTCCTCAGTCACCAGTGGGTCCAGACAGAAGCACCATCAAGTAAGGAGCTTTGTATGTGGGCAATTTTCATTGGATTTATTAACCAACTTGTCAAGTTCAATGCCTAGTTGTCTTGCTCCATATCCCATGATTGTAGGATTTTTGAAGATTGACAGTGCAGATTTAAACATAGAAGGTGGTGCCACTTTGTGTATTAATTAGACATGAAAGCTTTGCATGTAAAGAAAAATAGAGTATAATATAGAAGATTTAATCAGTTTCAACTTATGCAAACAAATATTTTGAGCTATTCATGAGCAAGAGCAATTATTGAAGAAGATTGTGCTAGAGTTTGGCAAGTTTGTGAAGCAGTTTATTCATAAAAAAAACTTTGTAGGAATACAAAGGAAAACGAGGATAGATTTCAAGTAAGTAATCCTACTATAATCTCTATAGGTTATTCAGTTCTATAAAAGATAATCCAAGATGCCTCCAAAGAAGGGATTTTTTGGTCAAGTAAATTATTTGGATAGAAATGTACATGATGACTTGCTTGAGTTGCTGCTTGAGTCTACTATAGAGATAGTGCAAGTTAAAAAGTTGACCTCATTAAACCCTAGGTTGAGGATAGCTAATGGATTGTATAATAAGGGTAATTGAGTCCAAGATGCTCAAACCTTGCAAACTAGTTTGAATTTTCTCAAGAAATGGTTTGTAGAAAGGAAATTGTATGCCCCACATGGCAATATATGGAATTTTGACATAGGAAAGCTAGTTGTTCCCAGTGTATTCATGAATTATGACCTCCTTGAGGCTGTGGTGAAGAGTTATGATCAAGCCACTAGGGTAGTGAGAAGAGTAGATGGTGAAATTCTAATAACCATTAGTCCAGAAGAGATTAGGGAAGTTTTTCATTTGGGACCTCTCACTAGGTAT
Organism: Cupressus sempervirens; assembly: GCA_028749045.1. NCBI lineage: Eukaryota > Viridiplantae > Streptophyta > Pinopsida > Cupressales > Cupressaceae > Cupressus > Cupressus sempervirens. The sequence goes on along the minus strand of CM053788.1, from coordinate 61,900,366 downwards.
CATTTGCCCATTGATTTGATAGAGTTAGAAAAAGAATATATCTCAAAGAAGGATGTAGTTAGACAAGGTGCACTGAAGGCCCACATTGGCAGAATTGGAACCCTACTAGCAATAACATCATCCTCTAAAGAACCTTCAAGAAAGCATGTTTTAATGCGAGGGCAGTAGATATATACAGGACCCTGTGCAGAATTTTTGGAGAGGGTGAAGAAGATTTTATCCCTGTGAGCTTTATGTATATGATCACTCAAATCTTCTCTTTCAGTGTAGAAACAATATTTGATTTTTCTTCCTACTTGGCTAATGAGATTCATAGTGGATTAGTGGGGATTGCAAAGGGAAAGGTGGAGAAGGTTTTGTGCCAATACTCCCTATTAATGCATATGTTTCTGTTTAAGGGGGTTACATAATTTGGTAATGAAATGGCTTTAAATAGAGAAAAAAAGTGGGAAGCACTGCCAGTTTAATTATGGAGTGCAAATATGACTAGGGAGGCAGAAAATGCTAGTTTTGTTAGATTTGATAGGCACTTTGCCTCCAAACTAAGATGACTCAAATTGAGTAACAATCCCAAAATTCCTAAGGCACTAATGCACCTTATTAGGCCTATGGAAAAACCCCATAATCTGAAAATTTCACATAATTGGGGAGATATTATCACATATTCAATTTCAACTATTATTAGAATTTATGGATTCAAGGGAACACCCCATGTACTACCTTATCAAATGCCATTAAAGGTAGTAGTAGCTGAATTTTTGTGGCAGTTCAGAGGAGTAGAAGAAGCCTTTTTGTAAAAAAGGGGAACAAGATCAATTTTTCCCACTTGCACAGTAGCCCACCAGTTTGTAATAACCAAGGAAGGGTGGGTCTTCCTCTAAAAATTTTTGGAGCAGTATAAAATGGAAATATCTCACTCTCATTTTTCTAATGTAGAAGTTTTCTTTAATTCAGCCCTTAGGCATAGGATCAAGCTTCGTCTAGTTGAGCATGAATTCTATTTCCTTGAAGATGTAATAAGGAATGAGTACTCTCTATAGGAGCAAGAAATAAAGAAAGAAAAATGGAGAGTCTATTCAAAAGTTTTGGATTTTATTAATTGTTTTGAAAAAGGTTACAACCCTCTTAGTAATGTTGTAACTACTATAGATAGAATAAATAAGCTTACAAGTACATTTTCCAAAATAATGGAGGTAATGAATGAGAAGAAGCAACATTTCATTGATTCTTTTCCAAATAAAGCTAGGGAAATGATGAGAAGACTAGGTTTCACTCTCAATATAGGGGCAGACCCATTGGTTGTGCAAAGGAGGATATGATATATTGTCATTTAGGATCAAAGGCCCATTGTAAACAAAGGAAAATAGATAGTTGAATCTACTAGTGGTGCTTTTGAAGAAAGGCCACCTGAACCCTCTCCTAAGAGAAGAAAGATAATAAGGGAAGAGGAACCACATGATGAAAGTTACTCACCTTCCCAAACCCCTATGAGAATTAAGGAGGAGTAGCTCACTGATGAGAAAATTGAACAAATTGGATCACAAGAGGGAGTCTTTGTTACCCAGGAAGAGATTGATGAAGGGAATGCCTAGGAGCCTCTTGTGCCAAGTTTTGAGTTAGCTATAGGAGATTTTAGGGGAAGGATATTAGACCCTATTTTGGAACAAGCCAATCAATAATTTTTGTCTGATGACAGTTTTGTAAGGTCTAGGGCTTTCCATCAGTTTGCTTGGAGGGAAAACATGCACATTTTTGAGAAAAGATGTAAAATTTGAAAGCAAAGCATCTAGAAATGGATGAAGCCTCCATTCAGAATCAAATAAAGGAAAAAATGATACAAGAGTTCCATAATATAACCCTTGAAGAGGGGAGACAAATGGTAAAGGCTGCAAATATTTTATTATTGCCCAATTGGGAAATTTTTGATGCCTTCATTTTTAATTCTATGTCAAATAATTTGGGATTGCAAGATCTAGATAAAAAGGAGTTCTGGGAACTGCATTGAGTAATGACCAAGCTGCTCTTGTTATGTGGTCATTAAGAAGAGGATCCAAGGATGCTCCATCATAGCTTGATGATTCAAGATTAATAAGGAGTATTATTGTGAGGAGAATTGTTGATACCTCACATGTACAGGCAGCCCACATGAATGTGGATTATTCTCAATTTGCCTTGGCTACTATAGAAAGGGAGGAAAAGGAGATGACTAAGCTGTAGAACAAGTATGAAATAGTGGTGGATGCCTACAATAAAGAGGTAAAAAAGAGAATTAAGCTTGAGAATAAGCTATTGGGAAAATCCACTAGGCCAAGAATAACATACCCTTGCCCCCCAATTAAACCCTTCAAATCCACCCCCCTCATAGAAATACCAGATACACCCCAAAGGCCACAGTACTACACTGTTGAGGATTTTGAAGAAGAAAAAGTTAAACTATGGGTCTTACATGTAGAATTGAAATCCAAATATGAAGATAAACTAAGACAAGATCTCACATATTTGGGGGACAAAGTTGAATGGCCACTAATTTATGATCAGTTGGCCAGGGTGATCGGTATCTAGGAGGATTTGAAAGCCAATGATGAGGTTCTAAAGCCTATTGTGAATAAATGGGTAAGAAGGGATAAAGCAATAACATTTTTTTGTTTCTCTGTTATAGATGATTCTTTTGATCAAATTGAAAAAACATTTGATATTATTTCTAAGCTTGCTGATTTTGACAATAAAAGGATTCATTTACAAAAAATAATAGTAGGCTACTTGAAAAAGTACAAGAGCCAGAAATTCAATTTGTTTCCTCGTGCCCTAGATAAAAGAAATAATTTGAAAAGCAAAGAGGAATGGGCAAAAGAAATTGATGATTTATTTTATTTAAGAATGAGTCAAGTCATCAATTAAATAGGGCATGCATGGTGGGCTACCACAATAGAAGAAATGGTGAAGGCACAAATATTCTTTGATTCTTTAAAAAAAGAATTTGTTGCTATTGATAATGAGGTTGAATATATATTAAAGAGACAGAGGGATATTTTGCAATTCAATTGGCCAGATGACACATTATTTGACAAGTGGATGGAAAAAATGGCTCCTGGTGAACAGTTTGATGAAGATGAAACTGACAGTGGTGAGGTCTAGGGTGAGGAAATCCAAATCATTGACACCATCACTAATGACACCCAACCAGAAGAAGAAGACAAGAATAATCTATCACTTTTAGTTGCAGACCTAGGACCACAGGATGCCAATACAACTAAAGAAGGGGAAAACGTAGAAGTTGTTCCTACCATACAGCATAAAGATGGTGAAAGCCTATAGGTGGAGGCTAATGTGCCATCATCAGAACAAACTTCATCATTGGCTAATTTGGCAGTTACATATGAAGAGGGATCAGATCAATAGCCAACTTAGCAACACTAGAACATGTGACAGAGGTTGACCCACTAAAAAGGATGTTTTGATTTGGATATCTTCTGTTACTCACATTTTTGTCATTTTGTGATAGGTGTATGTAAATATTCCTTGTAAAGGAGACCTGGTATTTTCTCTTAGCTTGAAGCTTGTTGCATCTCACACTATATAAGTGAGATTCTAGGGCCAGAGAAAGGGTCTGAATTCTATTTTTTCTAAGTGATATACTTAGTCTACTTTTGGTCCAATGTTTGGAGGAAGTTTGTGATGTATTTTCTCTATTAGTTCTTGAGAATACATGAATAATAGAATGATCCTTGTGTTTCTTCCTAAGGTTATTCTGAGTTTACTATAAATGTATACAATTTTCAAAGAAAATGAATAAAAATTATGAGCTTTCCCCATATAAGTTCTTTTTGAATCTTGTCTCCTTTTGATTACTTGGTTATCTTGATATTGTATAAGTAAAGGCTTGTACAATTGAATGTAATCCAGTTAGGTTGTATATCTATTCATTATTACTATTAATTCAATGGATTAAGTAGAAGCTTTAATGAATGTGATAAGATTGCTATAGTAGGGGAAAGGATTTTTGAATGATGGATTTTGATAAGAATTTCTGATAAAATTTGTTGTAGGGCAACAAATTAGATCTAAGGATTTGCTATAGACTTTGAACCCCGATGGATTAGGCACTGGTCAAATTGATTTAGCTGAAAGAGAAATTTATCATGAATGGTTTACAAATGTAGAATTATAATCAATTTTACTTTTATTTGCTAAAGATTTTCAAAGTTGGCTTGTACTTGTTTGCATGGAATGTTTTGGCTTTTGTTAGCATCTATTGTTGAGAACATCTACAAACGTATAGAAGAATTTTGGCTAGATCTGTTATATGGGATGTGTTTAGCAAATTGTCATGAACTATGCATGTACTTGAGGATTTGAGATGAGAATCAGAATGAAACTAAAATTATCCTCATACAGTGTTTCCCAATCTTGAATCATCCCTATGTATACCCAACCTAGTTTTACAGAGCCTAAAGAGTAGAAAGCCACCCTTGGTTTTGTAGAAGTTGGGCCCAAATGGTTTGCACATACAATTGTTAGTAAGAATTGGCTATTCTTTAGATTGTGTAAGTAATGTCATCTTGGTATTGAGCATTTTGTTGCTTAGTAGTTTTTTAAAACACCAATAGCTAATATATGAAAATGATCTTCACAATCAATGATAAATAAGATTTTTAATAGTTGTTAAATAGGAAAGGAGATCTTAATATATATTTCTAAAAATCTTGTAGTTTATGAGCTAAGTAGTAGTTGTTAATAATCCTATTTTTAATTTAGGTGCTAGATGAGGTATATAGTATTTGACAATAAACTAAATGCATACTAAATTAGTTGTATAGCTATTAGCATTGATTAGAAAATGAGATGATGTGCTAGAGATTGTTGCCAGTGTGTAAAGATCTATTTGAAAAAGTGTGTTCTGATTTGGGATGCAAAGGGTATGGGTTGGCAGCAAGAGAATGTGCCTATCTGAACTATTTGTGTTAGGCTGATGGTTTCTTCTTAGTCTAAGTTCTAAGGGATGTATATTTGTGTTTCCCAAATGAAAACTGCTAATGCAGTACCTATGCTGAGGTATTGTGGCATGGAATATATTGGAACTATAAATCCCTCATCTAGAGAGGCAATGAGGATGAGTGCTATGTGATAATTTAATCTTGTATGTTTTAGAAGTAAAATTGAAGTGCTTAAAAATGGGATAGTTTATAAAGCTTCTTAAAAGAGAGATGGAAAAAAGAGTTAGGATTAATAAATAGATTATCTTTGAATTTTTTTATTTAATTCTATTGACACTTTCAATAAAGATGTTTTCTTTAAGGACAATCTTTGATGAAATTTCATGGCAAACAAGTCAAAAGGTTTAGGGAAAGAAGTTGGTAATTCATCCAACTCATTTAGAAACTATGAAATATGTAATTCATAGCCCCTTCTTATGAACATATAGGAATAAAAATTGGCAAATTAGTCAGAGGATTGGGTTTTAGTTTCTTGTTCATCTCAGTTCCATTTTTCTTCAAACCCCCCTCCTTATGCTAGTTAATAGAGCAAGTCAAACTCACCAGTGAAGGAAATTTATCAAGTGGAAATGGTTACTTGGACAATAGAGTTATATAAGCTCATTTGAAATCATTTTGAGGGGTTGGAGTTCCTAGTGTATGAAATATTGACTAATAAAGTAAATTGTTACATTAAAAAACTATCACAATGATCTTGCAACTCATAACTCTATATTCTAATGGATTGAAATGAGTGTTTTGATTACATGGTTTGATGAATCATTCAAAGTAATTTCTTAGTGCATTAATTAAGTTCCCATTTTATGTTTTGGTAGTTGCAAATAAATTTCTTCTTCTTGGCTAGTTCACTAGCCTAGGTAGAGTAGTTATCATAGAAATTGCTCTAATTTGATTTCTAATTGTTGGAACACAATAACCTTTAGGAATCTATTAGGGAACTACAAGTAACTTGGGGTCAATATGAAATCATCTTCTATTTTTGGAATCAATCCTTAGGTGGATTCAGGCATACTCAAAAAGGTGACTTGATTGTTATAGGGTTTGGATAGAGGGGTAGTTTGATTGGTTTATGCCAATCAAGGATTGGAGTATATATAGAAATTTCTAAAGGTATAGTTTCCAAGAACTAAGATGGATTTGAATCTTTTTGTGTTCCTTTTGAATCTTTGTAAGGCTTGTCAACAAGTAAAGTCTTAAAATCCTTGTAAGTAGGCTATTTTATAGGAATGAGTTGTACGGAGGAGTTGAAGAACTAAAACCTTGAAAATATTCAAGCTCTCTAAAACCATAACTTAGTTGGTATGTTCTTGAACTTTTTTTGAAATATTTTCAAAATGGAAAATTTGGAGGCCTAATTGGGGCAAAATGCTACTAGCCCTAAAATAAGGGTTTGAGGAGATTGGTAAGAAACCATAGAATTTTGTGAGAAAGAGCACTTTGAACCTAATCAAATAGACTTATATGGGATCCCTTCATCCTACTACAACACTGGTGAAGTCCATGCTAAGTTGAATGAATCTTGATGCTTTGAGTCTTGCATCTTGTTAAAGTAGAATATTGAAGTAGGAAATTGGTAGAGGTATCCTTGGAAAGAATAGAAGGATTAAGTAAAGAATTATCCTAGTGTGGGGTCTTGGAGTAAACCCTAAGAAGGTTTATTAGTGAGTCTTGTGAGGTCCTAGTAGAGATTAATTAGTATCTGCTTACCATTATGACAAGTTGACAACTATAAACTTTTGACAACATTTCGTACATTTTTTTGGCCCTAATTCATAGTTGTCAAATTATTTTTGTAAAAAGAGAAGCAGTTAGTTTGTTCAACAAGAGAAGAGAGTTAACCAATTTACTTCATTTCTTTACATTATATATGAAGATTTTAACTTCCAAATATATATGAGATTGTTAATTTCTTAAGCTTTAATTTTGTTGCTTTATGTGAACTCTACTTTGTAGATTCTCAAATATGATAATAAAAGCATTCAAATTTGATCTGTGCTTCAATGTTTTAGTGATGCTTTCAATATTTAGCCAATAGCTACTAGAGGCTTTAGAGGTCTTTGAGGCCCAATTCTATCTTTTTCTATTTTTAACTTTACAAATACAATAAAAATGTATACACTTCAGAGAAGTTGATGGAGGTCATCTAAATTATCAAATTCCTATTAAAATGGAGTTCAATTTATTATGATATAAGGTAGTTGACTTCATGTGAAAAATGCATCTATGATGACAATAAAATACTTAAGAAGAATTCATTACAGGCACTAATATAAGAAATACAATAAACTTATAAAGTATAAATCTTATATCAACTACAAATTATACTTACTAAATAGTGCAGAGACAATTCTTCTATAAATTGGGCTTTACACAGAGCAAGCTTTTGAATAAAAGAAATCACTAAATGTGTAGGCTTAAGGATTGAGGATTTTGTGAATTATATATTTCCTCTAGTATTGAACTTTGAAACAAGGAATCACCCTTTGGCCTACAATATACACCAAGCATCATGCACTCCTTGAATTTAACACAAAGTTTAGTAGAGGAGAAGCACTACAAAGGAAAAAAATAATTCCATATTAATTGCATAATACTTACTACCTAGCATAGAGGAAGCTCTTCTGAAAAAGTTCCACAAACCTCAATTAAAACTTTGTGAATGGCCCATTTCCTACTACATAGATTCTTTCAAGTTAAAAGTTAATTAGCCAAGTTGATTTGATAAAATGCACCATCGATTATGTACAAAATCCAATATAACTCCTATTAATTTAATAAATATACTTACCCATTAGTACAGAGACAAATTCTTAAATAAAGGGCTAATACACCATAAAATCCCTTACGGTATCTAGAGACATTAGTGAACTTGATGAGTTTTGTGTGAATGATCTCTCCTACTATGCGATATTCTTTGGAAATAAGGTTTGACATCAAATGATGCATCTAAAGTTAATGGAAGAACTATAAATGTCTAGGAATTAACTAGTTTTTCTCCCAAACCATGGATTTTGGTATTATTTTGGTCAGCCGGTCTCAGTTTATGTCTCAACCTAAAAACCCTCCTATTTAGGCCCTCATAACTAGGGCTTCCTCAAACTACACCTTCCCCCAATCAATGATTATTTAAACAAGAAGGTATCATCAGAGAAGTCTTCCCCCAATCAAAGATGAAAAGAAAAATGTAAACAGTCAAATTATTTTTCAAATTTCGTTTCTTAGAAAACTACCCATTCCCATCCTTGCAAAATAGAAAAAGTTTTTCTATTTTTCAACTCACCTATTCATTGCTGCAAGGTATGCTTGACTAACGGTCGATAGTTTGAGTTTAGGGCTACAGTAGATGCTTGCAAGGTTTCCAAATGCTCCATTGAAATGCTGCAAATCCCCAAATGAAATCCACAAATGATGCTCAAAATGCTCATCATATGCTCAAGTGAAATGCTCTACTGACATTTTTTGAAATTCTTGAAATGTTTAAATCATATGCTCAAGTTAAATGCTCAACTCATGTTTGCCACTTTTTTTTAAAATCTTTATGTTGTCGTGTTGGGCGCAATTGAGACCAACACAAAATAGAAATCATTGGTCATAATTGTTACCAACACGGGCATGTATTAAAAAAAAAAAAAAAAATTCCTTTATAATGATGACCAACCAAGAAATTTATATTTGATGGTCAAAATTTAGGGTTAAATGTACTGGTGAAAGAGTTCATACTGATAGAGAAAGTTCTCATCGAGGTGGAACAATAATAAAGTAAGGAACATATCCTTAGTTTTATTTTGATTCACATCTATGAGAACTTTCACTATCAGTATTAACTCTTTATGTCTTTAGTTTCTCCCTCTATTAGAAAACTTATGTCTACAACAACTTCTACCAAGTTCATTCTCTCTCATAGACATCTCTATGATAACATTTCTTATGAGATATGGCAATAAACTTCTCCCTCTTTGAAAAAACATTCCAAAGACAAAAAATTTGTTAATATCAATGTACCTTAAGTACTAATTCATTTGCAATATGCTCTTTTCAATATTGCACTAACTGATTGATCTTCAATAGGTTCTGGTTGATGCATCACTAAACTGTTGGAAATATAGATGGAGTAATTGAGAGGGGGGTGAATCAGTTACCACAAAAAAAAATTCACAAATCCCTTAGATGTTTGATAAAACTAGTTACTACTATCACTCAGTAAACATATAGAAATTTGATGTAACTCGGTAAATGCGCCATATGTTAACTTTAATTGAACTTAAAAATTCATAGTGATTAACATGCAAGCATAAAAGAAATAACATGAAAACATGAGAAACCAAATTTAATGTGGAAAACTAATATGGGAAAAACCACCAAGTAACTAGCTACTAATTTTCACTCTTTTGAAGTGAGCCTTGTTAGGAGCCAACCTAGTTAAAGGCTACAATACACACTATTAGGTGTGACCTTGTTAGAGGATTTAATAACCCTGTAAGGAGTGGCCTTGCAAGAGGTCTTTAGAACAATTCAATGGAACTGTCACCTTGTTAGAGGACTTACAAATGGTTGTCAAACCAACTCTGCTAAGAGATTTTGGAATCACTACTACAATGGTAAGAAAGTAACAATGAAATGACCTAAATGAGATGCAACTGAATTTTTGATTACAGATCTCTATTCTGCTTCACTAGATCCTTCCTGATCAAATATAACTTTGCTGCTCCTCAAGGATATCTGACCATCCTTCAAATTCACTCACACTTTTCTCTTCAAACAATCAATACACTTGCATACTCAATCATAAATTAGAATTCTCAATTTGACCTTTCATATATACCTTTCAAATTATCAAGTCAGCTCATTTACAACTTACAGTTACCAATAATCATTACCTCAATTGGCTAGGATTAATACTTGAAACAATTAAACTTCATTTCTCAATTCAAAAAAATCCTTCATTAGCTAACCCAGCTTGGTAAACACTATTCCTAAAATGATTTCCTATGTTAACCAGCAAAATCTTGGTTAAAACTACAAACCCTGCAAAATCCTTTAGATACTGAGTGAACTCGGTAAACACCGACTTTCCTTCATTAACCATGTGAACTCAGTTAACACTGCTTTCTACCACATTTTCCTTTGATGGCTGATTGAGCTCGGTAGACACTATCTACATAGAGTAATTTCTACGAATGCTTGGTAGACACTAAAAATTGACTTGCCAACCAACTGAACTCAGTAGACACTGACTGATAACTGATATGACATTTGTGTAACATCAAAGACAACACACAATTAGACAATTGTATCCAAAAATCTCCCTCTTTGGTATTGATAGCAACACAACATGTTATAGCACAATGAAATTTGAAAACAAGTCTTTCTTTGACAAAAATTTTCTCCCTCTTAAATTTTATGCCATAAACTTCTCTAATGCAGTAATCTCCCTCTATGAAGGAATTACATAGCTTCTTCTCCAAATAGTAAACTTTCTCTCAAACAAATTTTAGAAAGATATGACAGTAAAATCTCCCTCTTTGACAACACATGCTAAAGACAACACATACCAAATGAGTATCAATGTACCTTGAGTACTGATTCATATGCAATATTCCCTTGACTATGCTTCATCAACTAATAGATCTTTAATTTGGTTCATGTTGATGCATCACTAAAACTTTATTTTAGTGAGCTTTAGATAGGGGAATGTCCCCTAACTTACCTCTTAGATACAAGAATGCATCCTTAGGTAATGGCTTGGTAAATATGTCTATAATCTATTCTTTTGTATGGACATATTCCAATCAAATCTCCTTGTCCTACATCAAATCTCTAACAAAGTGGTATTTTATAGCAATGTGCTTGGTCTTTGGAATGCATCACTAGATTCTTTGATATATTAATTGTACTTGTATTATCAGAAAACATAACAACTAGTTCTTTGATCTCAACCTTCATGCCTTCCAAGAACTATTTAAAACAAACAATATTAGAACAGTTCACTACTACTGCAACATATTCTACTTCTGTTGTAGATTGGGATGTGCAATTTTTTTTTTAACTTTTCCAAGATACCAACCCTTTTCCTAGAAAGAATGCTCCACCACTTGTACTTTTTCTATCATCAATGTTTCCTGCCCAATCAACATCAGTAAATACTTTTAAGTCTAGATTTCCTCCAAGTTTATACCACAAGCCATAATCTTCAGTGCCTTTCAAGTATCTCAAGATTCTTTTGATTTCCATCATATGATTTTCTCTAGGTTTTGTTGAGAATCTTGCCACTATACCAACTACAAGAGCAATATCAGGCCTTGTATGAACTACATACTACAATTTTCCAATCATTGATCTATATAAGGTTTGATCTACCTCCTTTGAATCATCATCTTTGGTAAGCTTTAGTCTAGTACACATGGGGGTTCCAATTGGTTTACAATCTTCCACACCAAACTTCTTGAGTATCTCCTTGATGTACTTAGACTATGTGATGTAGATACCATTCTTGCTTTACTGTATTTGAATACCAAAAAAGAACTTAATCTCACCAAACATAGACATTTCAAATTCTTTGTTCATTTTCTCTAAAAATTCTTTGCATTGATCATCATTCCATGTAAACAAAGTGTCATCCACAAATATTTCTGCCAAAACAATCTTGTTATTTGGTCCTTCCTTGATGTACAAACTATTGTTATCATTAGTTCTTTGGAAACCAATTTGAATAAGGTAGTTATGCAATCTCTCATACCATGCTCTAGGAGCTTGTTTTAGACCATACAGTGATTTATGTAACTTGCAAACCATGTTCTTTCTATCTGGATCAACAAAACCTTCAAGTTGTTCAATGTAGACTTCTTCATCAAGAATACCATTGAGAAATGTAGATTTGACATCCATTTGATATACCTAAAATCCTTTGTGTGTAGCTTATGCAAGTAAGGTCATGACATATTTCAATCTTGCAACAGGAGCAAAAGTCTCACCATAATCTATGCCTTCTTCTTGAGAATATCCTTTACATACCAATCTATCTTTGTTTCTTGATACCTTAACATCTTCATTCAACTTATTCCTAAATACCCATTTTGTTCCAATCACATTTTTATCTTTAGGCCTAGGTACAAGAGTCTAGGTTTTGTTCTTTTCTATTTTCTCTATCTCTTCATTAATAGCCTCAATCCAAGTTTTATTTTCCAATGCATCTTTAACATTTCTAGGTTCAAAATCAATAAGTAAACAAGTACCTTTTAGCTTAGTTCTTGTCATAGTACCTTCTAATTTGTCTCCAATAATTTGATCTAGTGCATGATGTCTCCTGACATACTTGGCCAATATAGGTTCTTTTCCTTTTGACTAAATTCCACTATCTTCATTTTGAATTTCAACTTCCAGCTCTGGTTGATTTGTCTATGGCTTGGGTCCTTCAGATTCAGTAAGCATTGGCTCGATAGCTTTAGACTATGACTCGGGTCCTTGTGACTCGGTTTGAACTTCTTGCAACTTAGTGATTGAGGAAGACTCAAGAGTAGAAGTCTCTTAATTGACAGATGTGTCTGGCAATGTATCAGGTTCAATGGAAACAAATCTCCTATAATCTTCTAGTTCCTTTTGGCTTTCTTCTTCAGTCCTTTTTGCAAACTCATCAACTTTCACATGTGCACTTTCTATGACTTTGTGAGTAGACAAGTTCAAACATCTATATGCCTTACTCTTGCAAGAATATCCTAAAAATATACCTTAATCACCTTTCACATCAATTTTCCTTTTCTAGATTCTTTCAAGATGTAACATTTACTTCCAAATACTTTTAGGTAACTTACATTGGGTTTATAGCCATACCATAACTCATAGGTGGTTTTAAATGAGTCATTCTTCAATGATCCTCAATTTAAGGTATGAACTACAGTGCTGATAGCTTCCTTCCAGTATTTGATAGCAATGTTCTTTTCAATCATTAGAGTCCTTGCACAATCCATGATAGATTTGTTCCTCCTTTTAGCTATTTCATTATTCTCAGAAGTTCTAGGAGCTGATACCTATCTTTTGATTCCTCTTTCAATGCAAAAGTTATTAAATTCATTGGAGATGAATTCACCACCTCTATTTGATCTTAAGAATTTCAATCTTTTCCTTTTATCCTTCTCTACTCTTGCCAAATACCATTTGAACTTCTCAAATGCTTCTTACTTCTCAAATGCTTCTTACTTCTTTCTTAAATACATAATAGTCATCATTCTAGAGTAGTCATCAACAAAAAGAATAAAGAACTTTTCTCCAATATAGCTCTCAATTCCAATACGTCCACACAAATCAGTATGCACAATTTCAAAAATATCTTCAAACTAATAGTTTTTTACTTTTAAAGCTAGTCTTTCCCATCTTACCAATCTAACAATTCTAGCATAGACCAACATCAGGTTTCTTCAAACTAGGAATGCCTCTTACTTTCCTAAATGTGCTTATTTTCACCATGTTATCAAAATTCACATGACATAAACTTTTGTGCCATAACCAAATTTCTTCAACTTGAGCAATAAAACATCAACACTCATCAAGATCAAGATAAAACAAGTTACCTTTTGTTTTTTTTCCTGATCTAATCAGTTTTCCTTTGTCATCTAGTAGTCTTGCCTTGCTAGGCATGAATTCCACCTTGAATCCAATGTTGATTAGTTGTGCCACACTCAATAGATTATATTTTAGTCCTTCAACCCAATATGCATTATCACATACAAGTTCTTTGGTTAATGAGATTTGACCTCTTCCTTTTATGCAACAAGGTTCATTGTTTCCAAACCTTACACTACCACCATCATAGTCTTCAAAATGTTCAAACTCTATTTTGTCTGTGTCATATGATGTGAACATACACTTTCTATGATCCATGTATCATTTTTTCTCACATGAGAGATAAGTTCCATCTTATCTTCTTCATCATTATCAGATTCATCTTTCATAGCAATGTGAACAATTTCATCTTCACTATTATCAGAATCCTAAGAGTCCTTAGCCATAAAACAAGTCTTCTTACATTTGTCCTTGAATGATTTGAAATCTTTCTTGCCATTGCACTTGTGACCTTTCTTCTCATCCTTGCTTTGCTTTTTTGGGCACTTGACTACAATATGACCAATTTCCTCGCATGAAAAATAGATTAGGGGAACTTTACCTTTATATTTTCCTCTACCTCTAGAATATTTCCTTACAAGTAGAACTTCAATAACTTCAAGATCACTATCAGAACTTTTGTCTAATTCTTCTTCACTTTTTGACTAAGAATCCTTTATCTTCTTACCTTTTTATTTAAGTGAAATCTTAGCCTCAAATGTTGATTCAATATTCTTGGAAGTTGGAACATAATTGTCATAGTTATCTAGCTCAAAGACTATCAATATTTCTACTATGGAATCCAAAGTTATCCTATCATTTGCTTCACATCTTCTTTCTTGAATTGTAGATACTCTAATTGCATAAATGGGAAGAAATGTTCTAAGAACTTTACTTACAATAGTTTCTTCCTTGATATCTCCTCTAGAAGCTTTGATTGCACTGACACTTTCTTTGATCCTTTTAACATATTTGGAAATGTTTTCATCCTCTCTCATTCTCATCTGATCAAATTTTCCTCTTAGGCTTTATTCTTTAGCTCTCCTCACATTATCATCACCGTCGTAGATGTCCTTCAACTTGTTCCACATTTCAAAGGCATTTTTGCAGTCCTTGATATCATCAAATTCTTCATAGCTTAGAGCAGATGCAATGTATATCATCATGGTGTTATGAGTCTTCTACTCAACAATGTCATTAATAGACAATGTACCAGAAGGAGTTGTATATTCTCCATCAAGTTATTTTAATCTTGTATCTCTAATGGAAGCTAGATGAAGTATCATTAGTTCCTACCATGCTGAAAAGTTATCTTTGCCAAGCCTTGGAATTTCTCTCTTGTAAGAAATCTTGATCTTTAGTTTAGGTCCTTGAAACCTTTCCTACAAGCACCAAAAGCTCTAATACTAATTTTTGGAAATATAGATGGAGTAACTAAGAGGGGGGTGAATTAGTTACCACAAAAACAAGTCCACAGATCCCTTAGATGTCTGATAAAACTAGTTACTAGTGTCACTTGGTAAACATATAAAAATTTGTTGTAACTTGGTAAATGTAGTGTATGTTAACTTTAATTGATCTTAAACATTCACAATGATTAACATGAAAACATAAAGAAAAAAAACATGAACACATGAGACACTAGATTTCACATAGAAACCCAATATGGGAAAAACCACGAAGTAACTAGCTATTGATTTTCACTCTTCTAAAGTGAGCCCTATTAAGAGCCAACCTAGTTGAAGGTTACAATACACACTTTAAGGTGTGACCTTGTTAGAGGATTTAATCACCCTGTGAGGAGTGGCCTTGCAAGAGGTCTTTAGAATAATTCAATGGAACTATCATCTTGTCAGAGGATTTACAAATGGCTATTAAACCAACTCTGCTAAGAGATTTTGGAATCACTACTACAATGGTAAGAAAGTAACAATGCAATGACCTAAATGAGATGCAACTAAATTTCTGATTACATATCTCTATTCTACTTCACTAGATCCTTCCTGATCAAATATAACTTTGCTACTCCTTAAGGATATCTGACCATCCTTCAAATTCACTCACACTTTTCTCTTCAGACAATCAATACACTTGCATACTCACTCATACTTTAGAATTCTTAATTTGACCTTTCATATATACCTTTCAAATTATCAAGTTGGCTCATTTACAACTTATAATCACCAATAATCATTACTTTAGTTAGCTAGAATTAATACTTGAAAAAATTAAACTTCATTTCTCAATTAAAAAAAATCCTTCATTAGTCGACCCAACTCAGTAAACACTATTCCTAAAATGATTTCCTATATTAACTAATAAAAGGTCGGTTAACACTAGAAACCCTACAAAATCCTTTGGAGACTAAGTGAACTCAATAAACACTAACTTTCCTTCATTAAGTATGTGAGCTCAATTAACACTAATTTTTGCCACATTATCCTTTGATGCCTGAGTGAGCTTGGTAGAGACTATCTATGTAGAGTAATTTCTAGGAATGCTCGGTAGACACTGAAAATCACCTTACTGACCAACTGAGCTCGATAGACACTGACTGATAATAGATATGCCATTTTTGTAATATCAAAGACAACACACAAGTAGATAATTGTATCCAACATAAACTTCATTTATTGAGCTTCATATAGGGGGATGATGCCTAGCTTACCTCTTAGATACATAAATGCATCCTTAGGTAATAGCTTGGTAAATATGTCTACAATCTATTCTTTTGTATTGACATATTCCAATCTGACTTCTTTATCTTGCACCAATTCTCTTAAGAAGTGATATTTTATAGCAATGTTCTATGTTTTGGTATGCATTACTAGATTCTTTGATATATTGGTTTCACTGGTGCTATCACAGTATATGACTACTGGATCTTTGATCTCTATCTTCATTCCTTCCAACAATTGTTTGAACTAGATAATGTTAGAACAATTAACTATTGTTGCTACATATTTTGCCTCTATTTTGGATTAAGGGATGTAATTTTTTTTCTTGCTTGTCCAAGACACTAGTCTTTTAGCAAGAAAGAATGCTCCACCACTAGTTCTCTTCCTATCATCAATACTTCCTACCTAATCGGCATCAGTGAACACCTTTAAGTCAAAATTACCTCCAAGTTTGTGCCATACACCATAGTCTTTAGTACCTTTTAGATATCTCATGATTCTCTTGATTGCCATCATGTGATTTTCTTTGGGATTTTCTGAGAATCTTGCCACCATACCAAACGCTAATGCAATATCAAGCCTTGTATACACTCCATACTACAATTTTTCAATCATCGATTTGTATGTGGTCTGATCTACTTCCATTGAATCATCATTTTTGAAAAGCTTATGTCCAGTAGACATAGGGGTTCCAACTAGTCTTGAATCTTCCATTCCAAATTTCTTTAGTATCTCCTTGATATACCTAGACTGAGTGATGTAGATACCATTTTTGTTCTATTAAATCTACAATCCAACAAAGAATTTTATTTCACCAAACACAGACATCTCAAATTCTTTACTCATTTCTTCTAAGAATGCTTCACATACATCATCATTTCCTGTGAATAAGGTATCATCAACAAATATTTTTTCTAACACAATTTTCTTGTCTAGTCCTTCTTTGATATATAGACTAATGTTAACATTTATTCTTTAAAAGCCAATCTGTATCAAGTAATTATGAAGTCTCTCATACCAAGCTTTGGGAGCTTGCTTGAGACCATATAATGTTTTTTGTAATTTTTAGACCATGTTTCTTTTGTTAGGTTCTACAAAACCTTCTAGTTGTTCAATGTAGACTTCCTCATAAAGAATTCCATTCAAGAATGTAGCTTTAAAATCCATTTGATACACTTTGAATCCTTTGCGTGCTACATATGCTAGTAGAATAGCTTTTTCCCATCGATCTTTTTTTATTTTTGGAAACTTTTCCATCTTTATTTAGCTTGTTTCTAAACACCCATTTTATGCCAATTACATTTTTATCCTTAGGTAATGAGGGTCTAGGTTTTGTTCTTCTCTATGCATTCTATTTCTTCATTCGTTGCTTCAACCCAACTTTCATTCACTAGAGCATTTTAAAACATTTCTAGGTTCAAATTTAGCAAGTAAACATGTACCTTTAAATTTTCTTGTTGTCATTGTTTGATCAGGTTTGTCTCCAATCACCTGATCAAGTGCTTGATTCCTTCTGACATATCTTGCTAACACAAGTTCTTAGGATTTGGAATGAGTTCCATTCATTTCATCATGAACTTCAGTATCAAGCTCGGGTCCCACTATTTGTGACTCAAGTTGCATTGTCTACAACTTGGTAACTAATGGAGATTTTGGGGACTTGGGGGGGGAGCTTCCTTTCTCTCAGATAGATTTGGTAGGGTATCAAGTTCATAGTAAACAAATCTTCTGTAATCCTTTGGCTCTTTGTTGCTTTCCTCTTCACCCTTTTTTGCAAATTCATCAATTTTCACATGTGCACTTTCTATGATTTTATGAGTTGAAAAATTCAAATATTTGTATGCTTTACTTCTGTAGGAGTATCCTAAGAATATTCCTTCATCACCTTTGAAATTAAATTTTCCTTTTCTAGATTCCTTCAAGATATAACATTTTTTACCAAATACTTTCAAGTAACTTAAATTAGGTTTGTAGCCATACCATAGTTGATAACAGTTTTGTTTGAATATTTCTTCAACCGCACTTTGTTCAAGGTATGAAACATAGTGTTGATAGCTTTCTTCTAGTATTTGATTGCAATATTCTTTTCAATCATCAGTGTTCTTGCACAATCCATGATGGGTCTATTTCTTCTTTCAACTATACCATTCTATTGAGGAGTACCCAGGGTTGATACTTGTCTTATGATCCCTCTTTCAATGCAAAAATTATTGAATTCATTGGAAATGAATTCACCACCTCTATCTGATCTTAAACTTTTTAATCTCTTTCTAGTTTATTTTTCTACTCTTGCAAGATACCACTTGAATTTTTGAAAACATTCAGATTTTTCTTTTAGATACATTACAATCATCATTCTAGAATAATCATCAACATAAAGAATGAAAAACTTTTCTCCACTATAACACTCTATTCCAATAGGTACACATAAGTCTATATGCACAAGTTCTAAGACTTCTTTTGACTAATAGTTCTTGCTTTTAAAACTAGTCTTTCCCATCTTACTAATTTGCCAATTTTTGCATAGACCCATATCAGGCTTCTTCAAACTAGGAATACCTCTCACTCTTTTATGTTTTCTTATCTTAACTAGATTATCAAAGTTTACATGATGTAATATTTTGTACCATAACCAGTTTTCTTCTACTTAACCGATGAAACATGAACTTTCACTAAGATCAAGATAAAATAGATTACCTTTCATTTGCTTGCCAGATCCAACCAGATTTCCTTTTCTATCCAATAGTTTGGCCTATCCATCCATGAATTCTACCATGAATCCAATGTTATTCAACTATGCCACACTTAGTAGATTATGATTTAGTCCTTCAACCCAATAAGCATTGTTACATACAAGTTCCTTTGTCAAAGAAATACATCCTTTTCCTTTTATGTTACAAGGTTCATTGTTTCCAAATCTCACACTACCTCCATCATAATATTCCATGTGCTCAATTTTTTCTTTGTCTCTAGTCATATGCCACTATCAATAGTCCATGTATCATTTTTTATAACAGAGGTAAGTGCCATTTCATCTCCTTCATCATCATATTCATCTTTTACTATAATATATACCATTTCATCTTCATTGCTATCTAAATCTTTAGTCATAAAACAAGATTTCTTACCTTTGTCCTTGTAGTTCTTATAGTTCTTGGAATCCTTCTTGCCTTTTTGCCTATTTCTTTTATTTTAATCTTTGTTTTCTCTATTTGGACACCTTGCAGCAATGTGAACAACTTCTTCACAATAAAAGTAGATTAGAGGAACTTTACCTTTGTACTTTTTGCTATCTTTGGAATACTTCCTTGCAAGTAGGGCTTCAACAACTTCAAGATCACTTTCTGAGCTTTCTTCTATTTCTTCTTCTTCACTTCTTGATTAAGTGGACTTTGATTTCTTACTCTTTTTCTTGGGTGAGAGTTTATCTTCAAATGCAAAATGAATACCCTTTGAGCTAGGAACATTGTTATCAAAGTTATCTAACTCAAAAGCTATCAATATTCCAACTAGAGAATCCAAAGATATTTTATTATTTGGATCACATATCATCTCTTTACTAGTAGACACTCTAACTACATAAATAAGAAGAACAGTTATAAGTACCTTTCTGACAACTGCTTTTTCTTGAATGTCTCCTCCCGATGCTTTGATTGTGCTCACAATTGCTTTGATTATTTCCACATATTTTGCAATATTCTCATCCTCTCTCATTTTCATCTGATCAAAATGACCTCTAAGAAATTCAACCTTAGCTCTACTTACATTTTCATCTCCTCCATTAATGTCTTTTAGTTTGGTCCACATTTCTTGAGCTATTTTACAATCTTTTACTTCATCAAATTTAGCATAACTGAGAGCAAATGCAATATCAATTGTCCTGATGTTATAATTTTTCTTTTCAGCAATATCTTCAACTGATGATGTTCTAGTGGGAGTCTTGTATTTAGTATCAATATATTTACAACCTAAATTGCTCATGGTACCAAAATGTAACCTCATAATTCCTTATCATGCTGCAAAATTATCTCTATTCAACTTGGGAATCTCTCTTCTATAAGACATCTTGATCTTTAGCTTAGGTCCTTGAAACCTTCTCTACAAGCACCAAAAACTCTGATACCATTTGTTGGAAATATAAGAGGAGTAATTGAGAGGGGAGGATTGCATGAGTTACAACAAAAATAAATTCCAAATACTTTTAAATGTCAGTACAAAATAAACTCTGAAAACTAAATAATGCTAATGCTCAACAAACAAACATAAAATGTTGTAACTTGGTAAATATTGAATATGCTCAGTAAGTACTTAACATGAAAATCTTAGATGTTATCTATGATTATCATTATTTTAACTTATATGAAAACACATAAAATAAAATCGCATGAACACATTTGACACCAAGATTTAACGTGGAAACCCAATTTGGAAAAACCAATAATTGCAACTAGTTACTATTTTCACTCTTTTGAAGTGAGCTTTGTTAGGATCCAACCCTATCAAAGGTTAAAAAACACATTTTTAGGTGTGACCCAATTGAAGGATTTAATAACTCTATTAGAAGTGGCCTTTTTAGAGGTATTTACACAATTCAATAGAACTACCACCTTGTTAGAGGTTTTACAAATAGTTGTTAAGCCAACTCTATTAAGAGATTTAGATCACTACTACAATGGTTAGAGAGTAACAATGAGATGACCTAATTTTTGATGTATCTAAATTTTTGATTACATATCTTTATTCTAACTTGTACTTGATCCTTCTTGATTGAATATATCTTTTTAGCTTCACAAGGATATTTTTCTTATCCTTTTGATTCACTTCCTTAATGCATCAATAGATCTTCAAAGTCTTCCATGCATTCACACTGTTTCACACATTCAAATTCTCAAATTTACCTTATATCATTCATATTATAAGTTAGCTCATATAAAACTTAGAATAATTAATATTCATCTCCTTAGTTGGCTAGAACTAATAGATAAATCAATTAAACTCAATATGCCAAAATAAGAAAATCCTTTGTTAGCTAACCCTACTCTGTAGACACTAACTCAAAAATGATTTTTCTATGTTAACCAAGTGAAGTTAGTTAACACTGCATATTCATGAAGATCCTTTGGTAACTGAGTGAGCTTGGTTAACACTGGTTCCATCCAACATTTCCTTCATTAACTAAATGAGCCTTATTAACACTCATCTTTTATAGACCTTCCTTTGACACTCGAGTTAACTTGGTAGACACTGCCTTCTAAACTAGGAAAACATAGGAACACTTGGTAGACACCAAAAAATATCTTCACTTCTTGAGTGAACTTAGCATGCATTGATTGATAATGATATGATATTTGTGTAACATCAAAGACAATACACAATTAATCAATTGTATCCAACAAATCCAAGTTTGTAGCCTCAACTTCTTAGAATGTGCATCACCTTCAAAAATATTTTCCAAAGCTTTCCAAATCAAGTGTGAATTAGGAAGCAATTTTAGCTGATTGTACTTAATTTTAGGAAGTGCAGTCAATAGTGCTTCCCTAGCTCTCATGTCAAACATGAAAAGATCTCTTTTTTCTTCAAAGCAACTTTCCAACTCATTTTTTTTGATGATTGTATTCACTTATTTTGTCAAGATCCAATATCTTAGATCCATACACAAAAAATGTGTCTTCATCTTTTCTTTCTAGTTTTCATAGTTTGTTCCATCAAACTTGAGACTATCTTTCCTAAACATGTTTGCCATGGATCTCACAAAGCTGTTAAACTTTTTTTTCAAGGACCTGATGCTCTAATACCAATTATTAGAAACAATAGTCCACCAAGATAACTGAGAGGTGGGGGGTTAATTAGTTATCCAACAATTAAAACATTTATCTTCTTTAAACAAACTTAACCATTTAATCAAAGTAAACAACAACCATACAAAGATGCACATAGATAATTACACCAAATATGTGGACTAGGGAAACCTTTGATTAGAGGGAAAATATCGATGGGAATATGCCAAAAAAATGATGTACTAATATAAATATTCCTTGTTAGAGGATAGACCCTATTAGTAGTCTGTTACAACTTTTAGCATAATGAGTCCCTATTAGGAGTTTTGGTATAATGTATCCAAGAAGAGCCCACTACCCAAACATGCAATTTCAACTACAAGAAGAGCTAACTACTCAAACAGGTAATTTAATGGTATCTTCTTCTTTTCTATGTCCTTTCCTCTATCCTATCAACTAACCCAAACACTATCAGACCTCATAAACTAGGTCACAAAAGCTAGATCCAAATACCAAACCACAGATCACTCAACAAAACCTTGGTAATGAAGTTTCCTTCACTTTCGCACTACTCTTCTCAACTTCCCATTTTGTACTCTATGCTACTTTCTAAACATTCACAATTTGTATCTTGTCATATCATGATAAAGAAAAATGTCATTCCTTTATACCAAGTCCATAAAAATATTCCCTGATTTGGTTGTTGGTCCATAATTAATTATTATAGGACCACATTAAGAACATGTTACACTTAGCGATAACCCAAATCTTCCACCTTGGAACTTGAATAACTTTCTGTACATGCAATATTATGATGAGAGAGATTAGCCATGTCACCCTCAAAATTTTTGCTTCATTTCGTCAAACTTGATCCTCAAGATATCAACTCTGCTAAGAGATATAACAAGTTTACGTAAACATGCCTCTGTAAACTCTATCTTAGAATAGACATCACCAAAATTTACATAACTTCTAGACTTCTCCTTTTTTCTTTCAATATTAACTACAAATACCAAATACTCCAAAGTATCTTCCATAACCTCAGGTGGTTATCATACTCAACTAGCCATCCATACTAACTTAATCTTTCTATTGTTCTTCTATCGGATACCATAGAAGACATCAAACATGCTATGTTGACATCAATGAAAAAATTAGCCATGAATGTAACATATCATCAAACCAGTCTTCCAATAATCTTTCTAATCTTCCAACAAGTCCTTCCTAATAATATGTTGTATATTAGAGGAATATCAAGCACTTGACATATGACATCTGGTTCTATAAGTCCTACTCTGATAGGTAGTACAAAAATACCTTTGGATTTTTGTTCTACCTCATCATATGACTTGATGGTAATCTTTCTATGTAGAAAAATAAAATCCTCAACATAGCCCAGTTGTGTAAGAAAACTAGAGAAATTCATGTTAAGACCAACATCATTTTCTATAAGCACATAGTGGACACATTTTTGATGGATCATGAGTTTGATATGCAATGGTTAATTGTGAGGATGACTTAAAGAATTATCATCCTCTTCAAAGAAGGTCAACTAATGAGGTTAAGTCAAGTGACTTACCATGGATTAAAATTTATTGAGATCAAGATCTTTAGGTACGCTCATCTCAGTGAGAGCTTTTTCTAGAATCTTCCTATGAGCTGGAAAGATTTTACGTAGTTCAAAAATAAATATCTGGGCATTAGTATGTTGCAATTGTTTGAGAATGCTATAGTTTTTAGTAGTAGATGATGTTGCAAGTTTTTTTTTCTTTATAGTTGGACCAACAATAGTCTTTTCTTTGTGTTGTTTAGTTTTAGGAGCAAAAGGTGCAGAGCTTTTGAGCACTATCTTAGCATGTGATCTTGTGACAACATTAGCACAAAACTATGATTGTCCTTGATTAGATTCAAGAGATATGACACCTCTCAAGTAAAATTAAGTCTTTGGTTTTGCATTGTCACTTTCTCCTTTGATTGTAATTACATCACAATATTTAGATTCTAAAGGTTCAACCATATTCATTACATTATCATCATTGGTGTATGTGTAGTTGACCTTGTTGTTTGTTTGGTTTAGAAGTTTTTCCCTTTTCATGTGCAGAAAATGGTTATTTGAATCCTTTATGATCTGAGTTTTTATTATGTCCTCCCACAAATATGTCACCATCATCAATGAGGTCTTGGATCTTATCTCTTAGATTAATGCAATTGTTGGTTTTATGACCTTTGTTTTGATGATATTCACAGTATGCATTTTCATTCCACCATTTAGGTCTTGGTTGTGGATTATATGGATGAGAATTATTCACAAGAGTGAAAATCTAATTCTAAAGAAGAGTCTTGTAGACCATTTCAAGGGGTTCATTAAGGGGTGTGTATTCACATTTGGGTCTAGAAGCCCAAGATGTGTTTGTAGCATTGTTTCTAGATATTCTATTATCTTTAGTAGCCTTCTAAGTGGCTTTGGTTGTGTGTATAATTCTTGTGATATTGAAAGATTCCTTACAAGGCTCAAGAGTGATATTTTCAACCACTCCATCATTTTACTACATCTCATTTTTTGTTAACATATTTGGACTTGTCTTTCCTTGAATTGGACCCATGTTTGTTGTCCTTTTGGAGGGTTAACTCACCTTTCTTAACCATGAATTCCTCTATGTGGATACCCAATTTGATCATATCTTCAAAGGTTCTCCAACACTTTTTTTGAGGTTATAAATATCTCTTGTGTTAACTGGATGTTGGATGTTATGTGAGTATTGTTTTATGAACATGTTGGCAATCTCATAAGTTCTTTTTATCCTAGTAGGTAATTGTGAGAACCACTCCATAGCTTGACCACCCAGACTACATGGGAACAAGCACATGAGGTATTCTTAATCATGTATAAAATCTATGGATAGGGAACCAAACTCCCTCAAGTGATCTTGAGGGTCACACATACCCATCTATTTGTCATATTTAGGTAGTTCAACTGCTGCAGGAAAAGGAGGCATGTACAGATCCTTGTCAAAAGGAAATGGACAAATAACATACAGTGTGTATTGTTTAGTAGGGTTTTCTTTTTCTTTCATCATTTGTGCCAATTGCGCTTGCATGGCTTGGAGTTGCTTTTGTAATTTAGAGGTTTTAGATTCTTTCTCTTTGATGAAAATAGTTTCAATGTTGTAGTTTACGGGTATCTTAGGTCCTTCTTAATCTAGTTTGAGGAAATATTTCTCTTTCTCTTCATTAAGTAAGATTTTCATCATATTTTAGAAGCTTTTGTCTTTGTGATAGTTTTCTATGTATTCTGGGGACATTTATTCAGTATCCCCATAGTCATTTGTTTCAATGTAGTGACTTTTAACCCTTTCAATTCTTTAGTATTCATCACTATTTTCTCCTCTACTATTTTCACCAATTTCTTGGTCTTGGTCTGTCATCTTATTAGTATGTAATTTTTAAATTTTTAAAGGTCTATAATGTGTAGGTTTCTTTTATAGAGGTTCAATGTTTTTTTTTTTTTGTAAATGTAGGTGTCTTGTTCATGTTGTCAAAATCAAGTTCAACAAATGACCTCTTAGTGTTTGGATGCTCTTGAAATAATAGATTCCTAAATTGGTTTAAGTTTATGAAAAAGAACCATCTGGCATAAGGTTGACCAACAGGGGATAGAGATTGATATGATCCTTCCTTCAACATAGTAGGTGAAGGAAACCATGAGGATCCTCCACTGAACTCAAATTATGTATAGAACTAGGTGATGGCCTAATTTTTCACTTACCAATTTTCTTTGTGAAATCTTGTGAAAATCAGGTAGAAATTTGTTCTCATTTTCTTAGGGTTTCTAAATTTGTTTTCTCCCTCATAAAAACCCTAGGGAAATTATCTTGTCTTTTATTTCAATGGAGTTCATTCAAAATTGACTTGCAAGTTATTAAGTAGGGTTATACAAAAAATTCTTGCTCATGCAATTATATCCCTAAGTTCTGAATCCATTGTTTCATTATGTATCTTACCTCTTTTATATTTTAAGTTGACATGTTGTGACAACCCTTTAATCTAAACATTGCCCCCTTTTGATCACTAATTGTGTTGAATGATGTAAAGGAGCACAAAGGTTTCTAAGAAGTTTATCATGCCATCAAAGTGGTTAGTGCTAGCATGCAAGTTAATGGTGCAAAGAGGTGAAATAGTGGAGAGCACAAGATCACAAGTCAATGAAAGATTAAGATATTATAAGTTGGTATGAAGCAACAAAATGAAACACAGTGTAAATTTGAATCACCACATGACCACAAGCTTTATATTAACCCTAAAGTCTAAGTCACGATGATGCGAATAGAGGGAAGAAATTAGTTTGAAGGGTTATCATATGCTCACTACTGGTTCAAGGAAACTTGAGGTCAATGTTTTAAGGCTGGAAATGCTTGTAATCATGCCTTTTCAAGGTTAGATGTTGAGTTAAGTATTTAAGTTGCAAAGAAAAGATGATAGAGAAGAAATTCAAGTTAGTAGTTGGTTGCAACATCACATAGGTAAGGTAAAGACTGATGTTTTGAGTTGTGAAGTAGTGATTGTTCAAGAAATAGTTGAAGAAAACTATTTCACATGATTGTAATGTTGAGCTATGAAGATAAATTGATAGTTGTGAAACTGCAAAAGAAATCTAATGGTTAGAAGAAATGCACATCGCATTGTTGTAAGGGTTTGAAATCACACTTTTGCAAGGTTTAGCTGAAGTTAAGTTCTTGAGGCTACAAAATCATGAAGTAAATTAATAGCTAAGGTCAAATTTGATTGTAGCATCATGAGGAGTAAAGTCAAACTCAAGGTTATAGATGTGAAGGAGAAAATTTCTCATGAGCACATTTTTGGGGGATAAAAGTTGTGGTTAAGAAATTAGGTTGTGAGCTTGCGAACAAAAGAAAATATAGTTAAGAAGTGATGATCACATCTTTGCATGCAATTTTGCAAGATAAGAAATGGTTAACCATAACATCTTAGCACAATGTCGCATGGTTAAAATGAATATATTGTTTGACAGTTGTGAAGAAGTGACGAGGTAAAAATGTGAAGCATCTCATCATCGAAAGAATGAAAGACATTGGGGCTAAACCATGGTGAAGGTGCAAAGTAAGGAATAAACAAGTCATTGCCAAATCATAGTAGTTATAAAGGTAAAGTGTTGAAAGGTTGTGAAGTGGTGACAAAGAATAAAACAAAGTGATGACAAGTTCACAAGCCAACACAGTCAGTGAAGAAATGAAGCTACGAAGTAGTGAACAAAGGGAATTGTACCATCATGGGCCAGGCTTAGTGGTTAAAGAAAAGAGGTGCAAGATTGTGAAACAATGAAGATAGCCTTGTTCACATGGTCATAACCAAAGATAATAAAAGATAAGAAACTATGGTGAAGTAGTGATAAAGTGGTGATCACATCATTACAACTCTTAGTTGTCATAGCATAAAAGCAATTTTAATGACCATGTCCAAGCTAGATAAAAAGAGTATGAGTTGGAAGTCCAAAATATGAAAAAGTGAAGATTTTTCTAGCTTTTCAAAGATTTATAGGTTTTGAAGTGTGTTGATTTAAATGCCATTAATGTTGCACTCCTATTGCAAAGATAGATAAATTTTGAAAGACATGGATATTTTTATTACCAATTATAGAATTATTTGAGTTTCTAGAGAACAAATTGAGTTGCAAAGTGATTTTTAGTTATTATTCATCATATAGCATTCAAAATTGATTAAATATTTTAAAGAGATGGCTCAGAAGAAAGGAGAAATGAGTGCACAGGTTGTGATTGAAGAATCTACTTAGTAAACAAAAATCCCTAGCTCATTTTCTAAAGATTGGATGCATATTTTTCCTGGTTCTATAAATGCATAGTCTACTAATGACCACACCCTTAGAGATCCATATGCATTATGTATAGATGTATAGGTTCTAGATAAAAATGGATATGAATTGTTCTAGTTTTTCTACAAGAACATAATAGAGAAGGTTCCAATTTGTAATCCTTAGGTTAGAAGTTTAGGAAAACCAATCATGCCAGAAGTATTTGTGCACATGGAACTAGTAAAGGCATTGATCAAATGTTATAATCCAATTAGCAAATCATTCTATCAGAGAGAAAAAATTATTTTCCTTGCCCTAGAAAAAGAGACATTCATAGAGGCATTCAACCTAGGGGGCCCAATGTCATTGCCTAGTGACATCAATGACCTAACTAAGAATTTCAAAAGACAGAAGAGCTTTTACATGGGTAGGGAAATGAAAAGGCACATCCCATGTCCCATAAAGAGAAGGGAGAGATTCCAAAGAAGAAGGAAGTAGAAAAAATCATACCTCTTGAATTCTTCCAGAGGCATTTTCAGAATATTGTCTTTGGCCTCAATAAAGTACTAGGTTCAGACGGAACCATGAATGCCCTAGGAGGACATTATGTCATGGCTCTGAATATTCAAGACCCTAATACCTATGTTGTCATGTAGATAATTGACAAGATCAATGAGGATATCATTTTTTCTTAGCAAGGACATTTGGAGAATTTTAGATTCCTTCACTACTCTCTGATCATGCATTTAATCCTATTCAAGAATGCTGATTCTTTTGATCAAAGCTTCTTTAAATGTATAAAGGAATATAGAGAAAGATTTCCAATGCAAAGGTGGACAAGGGTATGGAATAGGTTCTACCCATACTCAAATGATATTTCCTTCTATAATTATTTTGTGCATCCTATTTTAAAAATAATAGGATTAGCTAATGAAAGAATACCTAGGAGTGTTAGAGAGGTTGTTAAACCTAACATGTGTTTTAATGCTGGTAAATAATTGACACATGATTGTGGGAGTGTTTTTCTATTTAAGGACTACACTATCATTAGAATATGTGGATTCCCTTAACCTCCCCACATTCTACCCAAATATGTCCTAGAGAGACTATGGTTTATAGAGGTTTTTTGGCAGTTGATCTCATTGAATAGAGGGTATCTAGGTAAACTTGTCAAGAAGGGATCATTTTTGTGTAGATTCACCAAGGTAGGAGATTTTGAGATAAGCAAGAATGCCATTGAGTAGACTAATGCCTATTTGAGAAACTACAAATTTCCAACTAGACTAGCAAGAATGTATGACCCCTGTAATGTAGTTAGGAATGCCCTTTAAAAAATGAGGGGATACAATTTACCTCCTACAAAACCTATGTGAGAAGAGGATGTCATTTCTGATAGACTGGATGAGAATGTGTGTAGAGAAAGAATGATGAAGTTCTTGTATGTTGTTAGTTTTGAGCAGGAGATGAAAAAAGTAGATCCATCCTTTAAGGGATTATACCCTAAAATGGACAACTAGGTTACATTAGACAAATGTGTCAAAAAAATTTATGAGATATCAGCCCAAGTTCTTGAATAAATAAGGAAAAAAGTTGATCTTGACTACTCTGATGAGTACATTGTAGTAGAAGTTAATGATGAGGAAGAAGATCAACCAAAAAGCTCACAGTGGGTAGAGAAGAGAAATAAAAAGAAGATGGTGGAAGTTCCAGTTGGTCTGAATTTCCAATTAATATTTTTCATTGTCCAGGTGAAAATTTTTTCAGATTTAAATCCATTAAATGGTGAGTAGGGTTCCTAGATAAATCTTATTGTTGTTAACCTTTGAAAATTTTGTTAAAACCCTATGCCCCATTCATTTTAATTTTTTCCTTGGCGCAAAATTTGTAAAAGTAGGAGGATATGCTAATTTTTTTCTGCATATGTTAAGTTCGTTGTGCAAACCCTGTGAAAGTAATTGTACCCCACCGTTGGATCCTTTTGAATCCACAGTCATTATTAACTCGTTGTGGAAAAATTCTTGATGGTTACATATAGCGAGTTAGCAAGGCAATGACACATGTCTAGTTACTGAAAGGTTGAATCTAGCATCAAGAATCATGATGACATGAGGTAAAATTTTGCACGTGCTATATCCCTAGTTTGTCAGTTTTAAAAATAAATGCATGAGAAGAAAGTGGTGAATCTAGTCATCGGCATCCAATTTTCTCGGCCATTCGCTAAGTCACTATAAGAGAAATCAATGCAAATTGTTGGTGGTGACATAGCGAATGTTGGATTAATACAGAAGGATAGTGCTCTTTTAAAGGATAGATATGATTGTGGCAGTTCCCACGCAGTGTTATAAATGTGCACGGCCACCTTTTATGATGCTAGCATTAATTGATAGGATTTTTAATCAATGTGCATTTTGTTTTCTGTCATCGAAAATAAGAATCTATCAAAGGTCGTTATAATCGCTAGCTAGAATAAAGCACCACTTTCTTGATAGCAACTTAGTGAGGACCTGATCATTGGAAAACATGACACTCTTTTATAATAGGAAGTGATTTTGTGAATCTCGAAGAAAATCTTGTGCAAATTTTGCTTCTGTTGCTACAAAAGTGGAATTTTTTTTGACATCTGTCTATGAGGAGGTTACTAGCTAGATATTTGGTGTTTTTGCCACTAGCGATATGGTGACCCACCTGAAGATCACAAACTTGAAAAGGCCAAGAACTCATGATGTCATTAATAGATAAAAAGGAGTACATTTGTGTGCCAACATGTTCAGCCATCTCATCGGCAGTAGTATATGGATCAACAACCATTATTGATTCGCTATGGAAAAACACATGAAAGATAGTCATAGCGAGTTAGTGAATGATGGTCCACCACTGTTGCAATAAGTTGTTGTCCACAAGATCAAGTGTTAATCGACGGTGCTCATTAACCCGCTATGAACATATGTGCAAAAGATAAGTATAGTGAGTTAACAAGCGAGGGATCCACCATTGCTTTCTTAAAAAGTCATTTTGAATATCTACCATACAATCAAAGAAAGATCAGTGGTTATTGTTAGCTTGCTATGAAAAGGTGTTCAAAAGATAATTATAGTGCGTTAAAAAATCAATGACATGTGTCCTTGGTCATCTATGGGCCTAGTTTCAAAAGCCAGCTTTGAAGAAAAGATATAGATGGAGATAGTTTATTGGGTTGACTACCAGTGTGCGAAAAGGAACATTGAGTCAGCCTAGTTATCATTCTTGGATCATAGGATTTTTCAAGAATCAATGGTGCAAATTTAAAAAAAGGGGAAGTGTGATGCTACTTTATTTTCCTATTATGTGCATTTATGGTGAATGAAAGCTTTGTGTGTGAAAAATAGAGTATAATACAAATGATTTTTCATTCATTCCAGTCCTACGCCAATGAAGATTTCATGTTCTCTGAGCATAAGAACCTATTGATCACATAGTGCTAAGTTTGGTAAAGACATAAAGCAATCCCACATCTGTTCGAAGAGGAACTACAAAAGTTCAAAGAAGGATAATTCTAGCAAATCAAGTAAGTACTCACACACAACTTCTATGACATTCTAGTTCCCATTATTACAATCAAGATGCCTCCTAAGAGAGCATTTTCTGGGCAAGTTAATTATATGGATAGGAATGTCCATGATGATTTGTTAGAATTACTCCCAGAATCCACTACAGAGCCTATGTAGGTTAAAAGATTAATTTCATTAAACCCTAGGCTTAAAATTTTTGATGGCTTACATGACAAAGGGAACCGGGTTAGGGATGCAATAACTACTCAAACTGGCCTTGTTCTATTTCAAAAGTGGTTTTCAGAAAGAAATTTGTTTGCCCCTCATGCTAATATCTAGAATTTTGATTTGGGGAAGCTAATAGTTCCGAGTGTTTTCATGGATTATGATTTGCTAGAGGATATTTCCAAGAATTATGATCAAGACATTAGGGTTGTGAGAAGAAATGATGGTGTGCCTTTGGTCTCAATTAGCCCTGAAGAAATTAGAGAAGTTTTTCACTTAGAACCATTATCAGATTACCATGTGCCCATCAATTTGCTAGAATTAGAAAAAGAATACAAAGAAAAGAGAGATGTAATTAGGGGAGGTGCACTAAGGGCACACATTGGTACTATGAAAACTCTGCTAGTAATTACTGCAGCCTCTAGAGAGCCTTTTAAGAAGAGTCTTTTCACTTCCTGGGTTGTAGAAATATACAGGACCCATTGCCGTGTTTTTGGTGAGGATGAGCAGGATTTCATGCCCATTGGCCTTATGTATATGATGGTTCAAATTGCTTCTTTTGGTGTAGATGTTATCTTTGACTTTGCCTCCTTTTTAGCTAAAGAAATTCACATTGATTTGGTTGGAATTTTGAAAGGCAAAGTGGAAAAAACTTTTGGCCATTACTCTCTACTGATGCACATGTTCTTGTTTAAGGGGGCAAGATTTTTCAATAATGAGATGGAATTGAACAGAGAGGAAAATGGGGAAACACTGCCAGTCCAGTTGTGGAGCACAGATATGACCTAGGATGCAAATAATGCTAGTTTTGTC
Source organism: Cupressus sempervirens (assembly GCA_028749045.1). Lineage (NCBI taxonomy): Eukaryota > Viridiplantae > Streptophyta > Pinopsida > Cupressales > Cupressaceae > Cupressus > Cupressus sempervirens. Next base: position 61,867,930 of record CM053788.1, on the reverse strand, counting down.
AGATTTGATAGATATTTTGCTTCTAAATTAAGATGTCTCATATTGAATGACAATCCCAGAATCCCTAAGGTACTGATGAGTCTCATTAGGCCTATGGATAGCCCCCATAATTTTAAAGTCTCACATAATTGGGGAGATGTCATTCCTTACCCTATTTCTACTGTTTTCAAAATCTATGGTTTTAAAGGGAGTCCTCATGTCTTGCCTTACCAAGTACCTCTAAAGGTAGGAATGGTAGAAGTTTTGTGGCAACTAGGAGGAGTAGAAGAAATTTTTTTGTCAAAAAGGCAACTAGGATCAATTTTCCCTACCTGCACAGTGCCCCATCAGTTTGTAATTACAAAAGGGGGTTGGCTCTTTCTATATAAATTTTTGGATTAGTATATGATGGCTGCCTCCCATCCCCATTTTTGTGATTCTGAGGGATTTTTCAATCAGACTTTGAGGCATAGAATTAAGCTGGGACCAGTCAAACATGATTCATATTATCCAGAGGACATCATAAGAAATGAATTCTCATTATAGGAGCAAGAAACTTAAAAAGAAAAATGGAGAGTTTACTCTTGGGTCCTAGAGTTCATTCATTATTTTGATCAAAATTATAGTCCTTTAGATAGTGCTAATATAGAGGCTGACAGAATGAATAAACTCATGAGTAACTTCCCTGCAATAATAGAAGTCATAAATGAGAAGAAATAATTATTACTTGATTCTCATCCTGATAGGGCTAGAGACTTCATGAGGAGGTTAGTTTTCACTCCTAATATAGGATTTGATCAAATAATTGTACAGAAGAAGCCTGGTTACTTTTTTTGTAATCCAAAACAAAAGGGCTCCTGTAGATAAGGGCAAACAAATAATGGGATCCACTAGTACAACCCTAGAGGAGAGACCTGATGAGCCTAGTCCCAAGAGACAGAAGGTAATAAGAGAAGAGAGGCCTCAAGCAGAGGAACATTCACCCACTCAATCTCCTTTGAGAATTGGAGAAGAATAGCTCACAGGTGAACAAGTTGAGGAGATGGGATCACAGGGAGGTGTTTTTATTACTCAAATAGAATTGGATGAAGCTAACCCTGCAGAGCCTCCTCTACTGAGTCTGGACCTAACATTAGCTGATTATAGAGGAAGGGAATTGGACCCTGTATTAGAATAGGAAAGTCATCAATTTTCTATTGATAATAGTTTTGTGAAATCTAGGGCTTTTCAGTAGTTTTCTTGGAGAGAAAACATGAATATGTTTGAGGAAAAGTGCAAAAAATTGAAAATAGAGAATTTAGAAATGGATGAAGCCTCCATCAAAGAAAAAATAAAGGAACAAATGATGCAAGAGTTCTAGAACATTACCCTTGAAGAGGGAAGGAAAATGGTAAAGACTTCTAACATATTAGTGTTGCCTAATTGGGATATTGCGAATGCATTAATTTTCAATTCTATTTCAAATGGATTGGAGTTACAAAACCCAAATAAAAAGGATTTTCAAGGCACCACATTTATTGAAGATCAAGCTGCATTGGTCAGTTGATCATTGAAGAGAGGATCTAGAACCACATCATCGTAACCAGATGAGTCTGAATTGATGGGGAATACACTTGTGAGAAGGGTTGGTGACACCTCCCATGTACAGGCAGCATACTGGAATGTGGATTCTTCCAAATTTCTTTTGGCCACTGCTAAGAAGGAGGAACAAACCATGTTTTAATTGCAAAGAAAGTATGAGACAGTGGTGGATGCTTATAATAAAGAGGTAAAAAAGAGAATTGATCTTGAGAAAAAAATATTAAGAAAATCCATCAGGCCTAGAATAACATACGCTCGCCCCCCAATTGAACCTTTCAAATCTGTCCCTCTCATAGAATTGCCAGATACACCCCAAAGGCCACAGTACTACACTATTGAGGATTTTGAAGAAGAAAAGAGTAAATTATGGGCCTTACATGTAGAGCTGGAATCTAAATATGAAGATAAACTAAGAAAAGCTCTCACATATCTAGGGGACAAAATTGAATGGCCATTAATCTATGATCAATTGGCCAAGGTGATTAATATCTGAGAGGAGTTAAAAGCAAATGATGAGGCTCTAAAGCCTATTGTAAATAAATGGGTAAGAAGGGAGAAAGTAATAACATTTTTGTTTTTCTCTGTTATAGATGATTCTTTTGATCAAATTGAAAAAACATTCGATATTGTTTATGATCTTGCTGATTTTGACAATAAAAGAATTCATTTACAAAAAGTAATAATAGGCTACTTAAACAAGTACAAGAGCTAGAAATTCAGTTTGTTTCCTCGTGCCCTCGACAAAAGAAATAACTTGAAAAGAAAAGAGGAATGGGCAAAAGAAATTGATGATTTATTTTTTCTAAGGATGAATCAAGTCTTAAATGAAACAGGGCATGCATGGTGGGCTACCACAATAGAAGAAATGGTGAAGGCCCAAATATTCTCTGATTCTTTAAAAAAAGAATTCATTGCCATTAATAATGAAGCTGAATATGTGCTAAAAAGATAGAGGGATATTTTATAGTTCAATTGGCCAGATGACACATTATTTGACAAGTGGATGGTAGACATGGCTCCTAGTGAACAATTTGATGAAGATGAAAATGACAGTGATGAGGTACAAAGTGAGGAGATCTAAATCATTGACCCGGTCACCACTCAGACCCAACTGGAAGAAAAAGGAAAGGATAATCTGTTACCTTCAACTGTAGCCCCAAGGCCACAAGATGTTGATACAACTAAAAAAGTGGAAAAGGCAGAATTTATTCCCATAGTATAGGATAAAGACAGTGAAAGCCCACAGGTGGAGGTTGACATGCCATCATCAAAACAAATTTCATCATTCATTCATTTGGCTATTGCATACAAGGAAGGATCAAAATAGTAGCCAACTTAGCAACATTAGAGTATATGGCAGAGACTAAACCACCAAAAAGAATGTTTTGATTTGAACATGTTCTGTTACCAACATTTTTGTCATTTTGTGATAGGTGTATGTAAATTGTTTCTTGTAAAAAACACCTATAACTTTCTCTTAGCCGGAAGCTTGTTGCATCTCACATTATTTAAGTGAGATTCCAAGGATAGAGAAGGGTCTAAATTCTATTTTTCTAAGTGATATGCTTAGTCTATCTTTGGTCCAATGTTTTGAAAGAAAGTCTATGATGTATTTTCTCTGTCATTTCTTTGAGAATACATGAATATAGAATTATATGTGTTTCTTCTTGAATGTCATTCTAAGTCTATTGTAAATTGTATACAATTTTCAAGGAAAATGAATACAAATTTTGAACTATCCCCATATCAATTCTTTTTGAACTTTGTCTCCTTTTGATTACTTGTTTATCTTGATGTTGTATAGGTAAAGGCCTGTGCAATTGAATGCATATCTAGTTAGGTTGTATATCTGTTTATCACTACTGTTAATTCAATGGATTAAGTAAAAGCTTTAGTGAATGTGATAAGGTTGCTATAGTAGTGGAAAGGGTTTTGAATGATAAATTTGGATAAGAATTGCTGATAAAATTTGTTGTAAGGCAACAAATTAGATCTAAGAATTTGCTATAGACTCTAAACCCCAATGGATTAGGCACTGATCAAATTTGATCTAGCTGAAAGAGGAACATATCACAAATGGTTTTCAAAAATGCAGAATTAAATCAATTTTACTTTTGTTTCTTGTAGATCTTAAAAGTTGGCCAGTACTTGTCTGCATGGAATATTTTAGCTTCAGTTAGCCACTTTTGCTGAGAGCACTTGCAAATCTATAGAAGAATTTTTGGCCATATCTGTTATATGGGATGCGTTTATTAAGTTTTCAAGAATTGTGTATGTATTTGAGGATTTGAGATGAGAATCAGAATGAAACTAGAAATAATCCTCATACTGTTTTCCCAGTCTTGAATCATCCCTGGGTATACCCACCCTGGTTTTGCAGAGCCAAAAGAGTAGAAAACCACCCTTGGTTTTGTTGAAGTTGGACCCAAATTCTTTGCCCATGCAATTGTTAACAAGAATTGGCTAGTCTTTAGATTGTATGAGTACTGTCACCTTGGTATTAACCATTTTTTTGCTTAGTAGTTTTAGTTCATTTTAAAACACCAACAGTTCCACAAAGGGGTAAAAAAAAGCCTTTAAAATATTTCCTAGGGGTACCCAATATTTTGATGATGTTAGGAGGAGGTATTTGATAGCTCAGTCCTTTGAGGATGAGCAAAGGGCTAAGAAGCTATAGCTGCAAGCCTAGATGATTAATGATAGAATCATTGAAGCTAATGAATTTATGAATGGTGATAAATTCATCAAGATTGAAGATTTTAAAACATTCTTGTTCAAATTGAAATAGATTGAGTTGTCACTATAGATGAAACTAGGTGATTCTGATGAGGTAATTGCTAAGTTAGTTCAAAAGATACAAGAATATGATCCTTCCAATGAAACCCTCAATATGGAAGAAGCAAGAGACTTATTGAGAAGGAGTGGAATGATTGTCTTCCTAGGATGGGACATCATCTCTTGTTTCCGATTAGACTAGATAAGTAGATAAAGAAAGTCCATTTCATTTGAAGATGAAAATCAACTTGGAGAATTGAGAGACTCTGGGTATAATATTGATGCCCAAAGAAAGGCAATATGAATCTTGGCTCCAAAACACCATAAGCCTACTTTTATGGAAATAAAAGAGTCCCCAAGGGGGAATGTTATATTTTGGAATGTGTACTCCACTTCTATCAACTAGATATATGGGATGCAAACATCTGTGGCATTGGTAGGAAAGAATAAGATGAATGTTCTTGAAACACAATTGGAGGGAGCCTATCAACAGTTCATCAAGACTAGGAGACACTATGGGAAAGAAATGAAGAAGACTTATGTCTTGGAGATGAAAACCCTCAAGTTGGAGAATGAAATAGTAGCACTAAAGAATATTATACAATCAGCTATACAAATCCAAGATAGAGGTGTGCAAACAGAGGGCTATATAGCCAAAATAGGGGAGGCATCAGGCCAGCAAATGGAAGTAGATGAAGAGAATCTAGAATTAGGAAAGGAGATTGAAATAAGAACTATTAAAAAAAATTGATTCATAAAATAAGTTCATTAAAACTGGTCTCACAGAATGTGCATAGAAACTATCTTGTGTTGCAAGGAGTAGAATACAGGTGTTCAGAGCCTATTGCCCTATTGTCTCCTCTTTTTACCACATGGGGTCCTTATACTCCATTTATTGATAGTCTAGTACCTATAATAGCACAAAAGAAAGATCTCCCAAAGGTAATGATCATAAACACCAGAAAAATGATCAATAAAGTAAGAGATTTGAATGGTTTCTTTGGTAGAAAATTGTAATTGATCTAGAATAAAATGAAAGCAATTTCCACAAGAACTCCCAATTTTGTGCCTATACTTTTGGACAGTGATGGAAATTTTAAGAATTTGGTGGAATAGTAAGCATCCTTTGATAGCATTTTGAATCATCCCAAGTTCCTAGCATACTACAATAATGATGCAAGTATAGTTGTAGTGTATTGTTTGATTGACATGATCTACAAGTTAGAAACAAAGATGTCAAAGATAATTGTAGATGTTAAGGCTATAACTAATGCAAAATGGAACAAATGCCTTAATGGGTTAGATAAAATTAGGGATGCTACCTAGCCTTATATAGATACAAATGTTGCCATCTAGGAGGTCATTGCAGATATTAAGGCCCTGCCATCTAGTGATAGTGATCAAGCAATGCAAGCATGCAATTAGAATGCAGTTAGAGAGAAAAGGAATAAAGAAAAGGAAAATAAAGTGATAGGAGATTGAAAACCAATAGAATGATGCTCAAGACACTTGCTAAAAATGCAACCTACTAGTTTTGCAACTACATCCAAAATTTTGATTAAGTACAAAGAATGCTTGTATTGTAACAAAAGATAAAATATATTTGTATTTGTTTCAAAATAGAATTTTGATATGTGTCCTCCCATCTGAAGCTTGTTGCAATCCTTCCTATAAAAGGATTTCCAAGATGTGGATTTTAGGTCCAAACTCTATATAATTTTAGTGTTTATGATATGTTACAGTTAGTCCAGTGAGTCTTTGTGTCAAATCATGTGTGATGTATTTATTTTTCAAAATATGAAAATACAAATGAATATTGAATGACAACTTGTCATATCTTGAATTATTCATGAGTTTATACTAGTATTATATGGTTTTCAAGGAAGATTAATACAAAGGAATGTTCTATAATATCTGTGTCTCTAAATTTTGTCTCCATTTCCATGTGTCTATAATTTTGAGATTGAAATGAATAAGGTTCTTTCATTGTAATGCAACTTGGATGGGTTGTATTTCTTTTCATTGATATCTTTTAACTTAAGGAGTTAAGTAAATTCTTTCATTGAATTGATAGGGTTTCTATATGTATGGGAGGGATATTCATAAGAATGAAATTCAGGGGCAACTACTGATAAAATTAATTGTAATGCAATTAATTAGGTCAAATTTTTACTAGGTAGACTCTATTAAACAATGGATAAGACACTAATCATTAGTTTAGATGAATATTGAAGAGTTCATATGGTTGCACAAAGCATAATTATAAATCAAATCAATATTTACTTTTTTGGTGTGAAGAATCAATGTTTTGCTTATTTATTTTTTGTAATGTTTTCCCTCTAAATTATAGTTAGCTTCTATAATCAAGGATTTATTATAGTTCTAATAAGAATTGTGAAAATTATCTACTATAGGGGATAGATCAAAAAAAAAAAAATTTGTCAGCACATGTTTGAAGAGAAAATTATAAACCAGTCACATTTCCATCCCTAAGGTGCACCCACCTTGGCCCTACAGAGCCTAAAGTGTAGAGAATCCTTTATGACTCTATTAATGTTGGTCAAGATCTAAAGAAAATAAAGTTGAGTATAGGGAATAGCTAACCCTTAGACTAAATCTTGTCTTCTGCATCCTGGTATTAGGTCCTTTGCAACATGGTAGTTTTAAAGCTCCAACACTAGGAATGACCTCTACCATGATTCTTACCTCTTCTAGGTAGATAGAAATGAAACAAATTCCCACTCCTAGTTGTAAAAGTCATATAAAATGATGTGTGACAAGGTTTAGACAAGGATTTTCTCAAAAATTTGTCTCAAAGTAGGTAAGTGATAGTAAGAGTGATGTATACTAGGGCACGAGTAGTTAGAGAAATGGCTAGAACAACTGAGAGATTGACTATTGTGACAAAAATAGATGATAACATAGTAGAAAAAATGAGATAGTAGAGTGATGAGACTAGTTCATATGTGGATCACAACTATTTAACCAAGTAAGCTATCTAAGTTTTAGACTATTGCAGATAGAGAAGCATACTTGTGTTCCTAAATAGAGACCAAATTTGTGAAATAAAAGTGAGAATAGCTCATTGTTTTTGACAATTTATGACACACTCACACAAGGAATTTCTATCTTGCACAATTTTTTGACATAGTTCATACAAGTAAATTCCTTCTGAGGTGAGAAAATGGACCCAACAGTTAGTTTTGACAAGTGTGTTGCTAGTTCCAAGACAAAGTCCCACACCAGGATCTAGGTAGACCTAGGTGAGGAAATACATAGACTAAGGTGAGGAAAGGGAACCAAAAGTCCCAAAATCTTGACTCCTATGGTATTCTATAGAAAACCAAGTGAGGAAATGACTATTCAACCAGTTTACATGTAATTTTGACTAGTTTGGCAGTAAGTTTGCACAAGCTCACATGATGATACTTTATTTCTCAAGCGAGAAAGTACACATAATGAAATGAGAAAGTGAAAGTAGTAGAACCTAAGATCCTAGATTGAATGATATTTTGTAGAAAAATAGGTGAGTAAAGGATAGACTTCTCAATTTTGACCTAATTTGAAGAGATTTTGACCAGTTCTGTTAGGTTTTAGACATTGTTTTTTATTTTTAGATAGATTTTTACATTTTTTTGGATTAACATAGTTGGATTGATTCACAAGTATAATAGTTTATTTTTTAGAGTCATTTGTAAAGAAGACATTGGAACACAAGTAGTAGTTGTAAACAATCCAATGGAGGAAAAATCAACTTAGAGGTAAAAAGGAGTCTTGACCTTTTGTTTTGAATATTTTGGATAGTTTTTTACTCAAAAAAGACATCATTTATCTCTATAACTAAAAATGGTAGAGGAAGAAAAACATTTTTCTCACATCTTATGTTCATGTGTTCACCTCACTCAGTTGTGTCACCCCTCTAGAGGGAACCTGTGTTTATGGTGTATTCCAAGGACTCCATAACATATATGTTCAAAAGTTACCCTTGAGGAAGGGGCCAATGTTATATACCACCTTCCAACATCTAGGTACATGCCTATGCTAAGGATCTATAGGAGAGATTCTTCCCCCTCCTTGCACAAAGATTATGCCCCCTTTCAGAGGTGAATCAAGTAGTAACTAACTACAAGTTTTTAATAGGCTTTTGTTCACATTAACCCTTGCTTCCCTTGTAAGAAAGGTTAAGGCCTCTCAACCACATTGATATCTAAAAGTGTACACACTTGGATAGTAATACTAGGAGCAGTGCTACTTAGTATAATAGAAAAATCCTCCTCAAGATATGTGATATCCAAAATCATGAGGAATAGTGAGTGAGAATCAATGGTAGAAGGTGTGTGCTCAGTTAGGTCATTCCCAAAGGTTGGATCACTCTAAAAAGCCCATTAAAGGTTGACTTAGACTTGGTTTGGATTCAAGGGTCTACATTTCTATTTTTGCCAAAAGGGAAAAGAGTATACTTTTCTACCTTTTCACCTCACCCAAACATTGCAAATAGATTTATCACGAGCTAGCTTATCAATTCCAAATTGTCTAGAAGCTTTTGGGTTTCATATTTTCCCAAAGGGAAAAGGGCATAATCTCCTCACTAAAAGATTCTCTTGTGAGAACCACTAACTTCCTTGCCACTAGAGGGTACTATCTTCCAAAGGGGTCTAGGTTTCTGAATTACTCTTGGGCATCACTTCTATGTACTAAAGAGCATAATCTCCTATCCCTTCATCTAGAGCCTACTAGAAATATGGTTAGTTAGATGTCTAGAGTGTTTTCATTTATGGAAACATATATTCAATATTTCATTTATGTATTTAGAGTTAAAAAATTGTCTAAGTGTTAGCAGTTTGTAGAAGTACTCAGAAAAATGTGATGTGTACATATTGTATGATGCATGTTACATTTGACTTACAAGTTTTGGTATTTAATAGAACATAACAAAGCATATCAGAGAATTGGATTGTATGACTTAAGGAATTATTTTGGTGACAAAATAATTTCTAAGTCAAAATGGGTTAATATCCTAGATGTTTACTCTAAGTCAATTTTATATTAAGTCAAGCATGTGAAGACATGAAGGCCAACTATGAAGAGTTTTATCAATTTGTGGGCTATAAGTAAAGATCTTATCCTATGCAAATAGTGTGAAGTGAAGTGAAAAAGTGATGTGAGACTTATGTGATGCAAAACTTCATATATGATTAGAGCAAGTGTGAGATACAATAGCAAGATAGTATTGTATGTATACCTACTCTTGTGAAGAACTTAATTGTATAATTGCATGTTAGGGCAGTGGGCTCTTCTTGCATACATTGTATTTGGTCCACTAACTCCTACAGGATTGAGGCTTTTAATAAGCCTAGTCCTCTAACAAGGACTTGAGACACTATATGTATTTCATAGACTCTTAATAGGGTCAATATCCTTAACATGGTTCCTTTTTTTAGTGGATAATATTGTGGGTATCATCCCCACTGGGGTTTTCCCTTAGCTAGGGTTTCCCTAGTTAAGAAATAATGGTGTTATGAGTTCTCTTTGTGCATGGTTATATTTACTGTTCAACATTGTTTCTTTACTTTCATATGCAAGTTATAAAGAAATTAACAATATTTAATTATGGGCAAAATTTTGTAGAATATTGATTCACCCCACCCCCCTCTCAGTATTATCTATTTATAACAATTGGTATTAGAGTAAAGTTACTCAAGAGAGGCTTAACAACTTGAGTAAGATCCCTATAGATATGGAATAGTTGAAGAGAAGCCTTGAAGAAGCTCTTGAATAAATTGATCTTCTTACTAAAGAAAGAGACAACCTAAAAGATAGGTATGAGGATGCAAAAGTTTACATTGGTAAACTAAAAGACAAGATTGATGATCTGAAATATGGTAAGGAATCAAATGTGTAGATTAGTGACAATGATGAAGTAGGAGTTCTCAAGAAAGAAAATGCAATTTTGAAACATGTGTTGAAAATTATTGAGCTTAAGTTGAGTCTTAATAAAGATGGTAGTAACAATGAACCTGATCTAAAATCTAAGAATTCAAACCTTAGATCCCAATTAAGTCAAGTAACATCTGAATTAGATTCTACTAAGATTGAGCATGCAGAATTAGAAAAGTACAATACCATTGTGAAAGGAGAATTGACACAAGCTAAGAAATAATTAGAAAAGCTTTATTCTAGTAGTGAGAAAATTGATGAGCATATATTTGACCAAAGACCTTCTTATGATAAGACAGGCCTCAGTTACTTTATTGGAGAGAAATCTACCAAGGAAGTTGACATTAGAAAAGAACTAGATCCAGTTGTTTGAGTCCACTAAAGAATCTGATCTAAGTAAGATTAAATCAAGCACAACTAATGAAGTATCAAAAGATATTGAACTAGTTTATTTGTCTGTGAGACATAATGAATCTAAGGAAATAAAGAAATTTGATAAACCTAAGCAAGATGAACCACCCAAGAAAGTTAGACATGAATTTAGAGGTAGATGTTTCATATGTAATGAAGTTGGTCATATGAAAGAGATCGCATAGGTAAGTCATGTTAGAAACAATAGTCCACCAATATAATTGAGGGGGGGGGGGGGTGGGGTTAAATCAATTATATGACAATTTAAAACATTTATCCTCTTAAAAAATATTGACCATTCAACCAAAGTAAACAACAACCATAAAGAGATGCACATAAACAATTACACTAGATATGTTGACTAGGAAAACCCTTGATCAGAGGGAAAACCCCTATGGGAATGATACCCACAAATGATGTACTAATATAAATATTCCTTTTTAGAGGATGGGCCCTATTAGGAGTCTATTACAATATTTAGTACAAAGTGTCCCTATTAGGAGACTTTGAATCCTTATTAGGAGATTCCAACACTATTAGGAGTTGTGGTAAGCAGCTGAACCCACTATCGAATTGACCTCAATACTCTTCCTTTCAGAATAATAGATGTGTAACAAACTTTCACTTCCTCCTCTATCTAGTACTTTGGACTCCTTCACCTTTAGATCATCTAATTAGATATAGAACTCTGAACTTAGTAGCAATAACCCTTAAGGTCAGTTACACACTTAGGTAGGTCAGTCTACTTTTGTATTGCTTTTCTACTTGGTAATTCATAAGTCTTCTCTACTCACTATTTGCAAAACATGGAAAACATCTTTCCTTTATACCATGCTCAATAATAAATCCTTGAGTTGGATTTCTACACATTAATTAAATGAAATACACATTTAATTAATGTTGTCGGCTCACAGTTATACACAAACTTTCACACATGTGACTTCCATACATGTGTAGACACCTAAATCTGATTACACCACTTTGGTAATCCTATTTAGCTATCTCTAAGGGGATCATTAATTAAATTCCTATTTAATTAATCCTTTGCCCCTAGTTGATTAATTTAATTAATCATCTATAACCCTAATTGATAAATCAAATAACCCATCATTTATCAATTAAATCCTATTCTCCTATCTAATTCTAAATCCCAAATTTATTAAATAAATCTATTTGATAAATAAAACCCTCAAATCTAATAATCCCTAAGCCTATCCTAAATCCTCCATTTAGCCTAATCCACCCTCCATGCAAAGTTATAATGCTATTTTGAGAGCTCATAAACTACCAAAATACCATTATAATGGCAAAATCACTCCATGACTCCATTGTTGCAACCTTATCTCACTCACCCCATCCATCCATTTGAAACTTGAGCTATACTTGTTAGCACACATACCTTAAATTGGGGAAAAATCCATTGCATCATTGTGTTATACCATTTGGAGCTTACCATTCTTGGTTTGCCTCCATTTGTGGTGATAAAAATCAGTCCTATCTTAAGTGTTTACTCATTTTAGTATTGTTAATGCTTTTCTTAATAGCTAGTATTCATGTTACACTACTAATCTAGGTGATACAACATGTACACACTTTGACATCATCAACAGTTAGTATACTATCTCAAGTTAATTGTGTAACCCTTTATTAAAATTGTAATGAACTATCACAATCATAGAATAGGAACTGCTTTCCTAATACTCTATTTCCATATGGCTCTTTGTGAATCAATCATATCTTTCATACATTATTGATTCAAGTTTTGTGCACTTACCCTTGTAACAAATACATACTATAGTATGCACTAGTAACTATGCATCATCAGATAAGTAATATAATGTTCTCAATACAAAAACCTCAGTTTGCTACTATGTCAGTCTTTTGCAAACTTATTACTATGTTTTCATCAATGACAAACATAGTCATCAAAAAATCACATCAATGTTTGGCAATGCTCCCCCATAGCATTAGCATTCATGCTAACAATCTCTCCCTTTGGCATTGATGGCAACATACATTAAAAACATCTAAGTTCCAAAAATACCATCATGTTCTACTTTTCTTTTTAATTGAACATTTTTCATGTCACTATCTTCCCCATTGCCATTAATGTCAAAGATAATATGCAAATGGTTCAGTTTCTTGAACATACAATAATTTATCAACATGACCTCAAGTCAATCTATTGCTTTACAACTTTTGTATATAAATCCATAAACAACTCAAGTCTCTAAAGAAATTGTTGCATACCAATTACCAACTACCAAGATTCCTTTGCTGACTCTATTCATCACTGATACTCCCCCATTGAGGAAGCATCAACATTTAGTCCAGTCTAACAATGGTGCTATGTACCCTAGACTGATGCACTTTTGCATCTTCTATTTAGAAGTAGGTAGGGGCATAAACCTAAGCATACCTCTTAGATACTCAAATGTGTCCTTTGGTAAGACCTTTGTGAAAATTTCTACAAAATGTTCCTTAGTATTAATATATTCCAGTCTGATTTCTTTCTCTAAAACTTTCTCTCTCAACACATGATACTTAGTCTTAGAATGAAAAATAGGATTCTTAGACATTCTTACCATACTTGTGTTATCATAGTAAATAATAATAGGTTCTTTGAATGTAATTCTAATGTCCTTCATCATCTACTTCATCCATATAACTTGATTATAGTTGTTTGCCATTGCAACATATTCTACCTCTATAGTACTTTGTAAAGTGCAATCTTGTTTCTTGCTGAGCCAATAAACTAGTCTTCCACCAAGAAAGAATGCTCCTCTACTGGTGCTTTTTCTACCATCCATATCTCCAAACCAATCAACATTAGTATAAGTGTAAAGGGTAAAATCATTACTTTTGTCATACCAAATACCATAATCAGATGCCCCTTTCAAATATCTGAATATCCTTTTTATAGCTATGTAATGATATTCTTTAGGATTAGCCTAAAATCTTGAAACAATTCCAATTGCATTGGCTATATTCGGTATACTATGAGTCAGATACTACAATCCTCTAATCATAGATCTATACTTCTTTTGTTTAACATAAGGTGTCTCATCCTTGCTTGATAACTTGTGACCAATTACCATAGGAGTTGCAATAGGTTTATGATTTTCCAGTCCAAATTTTTTCAGCAAATCTTTCAAATACTTGGTTTGAGAAATAAAAATTCCTTCTTTGTTTTGAACAATTTGTAGTCCTAAGAAAAATTTCATTTTTCCTATCATGCTCATCTCAAATTCATTCTTCATATTTCTGAGAATTTGTTACTAGCTTCATCATTTCCTTCAAAGATGATATCATCAACAAATACAATGATATCAACAAACCATTTTCTATTTCTTTCAAGTATAAGTTGTTATCTTCTATTCCTTTAACAAATCCAAGTTTTTCTAAGTATTTATCCAACCTTGCATACCAAGTTCAAGGTGCTTGCTTTAATCTATACAAAGCTTTCTTTAATCTACAAACCATATCCTTCTCTTTTGTCAAAGGAAAACCTTCTGGTTGCTCAATGTAGACTTCTTCAGTTCTCCATTCCAGAATGTTGACTTAACATCCATCTAATATACCTTGAAATTTGTATTTCCTGCATCTGCCAAGAACATTCTGACTACTTCTATTCTTGCTATAGGTGCATATGTTTTCTCATAGTCAATTCCTTCTTGCTGAGAGTAGCCTTTACATACTTGTCTTGCTTTTTTTTTTATTACTTCTCCTTGTTCATTCATTTTATTCCTGAATACCCATTTTGTGCCAATCACATTTTTGTCCTTGGGTCTAGGAACTAATTCCCATATGAAATTTTTTATTATCTGTTTAATTTCTTCCTCCTTTGCTTTTATCCAATGATCATCCTTGATTGCTTCATCTTTGTTGTTTGGTTCTACTTGAGATATTAGGCATAGTTCTAAATTGATTCTTCTTCTTGTCATTACTCCTTTTTCTTTACTTCCTATTATCTCATCAGTAGGATAATTTTTTATCACATTCTTATTTGGGGTGGGAGTTGTTGCTTCAACTCTTATTTCAAGTATTGCACTCTATTCTTCTCTTAATTCTTTAGGTTGCACATTATTCTGCAAGTCATTGTTAGTCTTGAGAAATAATTCATTACATTTTTTGGTCATCCCAGAATAATTATCTTCATCAGAGTTATAATCCATCATCTTCTCTTTAGTGCCAAACTTTTCATCTATTCTCACATTTGTGCACTCTACTTTTTTTTTTGTTCTATAGTTGAAACATCTGTAAGCTTTACTTTTTAATGAATTGGATCAAACTTACTGATATCATCATCTCTTTTGATGTAGCATTTGCTTCCAAATATTATAAAATATTTGACTGATGGTGAGTAACCAAACCATAACTCATAAGGTGTTTTCTCCATACCTTTTCTAATTTATACTCTGTTTCATGTGTATACTATTGTATTGACTACTTCTCTCCAAAAAGTTTTTGGTACATCATTCTTGAATAACATAGCTCTTTCTACTTCAGCAATTGATCTATTTCTTCTTTCAGCAATCCCATTATGCTCAGATGAATGAGGTGAAGATAGTTATCTCCTACTTCCATGTTCTTCGTAGTAGATATTGAAATCTTTAGAAGTGAATTCTCCTCCTCTATCAGATCTTAAGCTCTTGATTTTAACTCTAGATTCATTATTTACCTTGTTCTTGAATATCCTAAATTTCTTAAATGCTACTAATTTTTCTTTAAGAAAAGCTATCCACATCATTCTGGTAAAATCATCAACAAAAATCATAAAATACCTTTCTCCATAGAATCCTCTTGTTCATATGGGACCACTCAAATATGTATGAACCAATTCTAGATTTTGTGTAGTACCAAACTACTTGCTAGGGAATGTAACTTTCTTCTGTTTAGCCAAGATACATTCCTTACAAATAATGTCAGTGGGTTTAGTGATTTTAGGTAAATCTCTCATAACAAGTGTATTACCAGCTTTCACAATCTTATCAAAGTTTATGTGACAAAATATTTTGTGCCATAACCAACTGTTCTCAACTTTAGCTACTAAACATGTTATTTAAGTGGTGTTTAATTGAAATAGATTACCTCTAGTCCTTGTGCCATTACCAAGAAATTTTCCTTTCTTGTCCTTGATGATGCATGTGTCATTACCAAACTATAATTGGTAACCTTTTTCCATAAGCTATCCAACACTTAACAAGTTATGTTTCAGTCCATCAAAAAAATAAACATCATTAGTATTTTTTTTACCATCAAGTGTGATAGATCTAATTCCTATAATATGATAGGCTATATTGTTCCCCACTTTGAAAATTCCTCCATCATGGCTTCTAAATTTGACAAATTTTCTCATATCACCATTCATGTGTTGTGAACAACCACTATCAATGATCCATTCTTTCTTTTCAACTTGTGAAATCAGCATGCTTTCTTCTCTAATCTCTCTATCAAGATCATCCTCCTTTATAGCTACGAATTTTAATTCATCTTCACTTTTGTTTTGATCAGATTCTTCTTCTTCTTCTTCTCTATTAGCATATAAACAATTTCTAGGTCTTCTAGATTTGAATCTTCCCTTATACTTCTTTTCTCTTTTGGGACACTTAGATGCATAATGACCATATTCATTACATGCCCAACATTTATAGATATACTTACCATATTTTTCTCTTTCGATAAGAAGAGCCACTCTTTCCTACATCTTTTCCTCAATAGACTTGATGCTACTAGCAATGTGTCCTTGGACTTTTGTGTTCCTTGCTAGGCTAGGTTTAATATTTAATGCACTAAATACTATTTCAACTTTTGCTAATTCTCCAGATTGTTTTGGATCAAATTCTTCAACTTCCAATCTACTAAGTAATGTTTCTTTGGTGAAATTAGTAGTATAGGTTATCATCACCCGAATCATCTATGTTATTATCTTGAAAGGTGGTGTCACACTTTTCAAGATCTTCCATATTACCTCATCATCATATTTCTTTGCACAAAGAGATGTGATTCCTGAAATAATCTCAAATATTCTACCAATATAGCTTCTTACAGATTCATCTTCCATCATTCTAGCATCTTGGAATGTGAAATACAAATTTTGTAATCTAACTCTTTTTGCATCTGTATCACCCTCATAATTAGCTTCTAAGGTTTTCCAAATTTCATGAGATGTTTTGAGTTGTTTTACCGAGCAATATTACTTCTCATGCCCTTATGTTACACATAAATATTTCTCTTTGTTCCTTGATACAATTTTCAAGATTATCTTCTTTTGCAATGTTTTTAGATGCCTTGGTTACAAGCCAATATCCTAGACCCATGCACAAGAGATGAGTCTTCATTTTATCCTTCTAGCTATCATCATTTATGCCATCAAATCTTAGACTTTCTTTTTTGAACATGTTCTCCATGGATCTCCCAAATTTGTTAAACTTTTTCTTCAAGGACCTAATGCTCTGACACCAATTGTTAGAAATAGGGGGGGTGAATTAGTTATATGAAAATTTAAAACATTTATCTTCTTAAACAATCTTGACCATTCAACCAAAGTAAACAACAACCATAAAGTGATACACATAAACAATTACACCAGATATGTTGACTAGAGAAACCCTTGATAAGAGGGAAAACCCCGGTGGTAATGATGCCCACAAAATGATGTACTAATATGAATATTCCTTATTATAAGATGGACCTTGTTAGGAGTCTATGAAAACATTTAGTACAAAGAGTCTCTATTAGGAGACTTTGAATCCCTATTAGGAGATTCCAATCCTATTAGGTGTTGTGGAAGGTAGCTAAACCCACTATCCAAATAGCTTTAGGATCAGATCAATAAACCCTCTATCCAATTGACCTGGGTACTATTCCTTTTAGAATAATAGATTTGTAACAAGCCTTCACTTCTTCCTCTATCTTGTACATCAGACTCCTTCACCTTCAGATCATGCAATCATATCTAGAACTCTAAACTCAGTAAAAATAACCCTTAGGGTCACTTACACACATAGGTAAGTCACTCTACTTTTGTATTGCTTTGTTGCTTAGTAATTCACAAGTCTTCTCTACTCACTATTTTTAAAACACAAAAAACATCTTTCCTTTATACCATGCTCAATAATAAATCCTTGAGTCAGTTTTCCACATGTTAATTAAATGAAATACACATTTAATTAATATTGTTGGCTCATACTTATACACAAACTCTCACATGTGCGACTACTATACATGTCCACTCTCTGACATCATCAACTTTTAGTATACTATCTCTAGTTAACTGCACAACCCTTTACTACAATTGTAATAAACTGTAACAATCATACAACAAGAATTGCTTTCCTAATACTCTATTTCCATATGGCTCTTTGTGAATCAATCATATCTTCTGTACACTGTGGATTCAAGTTCTATGCACTTACCCTTGTAACAAATATCTACTATAGTATGCATTGGTAATTGTGCATCATTAGATAAGTAATATAATGTTCTTAATACAAAAATCTTAGTTTATTGCTCTGTCAATATTTTACAAACTTATTACTATGTTGTCATCCATGACAAACACAGTCATGAAAAAATCACATCAATGTTTTACAATGCTCCCCCATAGCATCGTCATTCATTCTAACAAATCTTTCAAACATATTACTAATTTCTATTGTTATAATTTTCATGGTTATGGAAATAAAGAAATAGATTGTAAGAAACCTAAGTTTGATTGTAATAATGCAAATAGTAGAATGTTTAGGAATACTAACCCTATAGGTAATAAAAGAGGAAGATCAACAAGAAGACCTAATGATGGAGAAAAACTTAATGGAGAAAAGAAATAGTTTGTATGTTACAAATGTAACAATCTTGAACATATTACGAGGAATTGTAGAGCACCGTAAAGTTAGAATGGAACCAATCATAGAAGTAATGCACTTGTATGTCAATTATGTAATAACTTTGGATACACAACAAGATTCTATAGAATGGAAAGAAGAAACCTCAACAAGAATCTTAATTATTGAAGGAATAATAATAGAAATGATAAAAATAATTATAATAGTTAGAAAGAAGCATTAAAAGAGCATATTGATGAATTCAAAGAAGCATTTGTGAAAGCTAAGGATCCAAAAAGTTCTTATACATTTTTGGAGGAACAATATTTTGATGAACCTAATGAGAAATTAAAGTCAAAAATTGTTTTTGACTCATCCTATTTGAATTAAGTAATTGTAGTAGAAGTAGAGTGTTAGTTGGTCAGAACTAATGTTCACATAAGGTTGAGACATGGAGATGAAGTTATAGTCTAGTGCACAAGTATTTGTGTGATGGCAGTAAGCCGTACAAATGATTTTTTTTTTACTAGTAATCAGTGACAATATTTGAACTTGTGGTAGATACACATTTAATGCAAAGCAAGATATGAAATGACTTAAGGAGTGTGAGCAAGATCTTGAGTACCATTTAATTGTGTGAAGAGTTCAGAGAAATTCATGAGCGATTTCACATCAAATTGAAGTGCAAAAAGAAGTGTTTAAAGTGTGAAGTTGCAGAAGCCCAAAATATGACATTTAAGGTATTTTACAAAGCTTGAATTTGAATTTTTTAGTGTATACAGTTAAGAATTATGGAAAGTTAGGCAATATATGATGTCAAATAAAGACCGAGGTATAAGTTCAAGAAACACCCATTTGTTTCTCTTATGGATAATCCATTAGGAGCATTTTCACATATCCTATTAAGTGTACTTCATGTAGAAGATGTTTGAAGTTATATTCATTGTAAGCTTGAAAGAATTGGAGATGAGGACATACACAAGGATTTTGGAGTCATGTGCAATAATGACCTAACCCTGAAATCTGAGTCCACACACCTAAAAGAACTAAATTTGATCAAGTATATGTTCAACATAGTGTTCAAAAATCATGAGTTGACTAGGATTATTTTGAGTAGAGTTCATGAAGAGATGTTTTGGATAGGTGATGTACCAGTTACAATTGGAAATTGCCTAATTCAAAAGGTCACATATCTAAGTAATGAGGGATGCAATCCAATGAATGAAAGAAATGTAAGAAAGATAGTTGAGACAAACTTGTATAGTAGGTTTGATAGAAGGAAAATGAAGGTGGACATGATTTGGGACAAAGGAGTAAAGGTGTTTAGTAAAATCTTAGGATATGAGTTTAACCAAAGTTCTAGAGTGAACTCAATGCTAGTAGGATTTAGGCATGCAACATATGTTATGGTTGTAGAAAGAAGGAAGGTAAACCTATATGAGATAATAAGAACTTAGCTACTAGACAACATCACAAAGCCAAAGACGACTAAGAATGTAGTCTTTAGATTTGAATATTTAATAACTCATCTATTCTTCTATGCAACTAAGCAGTTTCCAAGCATGACAAGTTGGGAAATTAATGAATGTGCTATGAAGTTGGTAACACAATATTACAGGGATAGATTGGAGAATCTCAGAGATAGTGACATTGATAGAATGATGAAGAAATTTAAGACTAAAATGAGACAAAGATACATAATCCCTCCTTCTATGGTGGAAAAGAATAAAGATAAGATATGTTTCATGGTGGAAACTAATAAAACTTGTATGGAAGCAGTAGAGCCTAGGGTGAAATTCATTAAGCCCATGGAATATGAAATGAGTGAAGAACTCATAGAAGGGTATGTGCAAATCATACTTCAATTAGAGAAGGATACTAAATGCCCTAGATGGGGTACATATGAAGATAAAATAAGGGAAGTACATTTTGAACTTCACAACAAGGAAATAAAAAAGAATATGGAGAAGAAGATAGATTCCATTCTCAAGGAATTAGCTATGACTCAAGAAGAGTTTAATGAGATTAAAGGCATTGAGTTAGAAATGAAAGCTAGTGGACAAACCGAGATGATAGAAGAAACACCAATTGTTGTTGTAGTACCATCCAAAGGTATTATAGTTGTAGGACCTAATTTTTAGGTACCCACTATACCCTATGTAGTAGTTACACAACTGTAACTACTAAAATTTCATTAACCTAATAAACAACCAGAGGTTGAATCATTAGTTGTGCAGAGAAAGTCTAGGAGATTGGTTAAAGTAAAGTAAGAATCTACACCATCCTCCAAGAAAAAGGTCAAGCAGACCATAAGTGGACTAGGAAAGAGGAAAAAGATACTTTAAATCAGTGATTCTGAGGAATTAGAGGAAGAAACTATAGACAAGCCAATTAAGCAAGCATATGAAGAAGGAAGAACACCTACAGGCAAGAAAGCATGGAAACCCAAGGTAGAGAATTTGAACATATAGATTATAGATTATGAAAATTTTGTATAGTTGAATAAATATTATATTTTGTATAGCAATATAGATAGGAGGCAACTAGAAAATGCCACTGTTAGGAATATGATTTTGAGAAATAAAAGATTTGATAGCATACAAGGAAAGATCTTCGAAGATCTATACAACAGATTGTCATCTAGAAAGAGGAGAGTAATGGAAGAAGACTCTAAGGTGAGAGAGAGCATGATTAATAAATTGTGTGAGGTTAGCACAAAGGATGACTTGGACAGAATTTTGAAGGGAATTGAACCCTTGCTGAGGAACAAAAGAAGAGCTATTCTTTTGATGGGAGGCAATTATGAAGAAGTTAGAAAGGAAAAAAAGGAAGCCATAGTCAAAAACATGACTTCCATGCTTAAAAAGAGTGTACAACCACAATAAAAAATCCTAGTGTATGTAGAAGTCAGTACACCATCTGATGGTGAATGAGATGTTGAGGAGACACAACAAGCACACTCACCTCCTCACATAGTTATGGGAATTGAATCCATACAAGTGGATAGTGTATATGAGCAATGTTAGTATGCTAATAGAAACCAAATTTAAATAAAGCTTCTACAAACTAAACAAAATTCATAAACTTCAAGATAGACTAAGATGAGCTCTCAATTGAGAATATGAGCCATTAATGGACTCTCTCAATGAGAAGCTCTCTTGTTGAGTGGCTTTGTCTAAATAGATAGGATGTATGCTCAAGCTTATGCTTCAAAAAGGGCTTCAAATGGAGTTGGAATTTGGGTGTGAGTGTATGGTTTTGATGTAAAATGGCTTCTTAAAATGACATTATGACTTTACTTCATGGATTGTGTTATTTTGCAAAGGGGAAGGATCCAATTTATAGGCAAGAGGCTTGAGGGATTGAGGACTAAGATGCAAGGATGGGAAAAAGCTCATGGAGGGCTCAGGTTACATGAGAGGAGAGCACATGGATTGTGCTTCCTTACAGCCAATCAGAGAGTGACACATGTCACAAGGTGAGAGGATAGAGGAAAGGGGAAGGATGAGTCAACAAAGGAGGCTCAAGGGATAAAATCTTCATAAAGAGCCTCATAATGGCTTGCAAGAGCAATAAAAGGGCTTTGGAAGAGTCATTTATGGCCTAGTGGGCTTCATAAAGTTTTATGGTTGGGATATTTTGAAGGAGATGAGATGAATTTTGACTTGGGCTTGATTAGGAAGGTTTTAAGCTTGCTTAGGATTGTGCAAATGATTAGAGGATGGATTAGGATGGTTTAGGATTAGCTTAGGGATAGGCAAGTGGATGGCATTTAATGAGGGTGGGTGAAGGAGGAGATATTTGTTAACTTTGGCTTGGGTTAGTAAGTTTTAACCCATGTTTAGGGAATGTGACAAGGTTAGGAGGGGATTAGGATTAGGTTTAAAGACATCTTCTAGAAGAGTCTAGACTTTGGATGAGGATAAAGACTTTCTAGAATTTCCTAGGACGAGGATGAAGACTTTCTAGAAGAGTCTAGAACTTCTTAGGATGAGGATAAATTAGATTTTTAGGAAATAAATAAAGTTTTATTTATTTCAAGGGTTTGGGTTAAGGAGATATTTATTAAAACTTTTTTAATAAACATGAGGATTAATATTTAATCTTAATTAAATATTTTGAGTTGGGATTAGGGGTAGGAAATGGTGGGATTAGCCTTTAATCAAAATTAAAGAAGGATTAAAAGATTTTGGAAGAGGTTAGTGGTCTTAAGGAAATTGGCCAAGTTTTGGGCAAAAAATAAATTTTTTATTTATTTTGGGTTTTTTGGTCAATTTGTTAATTAAATAATTAATAAATAAGGAAATAATGTTTAAATAAGATTTAAACATTTTTGGGAGGGATTCCTTAATTAAATATTTTTAATTAAGATAAAGGGATTTAATGGCATAAAAATAAATTAATTAATTAAATAATTAATTAATTAATAAATGATGATGTCATTAGGAACTTTTTAGAAAATAAAAATAATTTATTTTCTAAAGATTTTTAGGTGTCTACATTTTGCCCCTCTTTGATGTGATGCCGCAAGTGGCATGGCATCAAAGATAAGAAAATAAGATGCCCAAGGCTAGAGCAGAAGAGGAGAGAATGGACAACAAGATGTCCCCTCAAGAAGGCAGCAGGGAGAGAAAGTGAGACTCGACGACTTCTTGAAAAGTACAAAAATCTGAGATGAGCAAGAAGACTCAGATTGGCTTAAGAGAAGAGGTTTAGTTAGCTCAAACTCTCACTACGGGAGAATGATAAAGGGAGAATCAGAGGCACAAGAGGAAGCAAGCTTAAGATCTCAGGGATTGCAGAGGATGAAGGAGCAGAGTGCTATAAAAAGGAATCTAGGATAAGGAGATGGATGAGGTGATTATAAAGCTGATGCAATAGGATTTCAAAGAGTTAGATTGGCGAAAGATGGGTTTCGATGATCCCTAGGACTAGGATTGTGGATCTTGAAAGATAAGGCTTGGTGGATTGATTTGGATTGGTGGATCCCTAAGACTAGAATTATGGATCCCTAAAGCTAAAGGTGAGGAGTGATTCAAAGAGGTACTTATGCATAAGCTAGGGTAGGAGAGATGGATGTTGGATATGGATGGGGGATAATGGAGATGAAGGGAAACCATTGAAGCTTTTTGAGCGGGGGGATACTTCAAAGAGAAGTACCACCATGTAGTTGAGCACTAGATTTGCTATAGGACTGTTGGTTAATTGCTAAGGTTACCAAGAACATCAAGGCCTTTTCACCAACTATCTAGAGGGCTGATGAACTAACTCAAAACAAACATGCAAGGATTTCCCTAGTATCACACATGAATCCCAGAGGAAGTAGTGTGGAAATGACACTGGGTAACCCACAAGCAGAAAAGAAAACAAGCAAAAGACATGATCAAGACCTTACACTCTGATTGCCCCATTCGTAGTATACCATGATATGGAAGATTGTGGAAACCTTGAGGAGGGAACAAGGAGATTGCTTGGAAAAGATATTTCAAGACCCAACAGGGAAGAGTCCAAATTAAAAGAAAGCAAAAATCCAAAAGAGAACTTTTTGCCAATGAGATGGGTAGGACGAGGTACTAACGAACCAAGATCAGACATGAGGAAAGCTATATCCTACAAGGACCTATCGGAGAGCACCTAAGCTAGTGGATTTGGATGAGTGATGCGTCTAGCAAGCTGAACTAAGAAAGATAACACTTTGGTGACAAGAAATCTAGCTAAAGGATGCATTGGAATAGCTAACCAAGATGTGTGATGGGTGCAAGATGCTGATCAAGGACAAACTGACATGAACGCTAGATAGATACAATGGTACTAAGCTAAAGAGGATGTACAAGTTGATGGACCAAGATATGTTACAAATGTACAAGTTTGTTCATGTTTTGGTTTTTGTGAGATGGAAATGTTTGTCAAGGATGGGATGTCTATAATAGGTGATAGGTGGATAGGTAGATGGTTTGCGAAAAGCTTAAGGGAAAATGGGGTTTTGTGTGTGCACGTGATAGTATACAAGCTAGGATATAAGATTATTTACAGGCTAGAATATGGTACAAACTTTGGACAAGATTCGGATATACAAGGTATGGTACAAGATTTACAAGGTATAATACAAGCTTTGGTACAAGAGTTTACAAGCTAAGGTACAAGATTTTACAAGCTATACATGAGGTATTTACAAGCTCCATTAGATTTTGGATATTTGGTTGGAACACCAAGGGAACAAGCAGGTGTTTTATGGGATGGTGGGTGAATGGATGAGGGATAGGATAGTGATAGATAATGGATTAGTCTTAGTACACAAGGCGCCTAAATTACTAGGTTTTCACCAAGGTACCTATCCAAGGTGCTTGAATTGCCAAGTTTTCACCATTGGACGCTTATTTCTCTTTACTATTTTTTTTTGTATTTTTCAAAAGCTAGGTATACCAAGGATCTTCAAGCATAGAAATTCTTGAGATGAATGATGTTAGTAGGATCATTCAAGAGTTCTCCTTCTGGTGTAGATAGTTGATAGGCTCCAGAGCCAAAGGAAGTAGTGACAACATAAGGACCAAGCCATGTAGGTTCAAACTTGCCTTTCTTTTCTCGATCTGCTTGGACTTTCATGTTTTCTTTGAGGACCATGTCACCTGGCTGAAAGTGTCGTGGAAGAACCTTCTTGTTGAAATTCCTTTTGAGATGAGTTTGATAGATTGTGAGATGATCATAGGCTTGTTATTGCTTCTTGTCTAAGAGATCTAGCTGGGTGAGCTGAGCTACTCTGTATTCTTCATCTGATATTTGCCCTTGCAAAGATATGCACAAGGAGGGAAGTTCAACCTCTATAGGTAGTATTGCTTTGGCACCATAGACTAGGGAGTATGGAGTTGTGCCTATGGATGTACAGAAGGAAGTTTGATAGGCCCATAGGGCTCAATTTATTTGTAGGTGCCAATCACAGCCGAAATCATTGACAACTTTCTTTAGGATTTTGAGGAGGGTTTTGTTAGTTTCCTCTGCCTGGCCATTACCTTGTGGGAAATATGGGCTAGAAAAGTGGTGATGGATGTGGAGGGAAGTGCATAATTCTTCCATGTTTAGATTTTCAAAGTTACCTCCGTGGTCGGTGAAGATGGTGGATGGGATGCTAAAGCGACAAACAATGTGGTATGAGATGAACTTGGAGACCTGAACTCTTGTAGCTGAGACTAGGGGGACTGCTTCCATCCATTTAGTGAAATAGTCTATAGCTGTTATTATCCATTTATGTCCATCAGATGAGAGGGGTGTAATAGTTCCAACTAGATCAAAGCCCCAACAAGCGAAAGGCCAAGGTGGTGCAATAGGCTGTAGATCCTGTGCTAGAGCGTGCACAAGATTTGCATGCTGTTGACATGGGAGATACTTTCTGACAAAGTCATAGGAGTCTTCTTCAATCGTAGGCCAATAGTAGCCTACTCTAAGGATTTGTAATGCTAGGATAATACCACTCGTGTGGGCACCACAAAGTCTAGAGTGTACTTCTTTTAACACCATCACGACCTCATTTTGGTCTAAACATCGAGAGAGAGTATTGTGATAACCCCGACAATATAGGGTATTGGCTATGATAACATAGAGGGATGTTTTTTGGATGAGGTTTTGGCATTGGGTACATGTGAGTTGAGGGGATATGATACCATCGCTGAGGTAAGCATGAATCTCATGGTACCAAGGGGATTGGGGACCAACCAAGATACAAACATGGTTTGAATCCTCATTCACATAGGCGGGTGTGAGGAGCTGCTAGACTAAAAACTCATACTGTGTAGTTGCTTGGGGAATTTCCAAGAGTGAGCCTATAGTAGCCATAGCATCTACTTCTTTGTTCTATATTCGAGGCACTTGTCTAAACTGAATCCTTGTAAAATGTTGGGTTAGCTGATCAACTAGCTCTTTGTAGGGTAATAGCTTTTCATCTTTGGTTTGATATTCATTTAGGGCTTGCTTGATGATGAGCTAAGAATCGCCAAAGATTTGTAACTCAGTAATGTTCCATTCTGTAGCTATCTTTAATCCTACTATGAGGGCCTCATATTCAGCTATATTTTTGGTGCTGGGGAATTGTAGTTTGAAGGCTTTTGGAATGTAATCTCCTTGAGGTGTGACCAACAATATTCCTGCCCCTGATCCATGAGATGTCTATGAGCCATCAAAATAAAGTTTCCATGGGGGTTGTTCTTCAATTAGATAGATATGCTCATCTAGAAATTTTGTGATCAACGAATAAGCATCTATTAGAGGTGCATCAGCTAGGTGATTTGCTATAGCTTGCCCTTTGATTACCTTTTTGTCCACATGCTGGATGTCAAATTTGCCAAGGAGCATAACCCATTTGGCCAAACGACCTGTAAGTGCTGTTCTGGAGAGCATATACTTGAGAGGGTCAATCTTGGAGACTAGTTGGATGGTATGACTTAGCATGTAGTGGCGAAGCTTTTGAGTTGACAAAACAACTGCCAAACAAGCTTTTTCCATAGGAGTGTAATTGAGTTCATAACCAACTAGGGTTCTACTAATGTAGTAGATGGCTCTTTCTCTACTGTAGTCATCGAGCTGTGCTAGAAGTGTCCTTAGAGCAGTAGGTGTTGCTGATATGTACAGAATCAGGGGATGACTAGGAACTGGTGGAACCAAGATAGGGGGATTGATGAGATACTACTTGAGATGGTCAAAGCTACACTGACATAAAGGATCCCACTTGAAGTTCTCATCCTTCTTCAGTAAATGTGAAAATGGTGTACACTTATCTGCAAGCTGGGAGATGAAGTGCCAAATAGATTGAACCTTTCCCTAAAGAGAATGAAGCTGTCATAGTGTCTAGGGAGGAGGCATGTCTAAGATATCTTTGACCTTCTTGGGGTCAATCTCTATACCTTGTTTAGACACTATAAATCCTAGAAGCTTGCCAGATGTGACCCCAAAGACACACTTCTTGGGATTCAGCATGAGATGATATTCAGCTAACCTATCAAAGACTTTCTCTAGGTCAGCAAGATGATCCATGAAGGTATGAGATTTGACCAAGATATCATCCACATAATCCTCCAAAATTCTATGGATGAGATCATGAAAGATGGATGTCATAGCTCTTTGATAGGTAGCCCCAGCATTATTTAGGCCAAAAGGCATCATGTTGTAGCAAAAGGTTCTCCAAGGGGTAGTGAATGTTGTCTTATGCTAATCCTCTTCTGAAATCTTGATTTGATTATACCCAGAAAATCCATCCATGAGGGACAAAATTTCATGTCCAGCTATAAGATCTACAATCATATCTATGTTGGGCAAGGGAAAATCATCTTTTGGACAAGCTTTGTTAAGATCTCTGAAATCAGTGCAAATTCTGATGTCACCAGAGGGACCATGTTGGAGATCCACTCTGAATAGTCAATAGGTCAGATAACCTTAGTAGCTAACATTCTTTCTAACTTAGCTTTGACCAATAATGCCACCTTGGGGTGCATTTTTCTAAGCTTTTGTCTGATGAGCTTGATCTGTGGATTGACTGCAAGATGATGAACTACAAGCTTTGGATCAAGCCCTGGCATGTCCTAATATGACCATGAAAATTGGCCAATGTTCTCTCTTAAGACCTCAAAGAGGAGATTAGCTTGGTCTTGTGATAGGGATGCAACAATGTGAACAAGCCTAGGGATCTCTGAAGAACCGATGTTGACTTACCTAGTATCCTCAAATAGAATAGAAGATATCTCTAGTCGATTATCTTTAGGAGGTAATCCTAAATCCTCATGTTCTGCTTGTGGCTCTGGATGTTCTTGCTGAGGGGTTCTCTTCACTGCCTTAGCTAGTCTCAGATTCACCTTAGTTCCAATTTTGGGTGAATCAGAACTAGGTTAGGGATTTTCTCCAAAATACCCCTTGGGATCTAGCTTGTAGATATAGGCAGAACTGGCTTTGTTTTCTTGTGAGGTGTTTCAGCTCCCATGAATCTCAGAAGTGCTTCCTCTAATGTGAACTCATCAATTTGTATCACGCTTGGTTGGTCCCAATCTATGAGTTGTGGATGGGCGAGTGGTAGGTCAATTAGGTGGATGGATAGTTCTTGGAGAACAAAGTCTCCAAGGGAGATTTGGTCTAGGATATCATCATAGGCTCTCTTTTCAACTTCCTCAGGAATGTATTCAATTTCGAAAAGGTCACGATGAATGTTCAAAAAAGCGTGACCATCCGTATTGGTGCCCTTAGTTGTGGGTATGCCAAAGCCAAGACCTGACTTTGATTCCCACTTGTGTGCATCAATGGGGCACTGCATGCCTCTTTCTTCTTGTCCTAGACCACCACCTTGATAGTTCCATTTGTCAGTGATGAGCTTATTTTCTTGGGGATACTTTTGGCTGAAGTGATCAAGGTGTGCCTGATTCCTTTGAGGTACATCCTTATGTAACTAATTGTTGATATCTGGAGTGAGCTCCTCATGAAGAGGGATTTTTGAGGATACAAAGGTTGTTGGGCCAAACTGTTTGTATCGAGGAGGTGGAATCTCCTTAGCTTTGTGTATTGATCATCCATGGGCATGTGGATCAAGTGGGAGTGCCCCGACAGCAAATGCATTCGACAGACTATACTGTCCACAGCCTTTGTTATTGATCTTCACAGTAGACAGGGTAGAGGCGAGGATGGTTTCTGGGTCATTACAAGTGTGGGATGAGCTAGTGATGGATGTGCCAATATCAATTCCAGGGCAGTGGTTTGTATATGAAGCTTTTGTATATGAAGCTTCAACCACACTACAGTAAGCAAAGGGTTCTGGATCAGCATGGATGATTACCTCAGTGCCTTGATGCAGAAATTTGACGCACTGATGGTAAGTGGATGGAATGGATTTCATGGCATGAATCCATGGGCGACCAAGGAGGATGTTGAATGGTAGGTTTAGATCAATAACATGGTAGAGTGTTTCTTGGATGACTGGCCCAACCTTGATTGGTAGCAAAATAGTTCCTTTTGTGGTTCTTTCCAAGTTGTCATAAGCTTTGATGGTGATAACCTCACTGATGATATCTGCCTCAGTATACCCAGCTTGTTTTATGAATTTTAGGGTGCAAATATTCAAGGCTGATCCATTATCTATCATTACTCTTTTCACAGAAAAATTGGAGACCATGATGGCTATGCGAAGCGGAAGGGTGTGATCTTGCTCAACCATGGGTATGTCTATGGGTTTGAATGATAGGGCACATGACGATGAAAGGTGTCCAACAAGATTACAAAAATTAGTAGCATTGATATCAGAAGGGACACAGGATTCTATGAGAGCACTGTCAAGGATGTTCTTGTACACAGGACTAGTGTGAAGAAGGTCTAAAATAGAGATTTGGGCTGGCATGTTCCCAAGGTGTTCTAAGATATTGTACTAGCTTTTTGATGGAGTTGATGGTGCTAGTGAAATAGGTGGTCTTGTGATGTTAAATCGGGCTCTTCGAGTGGTGACTGCACACTCATTGTTTGGTCCTTGGATATTGATAATATTGACAGAAGGCTCTTTCTCGGATATACAACCTATAAGGCTACCATACTCTATACAGGATGAAGTGTGGTCATTGTTCTTCCCATGCTGTTGGATTGGCTGACGGTTGTTGGTGTTGTTGTTGTTGGTTTGGATAGGTGCTTTTCTAGGATTTTGATTGTTGTGAGGAGGAAAAGCATTTTGATAGATCTATAAGCCTGCATTGGGAGAGGTTTGGGCACCAACAGTGATTTCCTTCTGATTAATGAGGTCCTGCACATAGTCTTTTAGTTTCATGCATCTGAGGGTAGTGTGACCTTTTACCCTATGAAATTTGCAGTACTCATTATCTTTGTACCATGCAACTTTGGATTGGCTTGGGTCAATTTTCTGATTAGGAGGAAATTTGATGAGGTTTTCCTTGACTAATTTCTCAAAAATGACATCCAATGGTTCACCAAGGGGTGTATAGTTTCTAGGTGTAGGTTGGAATCTCGGCTTTTGTCTTGCAACTACATTGATGGCATTAGCTTGATTGCTAGACCCTTGAAAGTTTGGTCTTGGATTGTGGTTTTGATAGCTGTGGTTATTCTAGTGTTGGTAGTTGATAGCTTGCTAATTGTTTGGTTGATAGGGTGGGTTGGACTGGTTGTGAGAAGGATCAACAATATTCACATGTCTGGTGTCAGTGACGCCATCTGTTGCAACATGCTTGTTTTTGTTTCAATACCTAGACTTGTCATTGGAATGTGATTGATTTTGGTTGGCTTCCTTGTAAATATTGACCACACCATCTTTAATGAGTCCTTACTCAAGGATCATTCCTTTCTCTTTGATATCTTTGTAGGTCTACAAACAGTTCATGGTCATGTGGTGAGCCAAGCTAGGATGGGCATTATCAATAAACATTTTCACCAAATGGCGCTCTGGCAAGGTGCAAGATATGCGGGTGGTAAGGGTTTGCCATCTTTGCAGATATTCAAGAAAGCTTTCTCCACCTTTTTTCTTGGTGTGGACAAGATCAACTACTGATAGCTCTGTTTCAACAAGATGGGTATATTGGGCTACAAATGCCTTAGATAATTCAGCAAAAATTTTAATTGTGCCATAGGGGATTCTATAAAACTATTCAAGAGCTAGTTCAGCCAAGCTTTTGGGAAAGAGACACAAGAGGAAGACATAATCATATGCCACTTCTTGGCAGTGCATGTAAAATTCTTTGATATGTGTGACAGGGTCTCCTTTTCCTCTAAATTTGTCAAATTTGGGTGTCTCAAAATGCTTGGGGAATGGTGTCATGGTAATGGCTCTGTCAAATGGGTAAGGGTACACATTCTCAAACTTGAAATTTTTTGGATCATTTCCCTCTTGGATGTTCTTCAAAGCTGTTTTCATGGCTTCCCATTCTAAATTAATGGGTGATGGTTGGGGTGCCCCCAATGTAGGAGTGCCTTGAGGTAGGTATGCACTAGATGGGGCCACTAAATATGGATGGTTGTAAGGGATTTTCTGATAGGGATTGTACATTGTTTGGGCAACTACATGGTGGATGATGGTTTGTTGAGGGGGAGGTGGCGCATAGTGCTGCATGTGCTACGAGGCTTGCTGTTGATATGGGATTTGAGGAACATAAGCTGGCCGTGGGATAAATGAATTGCTTTTTGGAGGTAAGGTATAAGATGGTTGTGAAGCTTGCGGAAAGGATCAGGGGGCTTGTGGGGTTTAACCAAAGTATGTGGGCTACGCCCCCATTTGGGATGGTACTTGCAAATAATTGGTGGTTGGCTGGATTGGTGGGTTACCTCCTAGAAGTGGCATTGAAAAGTAGTCGGTAATAGGAGGTAATGGATTAGTTAGTGGTGGAGGTGGTGGGAATTGAAAGCTAGGAAATGGAATTGATGGGGTTTGATAGCTTGGTGGCTAGATTTGGAAGCTTGGTAGAGTGGTGGCAGGAGCTTGGGTCACTTGAGAGCTGGGCAGAACATTGGTAGTAGCTTGTCGGGTTTGATAGCTTTGTGGAGTGAGGGTATTAGCTTGTGGATTTGTGGTTGATGGCACTGAGCTCCCAAGACCTAATGGAAATGATGGGATTTTGCTTTGGGCTGTGGTGAACAAGCTGGGGGTGATGAAAGGTTGATTACTTCGCCCCATGGGTGACATCCCTGTTGTATATTGCTCAGGTTGGCCAAAGATGCTAGCATTGATTTGGGAGATGGGTGGATTTGGAAGGCTAGGTTGGGGAGCAGCAACAACAATAGTGAAGGGTGTGAACAGTGAGGTGTTTTGGGTAAAGGGGGTTTGGAGTGGAGAGGTATGAACCAAGCATGGAGTGGTGGTGGTTGGGTTGGCTTGCGGCATGGAGATTTCAACTTGGGTGGATGATGGTATGTTTGCGTCTGTTGGATCATATGGATTGGCTGGAGGCTCTTCTTTTAGCATATATTGAGGATAATTTGGATCATAAGAGCCTATGGGTGGTGGTAGCCACCCAAACAATGGGTGAGATGGATCTGATAATGGAGGGGGTCTTCCAAAGTCAAAGGTTCCTACATTGTCCCTTCAAAAATTAGCCATGATTGTCTCTTTGTTCTTGTCTATAATGGTGTTTACCAATACTTCATTTCTTGGTTAGTTCATGAAAGCTTCAATGTCAGTAGACGATGGCATAGATTTCTCTGGACTGAAGGATGGCCGATTGCTCAAGGGGGGTGAGGCTATTCGATCCAAATGATAGGGCTCCATTTTTTCTTTCTTCTTGGCTAAGTGAGTGACGGGTGGCATGAAAAATGCTCCTATGGATGAGATGCAACAAATGCTAGTGGATGCAAAAGGGAGGAAGGCTTTTCTATGCAAATGATTTCCTAGGTTGAGGCAAAGCTATATGAAAAAACCTAAGGAGGATTGGGTTGGGGATTATAACTTCAAAGATATGTTGCCAAAGCACAAAAGGTCTGCTTTCCTATGTGCAAGCTTGGTGGTGATTGTGTCAACTTAAGGATAGACTGATGATCCTTTAGGAAGAACACGAGATTGACCACTTGTTGATCCCAACCTTTAGCTCAAGGTGATGAGGGATAACAAGTGGAAAAGCTAGATTACCCTAGACAAAGCTTTGTCAAAGGGATAACCTTGGTGAGATTGGTGGTTTTGAAAGATTTTAGGAATGGAAAACTTTTAGCAAGGTGACAACAATTTTTGAAGGCTTGGATGTGAAGATTTTGGATTTTTGGCTAGATGGTTTGGTCCTAAATGAGATGGATGAGCTAATAATGCTTAAGGAGATAACCTAAGATGGTTGAATTTTCTACAAAGATGACTCTAAGGTGAAGCTTATCCAAGAAGGTGTGGAGAAACAAGGGTGTCTAATCATAGAAATCATGCCTAGTTGGTAAGGCATAAGTAGGATTAACTCCTGGATGTTGGCTAAATTTGATGGTGTGCTCTAACAAGGCCTCTTGAAGTGCTTTTTCGGCAGCTTTATCCTCTGCTATGTGGAGTTTGGCAATTCAAGGACTTGGTGTTAGTTCCTTTCTCTTGGCTGAAAGTTCTTGGTATGCCTGAGATGGTTTGAGTTTAACTTTGTGGAACTTCTGTTTGGGTTTGGGTTGCTCTGACATCAATTCTTGAATCTACTTGGCTTTGAGAGACCTTAGTTATTTTGCTTCAACTTTTTCAACTTCTTGAATAGGCAGTGACTACGCTAAGTGTACCCTAAGCTAGGATTGACCAAGTTTGGAAAACATTCATTCAACAAATAAAAAAGCAAGCAATATATAGGAACAACCAGATAGAAGTTTTTGATTCTCAGAATGTGATACTTGCACTGAGGAGTGTGTATGTTTTACAAATGTTTCGATCAGTCACTTCAAACACATTAACACTCTAGATGGTTGTCTATAAGGATGATAGTTGGTTTAGCTAGGGAGTCTTCGATATACCCAAAGGTATGTGAGGCCCAAATCTGTAGATGAAATCAACAAGATGTCACATAGCCGAGAGGAGTAGTAACCCAGTTCTCCTCTTTCACTTCTCAAGGGTATAAAGTTCCTTGAGGCTTAGCCCGAGTGACAAAAATCTTGATTCCAAGAGAGGTGTCTTTTGATTCACCTCCCGATTCTTATACTCCACCAAAATGCTGGAGTTGAGGTTGTCCAAGGGGTAATGAAATCCCTAAGTAGGCCTCTAAAAAGAAACAAGGTTTTGGATCCTAATCTTATGCACCCAAGATGGCCTCGAAAGACGACAAGGAGAGAGAAGACTTGGATGACCTTGGGCTAAAAAAAAAAATGCACTTGTTCTTTTACCAACTGACTCTTATGTGTGCTAATCTAGACTTTGCAAGTACTCATGTTTAAGAGACAATGTTCAATTCCAACTTGAAGTGCTAACAAAAGTAAATCGATCAAAGAATGCAAACAAGAAGAAGAGTTAGGGTCAAAAAAAGCAAACTCACACGCCTGGAGGCCCTCCACGTCAATACTTGTTCAATTTTAGTGCCCAAAATTGAAGTGTGATCGATTTAATCTAGAGTTTTGGTCATTTATGGAAACATGTATTCAACATTCAATTTATGCATTTATAGATAGAAAATTGTCTAAGTGTTAGACAGTTTGCAATAGTACAAAGACATATGTAATGCGTATGGTAGACACATTTCAAGTTAGCTTATATGTAGTTGAGGATAACTTTATGACAATATCATAATGACATGGTTAAGTGTGTGAATGTGTACAGTTAGTATGATGCAAGTTATAGTCAAAATACCAGTATGAGTATTTTATAGAGCATAACATAGCATAGAAGAGAATTGAGTTGTATAGCTTAAGGAGTTATTTTGGTAACAAAATAATTACTAAGTCATGATGAGAAAAAATTGTGGATATTAATCCATAAGATATTTTATATTATGTCAAGCATGTGAAGACATGAAGGTTGACTGAGCAAAGAATTATTAATTTGAGAGGCATAAGTAAAGATCTTATCTTGCGCCAAGAATGTGAAGTGAATGTGCAAGTATTATAATATGTGAACTATTGTATGGACGACTTGAAAGATATATGAGGCTTATGTGATGTGATATCTGATGTATGATTAGAAGAAGTATGAATTATAGTAGTGAGAAAGTATTGTATGTATACCTATACTTGCGAAGAACTTAATTGTATAATTCCATGTTAGGGCAGTGGACTCTTCTTGCATAAATTGTATTTTTTCTACCAAATTCTAATAAGGCTAATGAAACTCCTAATAGCATTGAGGCTTCTAACAAGGTTTAGTCCTCTAACAAGGACTCGAGACACTATATGTACTTCATAGTCTCCTAACAGGGTCAAAATCCCTAACAAGATTCTTTTGTTTAGTGGATCATCTAGTGGGTATCATCCCCACTAGGGTTTTCCTTTTGCTAGGGTTTCCCTAGTTAAAAAATATGGTGTTATGAGTTCTCTATATGTATGGTTATATTTATTATTCAACATTGTCAATTTACTTTCATATACAAGTTATAAAGTAATTAACATTATTTAGTTGTGGGAAAAACTTTGTAGAATATTGATTCACCCCCCCTCTTAGTATTATCTATTTATAAAAATTGGTATCAAAGCATAGTTACTCTGAAGAAGATTAACAAATTGAGTAAGATCCCTATGGATATGTAGTTAAAGAAGAATCTTGCAGAAGCTCTTGAACATATTAACCTTCTTATATAAGAAAGAGATAGCTTGAAAGATAGGTATGAAGATGCAAAATTTTACATTAGAAAACTAAAAGACAAGAATGATGATCTAAAATCTAGTAAGGAATCAAATGTGTAGACTAGTGAGAATGATGAAGTAGGAAATCTCAAGAAATAAAATGAGATCTTGAAACATGAGTTGAAAATTGTGGAACTTAAGTTGAGTCTTAAGACAGATGGTAGAAAAAGTGAACCTAATCTAAAATCTGAGAATACAAACCTTAGATTCCATTTGAGTCAAGTATCATCTAAATTAGATTCTATTAAGATTGAGCAGGCAAGATTAGAAAAGTACAATACCATTATGACAGGAGAATCGACACAAGCTTAGCAGTAGTTAGAGAAACTTTATTCCAATAGTGAGAAAATTGATGAATAGATATTTCATCATAGACCTTCTTATGATGAGACAAGACTTGGATATCTTAGTGGAGAGAAATCAACCAAGAAAGTTGAAATTAGAAAAGAACTAGATCTAGTTGTTGAATCCCCTAAAGAATCTGATGTGAGTCAAGTAGAATCAAGCACAACTACTGAGGTATCAAAAGAGATTGAATTAGTTGATTTTTTTGTAAAACATGACGAGCCTAAGAAAATAGAGCAAGTTGATAAACCTAAGCAAGATGAACCACCCAAGGAAGTTAGACATGAGTTCAGAGGTAGATGTTTCATATGCAATGAAACTTGTCATATGAAAAGAGATTACACAGGTAAATTTTTCAAACCTAATACTAATTTCTATTGTTATAATTTCCATGGTTATGGAAAAAATACTTAATACCAAGATAATGAAACTCACAAAATATAAGGATCAACTACTTCCCATTGAAAATCTATATGTGCTTCTTATCTGGATCCAACTTCAATAAAATCAAGACCAATTTTCTACTCTTTAGGCTCTATAGAACCAAGGTGGGTATACCTGAGGGATGGAAGATTCTCAAACTAACACCATACAAAGATTTAGTTCATTCCATGATACTCTACAATAACACACATCCCTTTAAAGTAGATATGGTCACCATTCTTTTAGGTTTACAGAACATTCTAGCCACAATAGCTAACTACAACTTAGAAGTTAAATAGTAAAACAAAATTGATTTCAAATTTAAGCTTGATGCTTACTTATGATATTTCCATTTGCAAACTAAAATAATCAAACCAATGCCTTATCTATTGGGATTTAGAGTCTATTCAATTCATAGATCTGATTGATTGCATTACAATCAATATTATCAGAAATTCTTACTAAAATTCATTCTTATAAACATCCATCCTATTACCATGGCTATCCTATCAATTTTACTAAAGCATTTACTTAATTCTTTGAATTAAAAGCAATATTAAATTGGCGTACAATTTGATTCAATTTCATTCAATTGAACAAGACTTTCTCATACAATCTCAAGAGAACTAGATAATGAAAATGGAGACAAGATTCAATCAAAAAAGATGTGGGGATAGTTCATCTTTATATTTATTCCATTTTTAAAAATTGTATACAGTTGAATAAGACTCAAAATGACTCAAGGAAAAACATCTAAATCCTGTCAAGTTGATGTATTCTCATAAAATTTGTAGAGAAAACATATCACCAAGTATCATCAAGAAAAGTTGGACTAAATAGACTTAGTAAAGACTTAGAAAGACCATAATTCAGACCCTTTCTCTAGCCTTGGAATCTCACTTATAAAGGGTGAGATGCAACATGCTTTAGGCTTAGAGAAAATCAAAGTTGTCCTTTAAGACAAAAAGATATTTACATTCTGCTATCACAAAAAGATAAAAAATTGCGTAATAGAAAAATTATACATTAGAGTATTCTTTTGGAGGGAACCTCTTCTATTACATCTCCAAATGCTATGGATTCCATGATTGACTCTTGTGTTATTCTAATTCCTCAAAATATGTAGCCATCAAACTTCCCAATGTTGTGTCCTATTCTAATATTTGCAAGTTAACCTCAACTTAGGGATCTCCACTGGCTTCATTATGAACTAATAAAAACATATCTATTCTTTTTTCTTCCTCTGCCATGTCATCATTTTGGACCTCTGAACCTGCAACTATAATTGGTTTCTTGTCTTTGTCCTCATCTTTCCTCTGATCTCCTATAGGTGTATCAATGATTTGTATTTCATCTTGATCCATCTCATCATTATCACTTTCAACATCCCCCCACTTGTTGGCTTGGTTTTTTGTATGTGCCTTATGATTTCCCATAACAAAAAAACCAAGGCCCTATATGTTGATCTGTTAGTCTTAAATCAAAACCCTAGTTCAATTTCTTAAAGGATAGGTTAGAACCTTCATTTTGTGCCCTAGTTTTCAAAAGGGTTAGTGTTTTCAAACTGGTGCAAGAGTACATTATATCCTAAGTTTTTATTTTTTCATAGAATATAACTTATTTTTATTTTCCACAATTAAACCTTTTATTTTCTAAGCAATCATTGATTAGGGTTGTATTTCTTATGTTTGAAAGGTTGGTCTTTGCTAAACATTGATCTAAAGAAAGATCAAGAAATAACACTTGCCCACATTATGGAGATGCAAGAGACTTAAGTAAAGTAGGGATGTGTTGTTGTGACACGTGTCCTTGAATATTGTCATAACCCTATCAAGCCACAATATCCTGACATCTTCCACTTTATGCCTTCTCATTGGTTGTTTTATACAATGTGGGTGATTCTTCTCATAGCTCTCTACACCATTGATTTGTGCTAGATCAACGATCAACGCTTTACCACTTGATGAAGTTGATCAAATCTTAAACAATGTGAGGAAGTGCCTTATTGACACCTATCTGAGATGACAATAGGTGAGATACCATGAGTAGACCTTGATGTTTTATTTTATCCATCATTTATCTTTTAGAGATCTATGTTGGTGCTTGCCCACTTGATCAAGATGCAAAGGTTTTCAACAATTTAGGGAAGCACCTTGTGGACATGTGTCCATGTTGATGTCGACACCACACTTTGTGAGATAAACCATCGTTGCTGACAATTTTTCTCTTTCTATACCACAAGTGTCATAATTCCATTGGTTTTTTATTTTGACATGCTCTTCCATAACATCAGATTGCTCTATCATTGATCTTGAATTGATCAATAAACAATGCTTTCCCACATTGTGAAGATGATTGATGGTTAAGTAAAGTGAGAAAGCACCTATCTAATGCATGGTAAAAGATGATGTTCTAGACCCACGTTTTAGAAGGTAGTAAGGAGGCTGCTTGTGTGGTAGTTGTTAGAGTGTATTGTTTTACATGGAGAATTTCTATTAGCTAGAGAAGTTGACTAGTGTTATAACAATACAAAATTATGTGATTGTTAGTCTTACCAAGATCAAGGGTTGACGCTTGCCCACATTATGAAGCTACAAGAAATTTAACCAATGCAAGGAAGTGCTAACTTGATGTGTGGTAAAGTGGGACTAGCTACAACCAAGGTGTAGTAATTTGTGATAGGATGGAAAGTTATTATGCCAGTTGGATTAAAATTTTAACATGTTAATGCAAAGATGTTTTATTTTCTTGACTGTCAATCTAAGGGAAGATCAATGATCGATGCTCGCTCACATTGTCAAGATGCAAGATATTTAAGCAATGTGAGGAAGTGCCTATTTGACATGTGGCTAGTTCTTTAAAGCCATAAAGTAGTTTTTTTTTGAAACAGGGCCACCCGATGTAATGAAATCAATGGATAAGATCCAAATTTGAGTGTGACATGGAAATAATGGCTAATGGAAGTTAATGGTACTCAGAGCTCATTCATGTGATCTTAATACATGAATATAATTTGTGAATTCACCATTATTGAATCACAAAATCATGAAAAGGTTATCAGAGCCCAAATGTTTTCTAGACCTAGGGCACACAATTTTACCAAGTGTTCAGTGAATCATAGTCAAATTCTAGAGAAAAGAGGCACAATTTAGTAGGTAAGTACTTTGCAACCTCTAAAAATCAAGAAATTGGTGTTGTCTGAAGCTTAAAGTTCTCAAAAAAATGCCTCCTGAAAGGAATTCTCTAGACATACTATCTTAAGAGATCTATCCATCATGATTTTCTTGAGCAATTTCCCCCATCTATATATTAAATAATAGGAGGAGGGGAGTTCATTCCAAAGAACCCTAGGTTGATATTTGCAAAGGGTTTCTATGATAAGGAAAATAATTTAAGAGATGCTCATATTTCTATGGGAGGGTTCAAACTGTTCAAGAAATGGTTTGCTGAAAGAAACCTAGATACCCCTTTAAGTAATTTCTTTGAGTTCAACATTGGAAAATTAGTATTGCTTAGGGTTTTCTTTGACAATGATTTATTGGTTGACGTAGCTAAGAAATATAATCAAATTACTAGGTTTGTGAAAAATTATGCAAGTGATAATCTTTATAGGGTTTCTCTTGAATTGATTAGTGAGGTTTTCAACCTCAACCCTAACCATGTTGTGCATGAGATTATTGACATGGATGAACTTCAAGCAAGGTATGATGCACAGAGAGTGTACCTAAGAGCAGGGCCT
Source organism: Cupressus sempervirens (assembly GCA_028749045.1). Lineage (NCBI taxonomy): Eukaryota > Viridiplantae > Streptophyta > Pinopsida > Cupressales > Cupressaceae > Cupressus > Cupressus sempervirens. The sequence continues at coordinate 61,827,679 of CM053788.1, read as the reverse complement.
CTACAACAACATTTCACCATGATTAGTACACTACCCTTGGTCACACCAAATACACCAGAGCCATTGATCAGGAAATACTTTAATCCTAGGGCTCAAGCTTGTTACTTTTCCCTCTGCCAAATCTTTGGGATGGATGAAGGGGAACACATACTAGGCTCTATTGTTCTTATTATGGCTCAAACATTACAATTTGGAATGAGTAGTATTTTGGATTTTGCCTCTCTCCTAGCAAAAGAAATTCACAATGGATTGGTAGAAATATCAAAAGGAGAGGTAAATAGACCCTTTTTCTGATACTCCCTTCTCATGCATGTATTTCTTTTAAAGGGAGTTAATTTTTTCTCTAAAGGTATGGAACTGCAATTGACAAGGGATGGTGAAAAGAATCTAGTCCAATTATGGAGTGTTTATATGACTTGGGAGGCAAGGAATGCTAGTTTTGTAAGGTTTAATAGGTATTTTGCATCCAAGCTTAGATTGACTTTGAGAAGGGATAGCCCTAAAATCCCATAGTCACTGTTAGAATCGATCAGACCCAAAGATCATGTAAAAGGGCTCTTGGTTAGTGACAATTTGGGGGATATAATCCCATATAATGTTTCTATGATGATTAGAGTATATGACTTTTTGGGGAAGCCTCATGTTCTACATTTCCATGTGCCATTGAAGATAGGGATAGTAGAATTATTGTGGTAGATCAAGACTATTGAGGAAAGAGATATGATTGGTAAGGATAAGGGCACTTTCTTCCTAATTGTTACTCTTGCACATGATTTTTCTTTTGTGAGGAAAGGATGGAGACATGTCAATTTATTTTTGAATAAGTACAATATGATAGAATCCCATGCAAGGTACATTGACACAGAGGGATTCTTTGATCTTATAAGAGAGAGGACAAAAGCCACTCATATCATACAATAGGTGTATTTCCCTAAAGATATTATTAGGAATATCTTCTCCTTACATGAACAAGATAAATGGATAGTATTTAGTAAAATTTTGGAATTCCTTAATGCATTTGACTCTGATTATGATCCTCTGAAAGGAAAAAAATATTGGGGAGCCAAAATGCATTTATTGAAGAATAATTTTGCTACAATAATGCAAGCTATGAATGAGAAGGCTACATATGTCAGCCTATCTTGACAAAGTAGCAAAGGTGGAGAGAAGAATAAATAGCACAATGATAGTTGCCCCAAGTCAATATACATTGCAGAAGAGGGCAGAGTACATAGTAGTGTAGAACATACAACAAGTGCCCCTTCACATAAGACTAAGGCAAAAGAGCCCACCTATAGCTAGTGCCCCAAAGAGGTAGAAATTGGAACATGGATCCTCTTCTCATGTAGAAGAATATTCCCCAACTCAAATCCCAATTAGAATAGAGGATGGAGCATCCTTAAGAGAGAAGCTAAGAGAAATAGGTGGAGAAGGGGATGTAATTGTCACTTCTACATATATGGAAACAAGAGTACCTCAAGAGCATCCTGTGCACTCCTTAGACCTCATAGTTATTGATTATCAAGGTAAGGAGATAGATCTCTTAGAAGTTTATAAATGATGAGACTTTTGTTAAATCCAAGGCTTTTTCACAATTTTTATGGAGAAAGAACTTAGGAAATTTTGAGAAAGTATGTAAGAAAATGAAAGCATAACAACCTGGAAAACTAGAGTCTATTATTGATGAAGAGGTTTTTTGAGTGATTTTTCCCAGTTAACACTGGAGGCCATAAAGTAGTTAGTTAAGGAGTTAGGGGTCCTAATTTTTCCTGAATGGGATATAGCCAATGTTATGATCTTTGACTCAATTAGAAAAGAGAAAAATGTGCAACATAAAACTGAGGAAAAAATACTACATGCACATAGGGAAATCAGATTTAGCTATGATCATCAAGCTCTAGTAATTTGGTCAATTGAAAAAGAAGATAAAACTAGCATGCAAGAAATTTCTAGTTTAAAACATACTAGTACTCTTACAATATATAGGGATGATGAAGTAAGCAGCTGACAAATTTTTGGAATGACTTCAGAAATCTTAAAATTTGGGAATGTAGTGTTTGAAAAAGAATAGAATAAGTTCTTAGAACTTAATGCTAAATTTGAAGAAGTTCTAAAGGCCTATGAGGAAAGGGGAAAACAAATACAGTTACTAGAAAATTAGGTAGCTCAAATGGACAAGCAACTTGGGAAGAGGAAGATGGGAGAATCCAATAGGCCAAGAATTGTATATCCCTGGCCACCAATTGAGCCATTTAAATAAAATCCCATTTTTGAAATACCAAACACTCCACAGAGGCCTAAATTCTACATGGTAGAGGAATTTGAAGAAGAAAATAATAAATTATATGCAATACATGTAGAATTGAATAATCAATATGAAGAAAAAAGCAAGCTATAATGCACTTAATAGATAGAATTGAATGGCCAACATTTTATGACCAATTGGCAAGAGTTGTAGCTATTTGGGATGAAATAAAAGGAGATGAAGGTAAATTGATACCTATTGTATAGAAGTGGACCAAAAGAAATAATGATATTACTGTTATGTGCATATCTGTCATCCAGCTACCATGTCACCAAATAGAATAGATTTTTGATTTGCTTAATAAGCTAGAGGATTTTGATGAAAAATAGGATTCTATTCAAAAAAGGATAACAATTTTCTTCTCTGAGTATATGATTGAGAAATTTGACCTTTTTCCTAGTGCTCTCAAAAAAGTTGATAGAATAAAAGAAAAAGAAGAATGGAAAAAGGAATTGGATGAAATATTTTGCCAAAAAATAAATAATTTTGTAAATGAAAAGAGACATCTACTATGGGCAATGAAGATCTGGTCAAAGTGCTATTATTTTACAATATTATTAGCAAAGATCTCATTGAAATAGAAGCAACTAGAAATTATATAATAAAAGTACAGAGGGAAATCATAAACTTTCATTGGCCTGATGACACTATTTTCAATGAATGGAAAGAGAAATTCATGTCTGTAGAATAGCTGGCCGAAGATGATAGGGTAGAGGAAGATGTAGAGGTAACTATTACTCTAATAGTACATGATTAAGATAATGGTAACCCTTGAGTAAAGGTGAGCTTGTAGGTAACGGAACATGATACATCACTTTCAAGCCTAATAGCCATGTACTCAGAAGAATAAGAGTGTCATAAGAAAAAATCATTGATTCAACAGTTTTGATGTATAACAACAAAGAAACCCACCTAAAAGGAATATTTTGATGTAAAATCTTTTCTATTACACAAATTTTTGTCCTTTTGTGGCTATCTATGGGGTGTAAATATCTTTGAGGATAGTTGTCAGTTCTTTTTGCTTGAAGCTTGTTGCATCTCATGCTATATAAGTGTGACTCCATGGCTAGAGAAAGGGTCCAAAAAGCTTGTAAAATTTTTTGGTATTCAAGAAAAGTACAATCAATCCTTTTGTTTGTACTTGTTTGGAGTTTTCTTTCAATTGTACTCTCTAATGATATATAGAAATGATAAAATCAACAAGATATTCTAGATTTTTCATTGACTTTTTATTGGTCACTGTATCAGTCATCTAAAAAGGATAATACAAAGGGGTACTTACACTATATCTGTGTCACCAATTTCCATCTGTATTTTATGATTTTTTTTACTTTGAGATTACTTAAATAAGCTTTAATTGATTGAATGTAGTTTGGATAGGTTGTATACTAGTTTTGTTGTTGCTTTTAATTCAAGGAGTTATGGAAATGCTTCAATAAATCAGTAGAGTTTATGAATTTATGAATAGGATATTTCATAAGAATGGAAATGGGTGATTACAATTGATAGATTCGTCTTCAACTTATTTGAATTAGATCTCCTGCCAATAGTTAACTTTCTACCCAATGAAAAAGGCACTAGTCACATAAATCAGAAGTAAGTGAGAGTAAATTCTACTACTACATATCCAATCAATTATAAAATCAAAATCAATTGTATTTCATTTTGTTCAAGGTTGTAAATATTTGTTAGCACTCATTTATATCTAATTTCTAAGCCTTAGGTAGCTGATATTTCCAAAAATATTTGTAAACCCAAGGAGAATTGTGACCAAATCTGCTTATGAGGGAAGTATATAAATCTAAAAATGTTAAGAAATGGATAAATTGTGTACATGTCAAGGATAGAAGATGAGAATCAGAATAAAACTAATATAATTTTCATGCAATAGTATTCATTTGAATCATCCCCTAGGTATACCCACCTTGGTTCTATAGAGCATAAATAGTAGAAAACCAATCTTGGTTTTGTTGAAGTTGGATCCAAGTGGTTCACACACATAATTGTTAATTGGAAGTAGCTAATCCCTAGATTATGTGAGTATTATCACTTTGGTATTGAGCATTTTGTTGTTCAGTAGTTTTAAACACCAACAAAATGACAACTCTACTGGGGACTAGACACTTAGTGTTGTCATAAACTAGTTTATCATATAAGATTTGTGTCACCCTTGGGTAGAGTCTAAGGTAGGCGTTTCACATGAACTTTTCTATAATTTTTGGTGTTATTTGAATTTTTCCCTAGATTGTTAGTAAAATGATTGTGATTTATTTAGAAATTATTCCCATTTTGATAGGGTGGGTGGAAACTCAGAAGGTTTTAACCAGTGTCAAGATTTAGGAATTTGTTGTCTCAAATTATGGAAAATAAGAAGAACACATAGGCAAATGTGAGAAAAAACCCAAGAATTAAGTTACAGACTAATCTCCCTCCTAGGGGAAGACAGAATTGGGCTATGAAAAGGCCTCCCAAGAGCAAGTAATAAGGGGAGAGAATGTTCATTTTTCTTCTATGGAAAGGGAATCATCTTGCCAAAGTTCTAGATCCCATCCCAAATTATCTAGCAATGACTTCTTTGGCACTCCCAAAGTAGTGTGTCAAGAGACTATTAGGTAGCAAAGTGCACCCAATTTGGATAAAAGAAATAGTAATAACCTCTTTCAACATAGTAGGAACCCTTTCCTATTTGATTATTCTCAAGAAGAAGTAGGACCATAAAACTTAGATCCTAAGAGTTTTAATGATGAAAAAATTGTTAATTCAAAATTTACTATCCCTGATCCTAATGAGATTGAGGTCCTGAGAATGCAACTTGTTGAGCAAGAAGCCATAAATAAGAGATTGCAAAAGGAGAGGGAAGAAATAATTATGAAATACTTTGAAGAAAAATAGACAATACCTAGGTGAATTTCTGCCCTAAAGAAGAAAAATGAGATAACAACTAATGCTTGGCAACCTAAAATTATATGTCAAGTTGAATAGCTTAAAATACAAGAGAAAAGGTTGTTTAAAAATCAAAATATGAAGATAGAAGGCCCTATAATACAATAGATAAAAAACTATAGTGCTCTAGGAGTTGACAACAATAAAGAAAAAGATGTAGAACATGCTATTGATGCTACGGAAAAAGGAAAATAGAAGGAGATTGGTGTTAAGATTAGGGAACCAGTAAAGATTTCTTAGATCCATGATTTCATGTCACCTTTTGATATCAAATTGGAGAAGAAAAGGAAAGAAAAGGATGCTTTAGTTAAGAAACTAGAAACTACAGAAAATGAAGTAGCCATAGCTGAGATGAGGAATAAGATTAAATTCCTGGAAAATGCTAGGAAGTAGTCTGCAGTTATGCCTAAAGATGATGTGAATGGTGGATCTAATGATTCCAATCAAAATTTTACTAAGGTACCTACTTCTTTCCTATCTTATTTTTCATAGAAAATAGATCTTAACAAGTCTATAGGTGATGCTAGTACTAGTAATACTATAAATAATACTAAGAGAAATGTTGCTAATCACCCCAAGATTGATTTACAAAGGAGACCTATTTAGTTAGAAGGTTATAGGAAAATATGTTTTGATGGAATCCATGGATTCCCTAAGCCCATCCCACAAGAAATTAGGAAAAGGTTGCCTAAATTTTCTGGGAACAATGCTATCACTTGTGAGGACCATTTAAGGAGTTTTCTTGATATGATGAGTGATTATGAGGTTGAAGTTGAAGATGTTATTATGAATTTGTTTTTTCATTCATTAACTGAAGATGGTAGAGAATGGTTCAAGAGACTTCTTGAATTATCCGTTGTTGATTGGAAAGATATTGAGTATTATTTCAAAGAGCAATATGGTGACAAGAAAAATTAGAGCTATATCTTGAGTGAATTCAATAACATTAAGAGGCTACCTAATGAGTCTATCACTAAATTCAATAATAGATTTCAAAAAAGGATGTATATGCTTATGCAAGGCATGCAAGCTAATAACAAGATATGTTTGATTACTTACTTGAATGATTTTGATGGGAAAATGGCATACTAGCTTAGTGATAAAGAACCTAGGACTTTAACAAATGCTTTTAGAATTTTTATAAATGTAGAGAATAATTTGAGAATTTTAGGAAGATTAGAAAGTAAAAGAGATGACCCTAGGTTTTTTGGGAGTAAGGGAAATATAATGGAAGATCACAAAGTTGTAGGTGGAAAAAAGCAAGAGCCTAGTGAGATAAGTCAAGTTTTAAATGCTATAAAGGGTCTAAACTTTCCTTAGGTTAAGAATGATAAAAATCCCACTAAAAATAGGGTCCCTTATCAATCAAATTTCAATAGAAAAAATAGGTTGCAAAATTTCCCTTATAACACTACTTGGAGGGATGGTCAACCTAGTGTTCCTCCTCCAAAGAACACCAACAACAAGGTGACCCCTAATCCTTTATCCAAAAATTGTATAAATATGGTGGATGATCATGAATTAACTACTGAGCCTATGTGGTGCTTTGCTTGTCAATTACCCCATGCTCCTAAATCTTGTGCGGTATCCTTGTCATTCCCTAGGAATTAGGCTAAAGTAGAAGAATGCTAGGAACATGGAGAAAACAATGATGATGTAGAATGTAATATGTTTGAGTCACATTATGATTATTTTGACTATGAAGATTATGAAAGAGATGTAAATGAACAAATGTAGTTTTAGAATAACCTACACCAAAAGGTATTTTTTGATGAGAGTGATGGTGAAGATAATGTGTGTAATATGGTAACTACCAAAGAAAAGGTGACATTAAGGAAGCCTTCTAGGGAAGAGATTGATCAAACTACTACTAGCATGATAGCTTAGGTGCAGACTAGACACATGGCTTAGAAAGATGGAAATGATAAGGTGGCTAGTATGTTTATAAGAGGAACTGGTCCTAAAAAGGAGGAGGTTGTGAAGCCTAAAGAAGTCCCTTCTTTGAAAGATAAAATTACTAGTAATAAATTGCCCCCAAATAATGTTCCCAAGAAGTTAGATGAGAGGGTACCAAAATTGATCACTATAAATGACAAGAATCATCAAGGTACTATAAACATTCTGAATAAGCATCATGAGAAAAGGAGTATGGTTATTGATGGCCCCTCTAGTTTTTCTATAGATATGACTATTATATTATCACAAATCACTATCAAGGTCCCTTTTTCTAAATTATTAAAGATCCCTGAATAGTAAACTAAAGCCACAACATGGTTGAGAGATATTGATATAGAGGTAAGACATGATTGTAATGAAAATCATAATCCCAAACAAAGAGGTAAAGAAAAGGTGAAAGACAAATAAGTTGAAGTAGTTATGTCTCAAATTCCTTAGATGTTTTTGGATAGCTCCATAATCTACGTTTGGGAAGTGTTGAGCCATTTTTCTTGAGTATCTAAGTAAATGGTAAAACATTGAAAAATTGCATGATTTATTCTGGTGCTTCCAATATTGTTATGCCTTTTGAAATAATGAAGGAATTAGGCCTAAAGGTTGATACTACTCAGGGAAGATGTTGTGCTATGGATAAAAGGGAAGTGACAGTCATAGACACTATTAATGATTTACCATATAGACTGATAGCCTATCAGAACAAAGAGCATACTATGAGTGTGTTGGTTGTTGATATTCCACCCTAGTATGGTATATTGTTATCTAGAAAATGGAGTGCTTCCATGGGAGGAAGTTTACAATGTGACCTATCATTTGCCACTTTCAACATTGATGGGAATTTGGTAAAAATAAATAGAGAGCCTAAGAGTATATATATGATAGAAGAGGAAATAGAGAATGATATGACAAACTTTTTGGATACAAATATCAATGCATTCCAAGCTGAGGTTTTGACTTTGAAGAAAGGCAACAATAAATCTCATGTGGAAATAGAAGTTGACAAAAAGATAGACAAAGGTGATCTATGGGCTATGTTTTTTGATGGTGCTTTTTGCAAGGATGGATCAGGTGGAAGTATTCTATTGATATCTCCTGCTAGGGAAACATACAAATTCTCTTTTACATTGAGTTTCCCTTGTACTAACAATATAGCAGAATATGAGGCATTTCTATTAGGACTTAGACTAGCTCACAAGCATGGGATAAAATGTTTACATGTTATAGGAGATTCTAAATTAGTTGTATCCCAAGTAAAAAATGTTTATGTGTCAAAAAACAAAAGATTAAAACAATATAGAAATGTTGTATGGGATATGGTTTAATATTTTGATACATTTGGGATAGTTTGGAAAGATAGGACTAACAAAAAAATGGCAGATTTGTTAGCAAACATTGCAATAAAGCTTGATGACATTACATTTTTTTGGTATATCCAAAGTTGAAATCCAAACTAGGCCTTTTGTTCTTGATAATGTCCAGAATTGGCAAGTATTTGAGGATGATAAAGACATTTTAAGATTTTTGAATTGTGAGAATATGTTGTTAGGACAAGAGATTGATTGTGCAGCCTATGTAGAAAATATAAATGGGAAAGATACTATTTTTGGGTAGGAAGTTATACAATTGAAAAAAAAAAAAATCCAAAGTGGTTTAGTTATTTTAGAAACTATTTTTGACAACCAAGACAGGTCACAAATTGATGCCAGTAAATATGATACTAAAGACCTAGAGGAGGTAAATTTAGGGACTAAGGAAACACCTAAGAAGATATATATTTGTAAGAAGTTATCTCCTAAAATAAAACAAGGTTTGATAGATTAATTAAGGAAATATAGACATGTCTTTGCATGGTCATATGATGACCTAAAGGCTTATAGACAAGATCTTTTTCAACATGAAATCCTCTTGAAACCAAATGTTAAACCTTTTAGGCAGAAATAGAGGTTGATAAATCCAACTTTGGCTCCCAAAATGCAAGAGGAATTGATCAAGTTAAGAGATGCGGGCATCATAAAGCCTATTAGACATTCCTCTTGGGTGTCCAATTTAGTCCCTGTCAGGAAAAAAAATGGAGACATAAGGTTGTGTGTTGATTTTAGGAATCTTAATATATCTTCATTAAAGGATAATTATAGTTTGCCAAATATGGAGGCTATGTTGCAAAGGGTCATTGGCTTAGAACTTATGTCCATGATGGATGGATTTTTAGGTTATAATCAAGTGGTTGTTAAGGAATCATAATAGTTTGAGACTGCTTTTACTACTCCATGGGGTACTTATGTGTATGTTAGGATGCCTTTTAGGCTTACTAATGTTAGGGATACTTTTCAATGAGCTATGGATGTGGCTTTTTCTGATATTATTGATAAATTCTTGGCTATATATAAAGATGATTTAATTTCTCATTCTAAGGATGAGAATGATCATTGCATGCATCTATAAAAAGTATTTATCAGAGCCCTTAAGTATGGTGTCTCTTTAAATCCTAGAAAGTGTAATTTTGGTGTTACTTAAGGAAAGTTGTTAGGGCATCTAATGGGTAAGCATGCAATAAGGAATGACCTTGAAAGGGTAGAAGCAATAGACAAAATCCAAAAGCCTAAGAGTGTTAAGGGAATTTAGTCATTTTTTGGGCAAATCAACTTTCTCAAAAGATTTGTGACTAATTTTGTAGAGATTAGTAGGCCTATATCAAGGATGTTAAAGAAAGGATCTGAGATGAAATGGGATGAGGAGCCTAGCATTGCATCCCAAAAGATCAAGCAAGTTATTAAAGTGCTCCTATTCTTAGGGCACCTAGTTATGATAAGCCAATTCATATATTTTCCTTCACCTCATTTCACATTGTTTCTACAGTACTGTTATAGAAAAACAAGGAAGGTTATGAACAACCCATTGCATTTTTTAGCAAATTATTATAGGCAACAGAACTCAAGTATGATATAAATGAAAAATATGCATATGCACTAGTAAAAGGGGTGAAGGATTTTAGATGTTACCTAATGGGAGCCATTGTCATAGCATTTGTCCCTAATGCTGCTATAAAGGATTTTTTTTATAACAAGAGGTATCTGGAAGAAGATGTAGGTGGATTAATAGAATGCAAGAGTTTAACATTGATATTTAGATTACCAAACTAGTTAGAGGTCAAGGCTTGGCCAAATTGATGACTGAAGCCAATTTAGAAGCAAATCAAATCAATCAAATTGATGATAACTATAGGGATAATCTTTGTGATATGGATACTTCTAATTGGTATAGAGATGTGATTTATTACTTGCTAAACATGAAATCTCCACCAAAATTAATAGATAACCAGAGAAGATCCTTGAAGCTATAGGCTATAAGGTATGTTATAGTGCAAGGGCAATTGTGGTGGAGGAATATGGAAGGGGTCCTTTTAAAATGTGTAGATAAATTTGAGTCTAAGAGGATCTTAAAAGATATGCATGAAGGTGTGTGTCGGGGTCATTATATGGCTAAAACCACTACTCATAAAGTTCTTAGGGCTAGCTTTTGGTGGCCAACACTTTTTAGGGATGCTCACGAGTTTGCTAAAACATGTGATGCTTGTCAAAGGTTTAGTAGAAAGTTAATTTTTTGGGGGAATTTACCATTAAGACTTGTTGAAGTGTAGGAATCATTTCAACAATGGGGAATTGATTTCATTGGTGAGATCTCAAACAAGTCCAGTGGTGGACATTCTTGGATCCTGGTGGCTACTGATTACTTCACTAAATGGGTTGAAGTAATTCCTACTAAGAATGCAACAAGTAAAGTAGTGATTAATTTCATTCTAAATAACATTGTGACCAAGTTTGTATGCCCACAAAGTATTGTAACTAATAATGTCATATTTTTTAGATATGAGGAATACAAAAAAAATTGTAAGAAATATAGCATTACAGAATACACATCCTCACCTTATCATCCCCAAGGGAATGGCAAAAATAATCAAAAAATAAAAGTATATTGAAGATTATCAAAAGGATTTTAGGAGAGAACAAGAAGGCCTAGGATTCAAAATTGCCATTAGCTTTGTGGGCTAATAGGGTTACTATGAAAAAGGCCATTGGATGTGCTCCTTTTGATTTGGTTTATTGCATACAAGCTAGACTTCCATAGAATAATTTAAAGGAAATGTATAAATTTTTTCAACTTTATGAGGATGATATCATTGATGAGATGCAACTCAGGATAGGTGATATCCTACAATTGGAAGAAATAAAAAGAGATTCTTCTATTCAGAATGATAAGTTACAGTCACAGATGAAGCATTTGTATGACAAGAGGGCTATTGAGAGGAAATTTGAAATAGGTGATATGGTATTAATGTGGAATGCTAGGATGGAAGATAAAGGTAAGCATGGTAAGTTTGACCCTATTTGGCTTGGACCATACAACATTTGTGATACAAATGGTGAAGACTCATATTTTGTGAAGGACTTAACTAGAGATATTCTTGAATTGCCAGTTAATGGAAAATTGTTGAAGATATATTTTTCCTAAAGATATCAGTTTTTCCATGAACAGTAGTTTTAGTTTCCTGTATATATATATCCTTTGATCTTTGTATAGTTTCTTGTGCATAGTTTTGTCCCTATTGCTATTGCTCTCTTAGAAGTTGTCAGTCTTCAAGGAAAGTCCATTGTGTGGTCTACTTCTCCTAGAAATTTTGAGCCCTCATTTTGAATCCAATGAATTCAATGTCCCCAGAAAGAGCCACTATTGGCTTGGTTTTTTGTATGTGCCTTATGATTTCCCATAATAGAAAAACCAAGGCCCTATATGTTGATCTAGTAGTCTTAAATCAAAACTCTAGCTCAATTTCCTAAAGGATAGGTTAGAACCCTCATTTTGTGCCTTAGTTTTCAAAAGGATTATTGTTTTCAAATTGGTGTAGGAGTACATTATATCCTAAGTTTTTATTTTTTCATAAAAGATAACTTTATTTTTTATTTTTTGCAAATAAACCTTTTATTTTCTAAGAAATCATTGATTAGGGTTGTATTTCCTATGTTTGAAATGGTCTTTATCAAAAATTGATCTAAAACAAGATCAATAAATAGCACTTGCCTATATTATGGAGATGCAAGAGACTTAAGTAAAGTGGGCAAGTGCTATTGTGACACATGTCCTTGAATGATGTCATAACCCTATCATGCTGCAATGTACTAACATGTTACACTTTTATACCTTCTCATTGATTTTTTTCTACAATGTGGGTGATTCTTCTCATAGTTCTCCACATCGTTGATTTATGCTAGATCAACGATCAACACTTTACCACTTGATGAAGTTGATCAAATCTTAAATAATGCAGGGAAGTGCCTTATTAACACATGTATGAGATGAAAATAGGTGAGATACCATGAGTAGAACTTGATGTTTTTTTTATCCATTGTTGATCTTTTAGAGAGCTAGGGTTGGCACTTTTCTACTTGATCAAGATGCAAAGGTTTTAAATAATGGGCGGAAGCACCTTGTGGATATTTGTCCACATTGATGTCAGCACACACTTTGTGAGATAAAACATCACTACTAATAACTATACTCTTTTTGTACCATAGGTGTCATAATTCCATTGGTTTTTTATTTTGACATGCTCTTCGATAACATCAGATTGCTCTAACATTGATCTTGAATCAATCAACAAACAACACTTTCTCGCATTGTGAAGATGATCGATAGTTAAGTAAAGCATGGAAGCGCCTATCTGACGTGTGGCAAAGGATGACATTCTGGTCCCATACTTTAGAAGGTAGTAATAAGGCTACTTGTGTGGTAGTTTTCAGAGTGTATTATTTTACATGGAGAATTTCTATTGCCTAGAGAATCTAACTGGTGTTATAGCAATACAAAATTATGTGATCATCAATCTTACCAAGATCAAGGGTTGTTGCTTGCCTACATTATGAAGCTACAAGAAATTTAAGAAATTTGAGGAAGCACTAAATTGATGTGTGGCAAAGTGGGACCAACTAAAACCAAGGTGTGCTAATGTGTGACAGGCTAGAAGAGTTATTACGCTAGTTGGATTAAACTTTTAACATGTTAATGCAAAGTTGTTTTATTTTCTTAACTGTCGATCTGAGGGAAGATCAATAGTTGGAATTTACCTATGTTATCAAGATGCAAGAGATTTAAGCAATGCAAGGAAGTTCCTATTTGACATGTGGCCAAATCTTTAAAGCCATAAAGCAAATTTTTTTTTGAAACAGAGCTATCCAATGTAATGAAATCAACAAATAAGATTCAAATTTGAGTGCAACATGGAAATAATGGCTAATGGAATTTAATCACACTTAGATCTCATTCATGTGATCTTAATACATGAATATTGTTGGTGCTCAAAATTGTAGCCCTGATTTTGAGCATTGTTGAGAAATTTAAGCCCTATAAATGCTTTTGATGTGATTGTACATGGATGTACCTTTGAGGCTTAAGAGGTGTTCAATGCTTCTATCACCTTCCATTTAGCATGTCCACTTGTTCCATGATGGTAAATTGACATTTTGAGCTTTTTCATGAAGTCCCATTTTGAGTAATTGTCAAATTTGTATTTTCACCTAAGTGTCAAATAGCGATGAAAGGCCTTGTTTGTATTTGAATATCTTACACCCAGAATTGTTTCATGATTTTCCACTTTGGGAATATCTAGTGTCCAAACTTGAGAACCTATGTTTCATATTTCAACTCATTTCGAATCCATTTGACTAGGTTTCGAATCCCTCAAATTTGGTCATTTAATATTGTAATGCTTTTGTGAAATGTTAATAATTCTAGGAAGCCTTGTTTGACAAGTTATAACTTTTGACTAGTTGACCAAAATGTTGAAATTCCTTTTGCGTTGCATTTTATATGTCAGAGACTTGTTATGTTTCAAGTTTTAGCTTATGAAAAATCCGTTTGATTAGTTTTCAAATGCGATTCCAAATGCAATTTATAGCTTTTTACTAGTATCAACAAGTGCAGATTGTTCAGTACCCCTATTCATGATGTTATAACTCAAAATTTGTGATAGGTGAAACTGTATGGATTGTACAACTATGTTTTCCTCTAAAACTAGTTTGAGTATACTAATTTTCAAGACATGATGAATCCATTCGCACACTTTTCCAGGTCAATTCCATTTGCAAAAAATCACTTTTTGTCAGTTTTTCCAATTTGAAAAACCTGAGTAGCTCACTTTGACTACTTTCCATTTGTGCCCTATGACTTTTCATAAGCCCAAATCACAGATCCATAATGTGCTCATGACAGAGAACCAATGCCCCCATTTTCATCTTCGCACGTGTCAGTTTGCTCAGTTTTTAAAGCTAGTCAATGGACCTCCTGACAAAAATTTAGTAGCCTGCAGATAATTGATAAAAGAGCTTTGAATTGATGGTTTAGTGATCGAATTGCATTCCAGTCAGTTCGAGAAGGTTGAAGGATCAATTTGATAGTTCAGTCATTCGAAAATGAATTTTTTTTAGCCGGACCGTCTTTGGGGCCCAACTAATTCCATTAGATCAATTTAATACCATGGATATCAGGGTTATATTATGGGTCCTAAATGTTTGCAATTATCAAATATCTTAGTGTGTTTGTATTTTCATTTGAGATAAAAAGGACATAGGGAATGTACAGAGTGAATGATTGCATCTCTGTGTAAGATTGTGAGCAAGACATCATTGGCTCATCTCAGTCAAGCTGATGATAGTATTGGAGATGGATGTAACTCCAAGTAAGATAAGGTGCTAAAGCCTTAGATGGATGGTATGTGAAGATACTAGATTTTGAAGAAAGTATCTAACCTCTAGAAGAAAAGTCACTCTCTAAATCAACTTCTATTGAGTATTGGAAGCTGAGACCCACTATGTGGGCAATGAGATTAAAGGAGATTTTGTCTTCAGCTCTAAAAGCCAATGAAAGTAGCAACTAAAGAAAATCCATGCATTTAGAGAGATTATTGCAGAGGGTAGTGTCTACACAGGTGGAATCTATGACATAGAAGCTAGAATCAGTGGTAGTGGCAATATATAATAATGAATTTACTTGTGCTCTATTTTTACCATTATATCCATGCAATTAATTTGAAATCATGATGATGGAAATTTTGGTGTGTAATCATGAGCCAATACACACCAAAGAGAAAAGGCCCAGTCATAGCAAATTCAAATTCTAAGTACACAATTATCAAAAAATATCAAGTGAGGATGTAGGCACAATGGATCACAATAATCTGTAAGTCTTATGTGACATGGTTATCTAGAGCACAATGATAGTTCTTAATTGGTTACAATTTTCAAATTTCCTTGCTTAAAATTGGTCCACGCATTAACATTCGCTACATCATACAAGCACACCACATGTGAGTGAGGCCACCATGGAAGTCAATGTCATAAGAAAGAATGCATGAGCCAATAGAGAGGGAGTCTATGCAATGATAACAAAGACAGACCAAGCCGCTAGGAAAAAGGAAGACCTACACGTGTTGAAGCCATGGTAGCAAACAAGGGAGCACCTTTTTTTAGTTGAAGGCATTAGTAAGCTTAGAAGTTGAAATCATTTAAATAGAAACCACTGAAGGAGAATAGTCCATGCTAGTGACAAGGGAGGTTCCATCTACGGTCCATGTCCAAAGAAGAGGAAGCCACTTGAAAAGAAAAGAGGCAGCTAGTCAAAGTCAACTCATGTCCAAAGAAAGTGTAGGGACCTGCACGCTAGGAAGGCTCATAGCATGCAAAGAATAAATGTGTCATGCCAGGGCACTCACAAATAAATATCCACCTCGTTAAGAGCAAAGGAAGTGCAGAGGCAACGGATGAAAGGTGTCAATGCCAAGTAAAGAGGTGAGATGAACCCATGAGTAGAATAAATGGAGAAGGTTGCCAAGGGAACCAGTGGTGTCCTCAAGGAAATGCATGCATGGAGTTGTTAAGACATATTTCTTTCTATTCCCCTCTATGAAAGAGAGAAGATACAAGGTGTTTAGTGGCATTGAAAATAGAGTACCAACAACATTTGAAAGGATTTCTTCTTCTTCTTAAATCATTGTTGAACCATGGCAGTATCTTTACTATAGCCATAGAAAACCATGAATAAAGGAAAATAATATAGAAGAAAATCTGCAAAATAAAGAATGCCTAATAACATGGTTAAAAGGTTGACCATCCTATCCATAATATTTTTTAGTCTATGGTGTGATCATGGGAACCTAGCCTCTAGGAACAATCACTATCTGATGCATTCCAATCACAAGTACAAATGCTAGAAATAGACTTGAAGGCTACTCGAACACTAATTTTATTTAAATCACATACATGTTTTGAGATCAAATCTAGACTGCAAAGAACCCATCTCCTAGGCAGCCATACAGTGATATAAGACAGATTGCTTATTTTCCAAGACACATAGGAAGAAAGCAAAACTAGTTTCAAATAATTTGTCCCACATTGAGCGGACAAGGAAACATTTTACTATTTAAATACAAAAGTCCTCAATAGTTTAGTGTCACAAAGACAACTGCCTTTTGAAAGGATTCAAGCTTGTGGAAGGACCCACCATTTTGACCAGTTGGAGGCAAAGAGGTAATAAATTTTAAATGAATACGCATGCACAAAATGAAAATGTCAGCAGGTCATCGAAAAGTTGAAAAATCTGGCTAGTCACTATATCACTAACCAAAAAATCCAAGGAATTTTGGCTAGCGAGGTAGCGAGTTGCCAAAAACACTTAGAAATTCGATGAGAGACAAATAAGAGATGTGGGTCCCACCTAGGTATGGAGTAGAGAACCAAAATGTGACAAGTGGCAACTGGTTAGATGATCGCGTGATGATGTGGTGATTAGATTTTTGAAGTGCATGAGATCGTGCCATGTGGTAGATCTGGCGATTCTTGCTATGTCACTAAGAGGAAGTTTCTCACTCATTAGTATAGCGACATAGCGAGTATGACATGAGATCTAGATGGCATGATGATTTGGTGATGACAAAGATAGATGAGGTGATGCCACGTGGTGCCAGCTGTACAAGTGCGAACCAATCAAAATGTGCCATGTGTCAAGAATGGTCAAACTGGGTTTGACCCAAATGAAGAATGGTGGGAAAATTTGAGAAAACATAAATTTTAATTTTCTTTTAATTTTCCCTCAAAATCACATGCAATAGACATTTTAAATAATGTTTTAACTTTGATATAGTTTGAAATTTATGAAAAGTTTAAATTGTTGCAAAACAATGTGCAAACCTATGAATGGAGATCTAAACTTCAGAAGGCCATATCTAGGGCATTTTTTTTTATCAAAAATGGGCACTCCAATATACCACTAAAATTGAGAGAATCTAAATTTTCCATTTCTAAAGTCAGTTTGTGGATAGGTATTCACCAGTTCTTGCTATAGGTCAGTTTGTGATTTCTAGGGCATTGGTAGCAGAACAGGTAGATTTGATCATGGAGCATCAAAATTGGTTAGAGGATAGTTCTAAGGGCTTGTTGGGATCCGAATGTGAAGAAAATCATCTTTAAATAGTTTTCTTGCATTCTAGAAGTTACTTTTCAACTAATTTGTTACTTTTACCTTGTGTTCTTTTTTACATCATAAAATCAGTTGCATCCTTTCTTTCATGATAAAAATTCTAAGATATTTGATGCACTTGGTGGCAAAAATGAAGGGATTTGATTCTGGCAGTTGAAGAGAGAGACTAGAAAGAGGCTTTTTCTACTTTTTGGGAAGGAATTCTAAAGGAATACTTGTCAGTTGTAGATTCAATTCAGGAATTCTTTCCTCCATATCTTTCCCTTTCTTTCACATGGTACGGGTTCCACTTTTGGTGACAGAGAAACCAATTGGTTCTAGTTTTGAGAAGAAAATTACTCACTACTGAGGAACCAACAAAATGGTACTCTACTGGGGAATGTATTGAATCTGTAGGATAGAAAAACCTTGAGAATTTGAAAAAGATTCAATACATCAATTTTTTTTTCTACAACAGCAAGGTTGTGTGAGATATTTACCATTTCTTTGCTGATGTTTTATGTTTCCCAGTTAAGCTTTATTCATGGATAGCAGTATGTTGTAAAATTGGATGAAAATTATGTGCTATAACTATTATAAGTCTATCTTCAATCAGTTCAGTTTGCAAGTACTGTTGAGAATAGTTCAGAGTCAAGAATCGATTTATAAAGTGTATTTTCTTTTCAAGGTGTTAATGATTTGCAAGTTTCTCCTAAATTGAAGGTCTCGTTCAAAATTTTCAAGTGACAAATAATGTTTTATTTCTCAGAAAGTGTGAGTGGTGACTCTCAAATATCTATACCAATTTGTTCCTAGTTGATTTCATTGCAAAATTTTGAAGGATTTTTAGTTGTATGGACAGATCTGAGACTGTTGATAGATCTTGGAAATGAAGTTTTAAATTCTTGATAAGTTTTAAAGTGTTGTTTGCAATCTCCTGTTATAAAGAATTGAAGTATAAAAGTAGATCACAATTGTGATTTCTTTATTCCTCTTGAAGGGATGTGGCGACTCTACAAAGTTTGATTAGTTGTGTAAAGGATTTTCAGTCTTGCACTTATGCCAAATCAACAGATCGAAGTTCAACATTAGCACTTGAGGTATTTTGGTTTTCATGTTTTCCTTTCATGGAAGTCAAATGTTAGAATCAGTTGCCTCTATGATTTTCAGCACTAGAAAGAAGAGGTAAAAGTTTTACTATATGATGGAATCAGATCTTAGATCTGAGATTAGTTTTCCAAATTCTGAGAGTTTAGAAACTGTGAATAATAACATTGCTATGTTGAATACAATGGTTTACAAAAGGATTGTCAATCTTATAAGAATTGAGGTAGGAAGTACTCAAGGTTTAAATGCCAAAAAATGTTATATAAAGATTAAATTAGTAATCAGTAAGATGTCTTTTCATTGTAGACCTAAGGAATCTTTCTTGCCTAGTATTTTCCTTGGTGTTCTAGTTCCTAATTCAGTCAATTGGCTAGCACCTATAAGGTTACAAATAATTTTTCAAATTGAAAGATTCATTGGGGAGATGGAAAGCGGTGATTATAAATTTCATGACATATCTTCTAATGATAATGAGTGTGCTGAAAGCCAGGGTAGCAATGAATATAATGAATCCATATATAAAGATGATTTATCTTCTGAATGTGAAGAGAAGGATTCAAATGCAAGTGAATCGTGTAATTGCAATCAACATAAGGAAGATGGATATGAAAGAGAAAATAAATTTTGTTATAGTGAATATGAAGTTGAAGAAATTTGTAACAGTAGTAAGGGTAATGATTGCTATGATAAGAATGAATGTCGTAACAATTCTAATTTTCTAGATTGTTATACTAATGATCTTGCTATTGTAAGTTCTTCATGTTATCCAAATGACAATCACAGTTGGGAGAAGATTTGTGAGGCAGTCTTCTTGAGCCCTGATGAAATCTCTGATTTGTTCACTCGTGATTTTGAAAAGCAAGTAAGTGTTTCTAAAGATCTTCATATTTTCCATCATAATGTTTCTTCATTCAGTCAAGTTACTTCCCCAAAGTTTGATGTAGAAAGAGATGTGGAATCCGAACAACCCTAATCAAATTTTGGAGGTGTAGATGATAGAAACTCAAATGTCTTTGCACATGGCGATTTGTTAGATGTGAGGAATGTTAATGAAGGGTATGTGTAAGACCATGGTCAACTAAACTATGCTCTTAAGTGGCAATAAAAAATTAGAAAATCGGGGTTATGTCAACTTGACGTGCAATTTTCTACTTGTTATTAACTTTATATCAAAAAGTTGAAAGAAAAGAATCTCTAAAAAAATGAATCTAGTTTCTAAACTACTAGGACTTATAAAAATAAAATAAAAATTGATTGGTCAAAATTTTTAATTTTAATGCAATATTACAAAAATTTCAAAACAAAAATAAGAAGTAGATGTATGTCTAACCGCCTTAATCAAAATCAAATGATAATAATTTTTAATAATATTCTAGATATAAGTAGTAGAATCATGCTTAGATGTGACACATATTTTTGAGTATTTTTATTCTAAATAAATAATTAATAATTAATTTTTTACTTTAGTATTTTTGGAATAAAAAAACTCTCATGTCTGACCACCTTAACTAAATCAAAACTCTATAAAATTCAAATTTTCATTATTTTTCCTTATAATAGAAGAAACATAGGATGTGATGCATCTTTTGGATTTAAAAAATATTTTACCATTTGAAAGTTATAGTTGTTTTTCAAGTAGTGTGTCAGTGAACACTTTATATGTAACTCCATTAGAAAATAAGTAATAATTACTTACTAAACTCATAATTTGACAAACCTTACATTTATGGAAATATAAGAACATTCTTAAGAAACCCTTTTCATTTCATCAAATTTTGGAGAGAAAAAAAGTCGTCAGGTACATGTTTGAAGTAAAAATCACATAAAAATAGGCCAAAGGCACATTTTTAAGATGTGTTTAAAGTTGACCATATAGTTTTGGCATAAAAAGATATAGTAGACCTTATAAAGATATTAATTCCATTCATTTAGTATCAGGGTGGGATTGAAAAAATTTGGAATAGATTTTGAAATGGTTTGAGATATTTTAGAACTACAGATTTTTTAGATTGCCACTTTTTGGCACACCATGATCCTGCACATACCCTGAAGGGAAGGTTGATGTTGTTTCAAATTATTTTTATGTTGATCTTGCTGAACATTTTTTTGATGTTTCATATGATGAGGAAGAAAATAGTGAATATTGTTAATCAGATTATAGATTTTCTTTATGTACTGATAAGTAAAGATAAGTTCAAGGTTTATTCTGACATTTAGTTAGATGAAGAAAATGATAGTGATCGACATAGTTTAGATCAACACTTTTAGAATGATTTTTCATGCTTGGTAACTAATCAGTTGTTTGATGAATGTAAAGAGGTTTCAGTGAAAGATAAATTTGATTTAGTAAATGGCATTATTGCAAGTAGGCAATAATCAGATTTCACATATTCTTCACATTTGGAGACACAAGGTGAGTTACAATCTGACTCATGTAACTCATTGAATAAATTAGCATACCAAGCTTTTGTGTTTCCAGTGGAAGGAATCCATCATTCATTCAGTATTGATCAGTTTCAGTTCAATATCAATTGTTATGATCATGCTGATTCATTTTTTCATAGTGAGCAAGATGAAGAAAGTATGTCTAATTTTTATATGCACTATGGAAGTAATGATAGCAATTTTGTTTCACCTGACTTGTTAATGAGAAAATGTGATGTATGTGGTGAAAATGATGTAAGTGATAATTTTAGTTTGCCTCAAGAGAATCTCAATGAAAATCAAATCTATGATAGAGGTAAGGAGTTCTGAAACTTTTCGGTGGCCCAGGGCCATCGTTTGTACATAATAGTTGTAGTTGTTCCCTATTTTAAATAAAGTTGTTCGAGAGAAATTTTTTGAAGTTAGGTGTGTGGTCTGCTTCTCCCAGAGATCTGAAATCTTTCCATGCCCACAAGGGTCATGCATCCCCATACAGAGCCACTGTTGTCACTCAAAATTGTAGCCTTGATTTTGAGCACTGTTGAGAAGTTTAAGCCCTATAAATGCTTTTGATGTGATTGTACTTGGCTATACCTTTGATGCTTAAGAGGTGTTCAATGCTTCGAACACCTTCCATTTAGCATGTCCACTTGTTCCATGATGGCAAATTGACATTTCAAGCTTTTTCATGAAGTCCCATTCTGAGTAATCGTCAAATCTGCATTTTCACCTAAGTGTCAAATAGCAACGAAAGGCCTTGTTTATCTCTGAATATCTCACACCCATAATTGTTTCATGATTTTCCACTTTGGGAATATCTAGTGTCCAAACCTAAGAACCTATGTTTTAGATTTTGAGTCATTTTGAATCCATTTGGCTAGGTTTCGAATCCCTCAATGTTGGTCATTTAATATTGTCATGCTTTTGCGAAATGTTTGTTAGAGTAAATAATTAATTATTAATTATTTATTCTATTACTTAAGCTTACTTAGGTTAATGCATATTTAGTATTTAATTCATGTAGTGGTTGTTGTTGACAACTCAGGAGTTTTCTCCTTTTTTAGCATATTCCACTTTTTGAGGATATGTGCTGAGTTGTCATTTTTGTCCTCTACCTCCTTCCAGCTTGTTCTACAAGCTTCCATGAGGCCTTTTAAACGGTCTCTCTCTCATTGTAAATAATTCCATTCACATAGCAATCTCATTTTCCTATTGTGAAATATTTCCTCTTGCATTGTTTGCTTCATGCTCTTGCTCTCTCGGTTTCTCTTCAGCAAGCTATTTGCATGTAGGTGATCTTGGCGACTGCGGAGTTGGATTTCATCAACTCCTACATGGTATCAGAGCCTCCCTGCTGCTTCTTGTTTGAAGGATTTGTGAAGCTGTGATTCAAAGTCACAAACCCTAGTTTGTTTGTGCATTTTTTCTTCAAATCAGGGCTAGAGCAAATTTTTGGAGCACTTTCAGCCCAAACGGGCATCACCATTGGATCCGAAAGGCCGTTTGCAGTCAGGATTCATATAAAGCTTTTCATTTTTGGAGACAGGGCAATTTTGGCGATTTTTTGAGGATCCCGGGTTCGCTGCCGTACGGATCGTACGGACGCAGCGCGCAGATTTTTTTTTTAAAAATTTTTTTCGGGCGCTGCCGCTACACCACCCGCGCGCTGCCTGCAGCGGCCGCAGCAAACAGCGCCGCCCGCGCTCTGCCGCGGCTCCTCCCGGCATCGCCACTGCCCGGCCTCCTCCTATCCGCCGCCCGGGCGCAGCAGCCTCCGCCACCGTAGATAGCGGCGCCGCCGGGTTTTCCTCCCGGGCGCCACCGCCACCGGCGGTTTCCGCTGCTCCGCCGCCCTGCGGCCTCTCCAACCACCGACCGCCATGTGGACCGATGTGCTGACGTCATATTTTGGTGCACTGACATCACTCTCCCGGCATATGACATCACCTTACCGGTAATCGGATTTTTTTGCCGGCGACTGGTCTGTGACGGGCATACGGCCGTCAAATTTATGCCAGTATCTGTAATTTTCCTGCAAGTGTATTTTTGGAGCAGCAGTCGGTTTTTTGGCTATAACTTGAGCATACGGAGGTCTTTTTCCGATCCGAAAGAAGCGTCGAAAAGCTGACTCAGAGACGGACACATTGGTGCTAGTTTCGCACAATTTTGAGTTTGTTTGAGCTTCCATTTTTTGTGTCAAAGTAGAGGCTTCTGTTTCCTATTCTGCATCAATAAATCCAGGTTCCTTTCGAGTTTTTGCTTTCCTTAGTTGTTTTTTTTGTGGTATTTGGGAGATATTTTTGTATGTTTGTTGGGGGGTGTCTTTCTTTTCTGTAATTTACTTCAGTTAAGACCCTTCTACTTCCGTCTTCTTCTTTCTCTCAATGGCAGATCCATCTATATCCCGTCTCACACCACACAACTACCACACATGGAAGGCACAAATGACTAGACTTCTAATGTCAAGAGGTCTATGGTCTTGTCTGGATGAGCATCAGCCTAATCTCCAACGACCTTTTGAGATTCTACAACACAGGAACAAGATGGATGAAGCCATGGGGCTTATTGCACTCAACATTTCAGACAGCTTGTTGTTTCACTTGGATGGTTTGACTACTCCATGGGCTTATTGGCTAAGATTTCAGACTTTGTTTGGACAAGTAAATGAGTTTCGGGCACTTCAGCTAGATGCAGAATTGACTTCTTTGACACCTGATCACTTTCCCACCATTGAGGACTTCTTGATGAAGTTCAAATCTCTACGTACACTTTTGCAGGGTTGTGGGAAGAACAAAACAGATGATGAGTGTATCTTTTTGGTACTCTCAAAGTTAAAGGGATAGTATCAGATCTTCTCTTCCACTTTCTACTCCACTATGGATGCCTTGGGTGATAGACATAGGATGCCTTCATTTGAGATATTTTGTAATTGGTTAACCCGTGAACAATCGAAGATTACTCAAATGGATTCACTTTCAAGTTCTCAGTCACAGGTATTGCTTTCCAAGGTTACACAGGAACAGAAGTTGAAGCAGCTATCAGATCCCTCTTCTACTAGTTCATCATCTTCTAACAAGAAGGAGAAAAAGAAGACCGCAACTCCTACCTGTTCCTATTGTGGGAATGGATCTCATGATGAGGCACGTTGTTTTCAGAAGAGATGTGATGGCTATGAGAAACAGATTGCTAATTTGCACGCTCTCCTTTAGAAGAGCACTATTTCCTCTCCATCCTCTTCTACCTCACAAGGGTCTTCTTTTCAGGCTTCTTCCACCTCTTCAACATCTACATCAGATCTTGGAAAGGGTCATGCATTACAGGCTTCTATTGCATCTTCTTCACAGGTTCCTTGGATACTGGATTCAGGTGCTTCTCACCATATGACATCTTCTCAAGGTGTCTTCTCCACTCTTGAGGCTTCTCCTATTCCTCACATTCTCATGGGGAATAACACTGCATTACCAGTCTGTGGGAAAGGTTCAGTTCACATCCAAGATGGTATATTCAATGATGTATTGTATGTTCCATCTTTGTCTGCCAACCTTCTCTCAATTTCTCAGATTACACGCAGTGGATCAGGGAAGATAGTTGAGTTCACTACTGATTCAGTCTTCATTCGAGATCGTGCTACAGGAGATCTTATTGCTACAGGGGCAGTTGATCCTTCCACTCATCTCTATACCTTCTCACACTTTGGTCCACCATCTCCTTCGCAGGAGCATCGTGTGGTGCAGTCAGGACACTTGAACCTTTGTATTGTTCCTGAGATCCCTACTTTGACTGCCACACCACAACCAGATGAGGGCTTTTCCTCTCTACAAGATTCTCCTTCCACTCTACCTGATCTTCCAGCTTCATTTATTGAGACTCTAGGTACATTTGTTGCAGATACTTCAGTGGACATTCATGACAATGTCATCGCACCTACCTTGGGGATTCCCTTTTCGGTTCCTCATACATTCTCTTCTAGACATCAGCTAGGCTTTCCAATTGCTCCTCTCACGCAGGGATTTCCTTGTTTTGTGCCTTTGTTCCTTTCGAATTGGAGTTTCATTGGTTCGATCATTTCTACAGGAGCTCCATCATTATGGGGGGGCTGGTTGTACTTATGGTTTTGAGAGAGTCTCTTGAAACATTTTTGGCGGAAGTTGTCCTTGGGGGGATTGGTTGAGGCCTTCCTTCCTTCACTTCATGTTTTTTTTAGCATGTTGTTTTTACCTCTTTTTTGGGGGAGGGTTTTTCCCATGTGGTTTTCTCTCTTTCCTCGCTTACAGAGGTTGCATTCTTCTTGCATTGTACATGGGTACCTAACATGGCCTCATTGCCGGGACCCATTTTGCATTTCATCTTAGTTTTGTGAGCTTAAGGCATTTCCCTAAGTTGCACTTAAGGGGGGGTGTTAGAGTAAATAATTAATTATTAATTATTTATTCTATTACTTAAGCTTACTTAGGTTAATGCATATTTAGTATTTAATGCATGTAGTGGTTGTTGTTGACAACTCGGGAGTTTTCTCCTTTTTTAGCATATTCCACTTTTTGAGGATATGTGCTGAGTTGTCATTTTTGTCCTCTACCTCCTTCCAGCTTGTTCTACAAGCTTCCATGAGGCCTTTTAAACGGTCTCTCTCTCATTGTAAATAATTCCATTCACATAGCAATCTCATTTTCCTATTGTGAAATATTTCCTCTTGCATTGTTTGCTTCATGCTCTTGCTCTTTCGGTTTCTCTTCAGCAAGCTATTTGCATGTAGGTGATCTTGGCGACTACGGAGTTGGATTTCATCAACTCCTACAATGTTCATAATTCTGGGAAGCCCTGTTTGACAAGATATAACTTTTGACCAGTTGACCAAAATGTTGAAATTCATTTGTATTGGATTTTAGATGTTAGAAACTTGTTATGTTTCAAGTTTCAGCTTATGACGAATCCATTTGATTAGTTTTCAAACACGATTCCAAACACAATTTATAGCTTTTTACTAGTATCAGCAAGTATAGATTATTCAGTACCCCTGTTCATGACGTTATAACTCAAAATTTGTGATAGGTGAAAGAAAATGGATTGTACCACTGTGTTGTCCTCTAAAAATACTGAGTATGCCAATTTTCAAGTCATGATGAATCCACTCGCACACTTTTCCAAGTCAATTCCATTTGCAAAAACTCACATTCTGTCAATGTTTCCAGTTTGCAAAACTCAAGTAGCTCACTTTGACTACTTTCCATTTGCGCCCCGTGATTCGTCATAAGCCAAAATCATAGATCCATAATGTCCTCATGAAAAAGAACCAATGCCCCAATTTTTGTCTTCCCGCATGTCAGTTTTCTCAGTTTTTAAAGCTAGTCAATGGACCTCCTCACAAAAATTTAATAGTTTGTAGATAAGTGATAAAAGAGGTTTTAATTGATGGTTCAGTGATAGAATTGCATTCCAATCAGTTCAAGAAGGTTGAAGGATCAATTTGATAGTTCAGTCATTTGAAAATGAATTTTTTTTTAGCTGGACCTTCTTCGGGGCCCAACTAATTCCATTAGATCAATTTAATACCATGGATATCAGGGTTATATTATGGGTCCCAAATGTTTGCAATTATCAAATATCTTAGTGTATTTTTATTTTCATTTGAGATCAAAAGGGCATAGAGAATGTACAAAGTGAATGATTGCATCTCTGTGTAATATTGTGAGCAAGACATCACTGGCTCATCTCAATCATGTTGATGATAGTATTGGAGATGGATGTAACTCCAAGTAAGATAAGGTGCTAAAGCCTTAGATGGATGGTATGTGAAGATACTAGATTTTGAAGAAAGTATCTAACCTCCAGAAGAAAAGTCACTCTCTAAATCGACTTCTATTGAGTATTGGAAGTCAAGACCCACTATGTGGGCAATGAGATTAAAGGAGATTTTGTCTTCAGCTCTAGAAGCCAATGCAAGCAGAAAGTAAAGAAAATCCATACATTTAGAGAGATTATTGTAGAGGGCAGTGTCTACGTAGGTAGAATCTGTGACAGGGAAGCTAGAATCAGTGGTAGGGGCAATATATAATAATGAATTTACTTGTGCTCTATTTTTACCATTATATCCGCATCATTAATTTGAAATCATGATGATGAATATTTTGGTGTATAATCATGAGCCAATACACACCAAAGAGAAAAGGCCCAGTCATAGAAAATTCTAATTCTAAGTACACAATTATCAAAAAATATCAAGTGAGGATGTAGGCACAATGGATCACAATAATCTGTAAGTCTTATGTGACATGGTTATCTAGAGCACAATGATAGTTCTTAATTGGTTACAATTTTCAAATTTCCTTGCTTAAAATTAGTCCACATCATTAGCATTCTCTACATCATACAAGCACTCCACATGCACGTGAGGCCACCATGGAAGTCAACGCCATAAGGAGGAATATGTGAGCCAATAGAGAGGAAGTCTATGCAATGATAACAAAGACAAACCAAGCCGCCAAGAAAAAGGAAGACAAACCATGCTAGTGATAGGGGAGGTGCCATTTGTGGTGCATGTCCAAAGAAGAGGAAGCTGCTTGAAAAAAAAATAGGCAACTAGTCAAAGGTAGCTCATGTCCAAAGAAAGTGCAGGGATCTGCATGCTAGGAAGGCTCACAGTATGCAAAGAGGAAATCTCTTACGCTAGGGCACTCAAAAATAAATATCCACCATGTTAAGAGCAAAGCAAGTGTAGAGGCAACGGATGAAAGGTGTCAATGCCAAGTCAAGAGGTGAGATGAACCCACAAGTAGAATAAATGGAGAAGGTTGCCAAGGGAACTGGTGGTGTCCTCAAGGAAATACATGCATGGAGCTGTTAAGACATATTTCTCGCTGTTCCCCTCTATGAAAGAGAGAAGCCGCAGGGCATTTTGTGGCATTGAAAATAGAGTACCAACAACATTTAAAGGGATTTCTTCTTCTTCTTAAATCATTGTTGAACCATGGCAATATCTTTACTATAGCCATAGAAAACCATGAATAAAGGAAAAGCATATAGAAGAAAATTCATAGAATAAAGAATGCCTAATAACATGGTTAAAAGGTTGACCATCCTGTCCATAATATTTTTTAGTCTATGCTGTGATCATGGGAACCTAGTCTCTAGGAATGATGATTGTCTGATGCATTCCAATCACAAGTACAGATGCTAGAAATGGACTTGAAGGCTACCCGAACATTGATTTTATTGAAATCACATATGTGTGTCGAGATGGAATCTAGACTGCAATGCACCCATCTCCTGGACAACCATACAGTGATATAAGATGGATTGCTTATTTTCCAAGACACATAGGAAGCAAGAAAAAATAGTTTCAAATAATTAGTCCCACATTGAGCAGATAAGAAAAATTTTCACTGTTTAAATACAAAAGTCCTCAATAGTTTAGTGTCACAAAGACAACCAACTTTTGAAAGGTTGCAAGCTTGTGGAAGGACTCACCATTCTAGCCAGTTGGAGGCAAAGAGGTAATCAATTTTAAATGAATATGCATGCAAAAAATGATGACATCAACAAGTCACCAAAAATTTTAAAAATCCAGGTAGTCGCTATGTCACTAGGTAGAAAATCCAAGGACTTCCGGCTGGCGAGGTAGTGAGTTGTTGAAAAAACTTAGAAATTTGGCAAGAGCCAAATAAGTGATGTGGGTCCCACCTAGGTATGGAGCAGAGAACCAAAATGTGACAAGTGGCAACTACTTGGATAATGGTGTGATGATGTGGTGATCGGTTTCTAAAGTGCACCAAATCATACCACGTGGCAGATTTGATGATTCTCGCTATGTCACTAAGAGGAAGTTGCTCACTCATTAGTATAGTGACATAGCAAGTATGACATGGCATCTAGATGGCATGATGATGTGGTGATGAAAAAGATAGATGAGGTGATGCCACGTGTTGTTAGCTGTATAGGTGTGAGCCAATCAAAATGTGCCACATGTCAAGAATGGTCAAATAGGGTTGACTTGGATGAAGAATGGTGGGAAAATTTGAGAAAACATAAATTTTAATTTTTTTAAATTTTCCCTCCAAATCACGTGCAATAGACATTTTTAATAATTTTTGAACTTTAATATAGTTTGAACTTTATGAAAAGTTTAAATTTTTGCAAAACAATGTGCAAACCTGTGAATAGAGACCTGAACTTTAGAAGGCCATATCTAGGGCATTTTTTTATCGAAAATGGGCACTCCAATATACCACCGAAAGTAGGAGAATCCAAATTTTCCATTTCTAAAGTAATTTTGTACACAAGTATTCATTAATTCTTGCTATAGGTTAGTTTGTTATTTCTGGGACATTGGCAGTAGAACAGGCTGATTTGATCATGGAGCATCAGAAATGGTTATAGGATAGTTCTAAGGGCTTGTTGGGATCTGAATGTGAAGAAAATAATCTTTAAATAGTTTTCTTGCATTTTGGAAGTTACTTTTCAACTGATTTGTTACTTTTACCTTGTGTTCTTTTTAACATCAAAAAATCAATTGCATCCTTTCTTTCATGATAAATTTTTTGAGATATTTGATGCACTTGGTGGGCAAAATGAAGGGATTTGATTCTAGCAGTGGAAGAGAGAGACTAGAAAGAGGCTTTTTCTACTTTTTGGGAAAGAATTCTAAAGGGACACTTGTCATCTCCATTAGATTTGAGAATCCTTTTTTCTGATATCTTTCTCATTCTTTCTCATTGTAAGGTGGGCAATTTTCTCTAGGTAATACTAGCAAGGTTCCAGTTTTTGTCACTGAGAAACTAGTTTGTTCCAGTTTTGAGAATAAAAATGACTCACTACTGAGACACCATTCTTCAACATTTCTTCTTGTATGAGTAGCATTTATGTTTTAATGTAGATAGTTCAGATTTTTTAGGTGATTTGTGAAGTATTTATGTACATCTTTCATGTATATGGTTATAATTCATTTAATTTCCCAATAGATAAGGCATTGATCAGAGATAGGATCATTAGGTTTTGTTTCTCATTCCTGGATCTTGCTGATATCAACATATTAAATCAATTTTCTCTTTTATGTTGAAAGTTATTCAATGTTTAACCCACATTTAGCTTGCCAGTTTCATGAGTCATGTTATTAGTTGTTTCATGCTTGTGATTTCTTTGTTAAGTATAGAAGATTTAGGGGTTTTATCTTCTATTCTGGATTTTGATTATGCTCATTGCATTGGTCACATAATTGGATCCTAAGAGGTTCACCCGCCTAGGTTTTGCAGAGCCTAAAGTGTAGGAGTGTAGCCTTATAGTTGGCCCAAGTTCTTAGTAAATTGTGTCCATTATTGGAGATAGCTGCCCATAGATGCATTCTTGCCTTGCATACTTGGTTTTTCAAAACTGTTAAATCAGGAACCAACAAAAATAATTCACAAATCCACCATTATTGAATCAAAAAATCATGAAAAGGTTATTAGAGTGCAAATATTTTTCAGAGCTAGGGCATAGAATTTTACCAGATGTTCAGTGAAATGTAACTAAATTCTATAGAAAAGAGACACAATTCAGCAGGTAAGTACTTTGCAACCTTTGACAATCAAGGAACTGGTGTTGTGTGAAGCTTAAAGTTTTCAAAAAATGTCTCCACGAAAGGAATTCTCTGGACATACTAACTATCTTAAGATATCTATCCATGATGATTTTCTTGAGCAATTTCCCCCATTTGTACATGAAATAATAGCAGGAAGGGAGTTCATTTTAAAGAACACTAGGTTGATAGTTGCAGAGGTTTCTATGATAAGGAAAATAATTTAAGAGATGCTTAGATTTCCATGGGAGGGTTAGAACTATTCAAGAAATGGTTTCCTAAAAGAAACCTAGATACCCCTTTAAGTAATGTCTAGGAATTCAACATTGGAAAATTAGTAGTCCTTGGGGTTTTCTTTGATAGTGATTTATTGGTCAACCTAGCTAAGAAATATGATCAAATTACTAGGTTTGTGAAAACATATGCTAGTGATAATCATTTTAGGGTTTCTCTTGAATTGATTAGTGAGGATTTCAACCTCAACCCTAACCATGTTTTCCATGAGATTATTGACATGGATGACCTTCAGCAAGGTATGGTGCACAAAGAGTGTACCTAAGAGCAGGGCCTCTGCACCAAAATTTCACCATGATTGGTATACTACCCTTGGTCACACCAAATACCCTAGAACCATTGATGAGGAAATATTTTAATCCTAGGGCTCAAGCTCTGTACTTTTCTGTAATGTCCCTTTTCTGATTTTATATGATATTCCCAACCTCTAATCAAATTTTCAAGATCAAACAACTAATATCACAAAGATCCTCCAAATTTCTCAAGAAACCCCAAATTGGGTATGCCAGAAATGGTGCCAAAAGCTTCACAGCTTCACCTATTATTAATAAATCTTAAAATGGACATTTTTATAGAAATTTCAGCAGCATAACAGCCTACAAAATGAAATTTTCAGATCTATATAGCCTTTACACAACAGCTCACAAATGTAGGACAAAAACTATGCTCATCGGGCTCTCGAAATTAACACAAAATGCCTGGAAACACCACAGAAAAACTAATAAACTATCTCAGAAGTGTAATCACGTCCCAATAGATATATTCAGCTCTATTTTAACAGCTTAAAGTCTGAAATACAGCAGCAACCAAAAATGATATGAAATGCTCAACTGAAAACACCAAACTCATGCAAAAAACACACCCAAAAACCCACAAATCTACACTGTTCAGCACAAAGGAAAACTCTGTATGAGCATGCACATGGAATGGATTCAAACTCCCATCCTTAGCCTTCTTGGAAACCTACAAACTCCCATTCTTGGGTCTCCCTGGAAACCTACAAACTCTCGTTCTTGGGTCTCCTTCTCCACAGGTTTGGCAGCCTCTGAAGAATAACAAAGAATGAGCAAAAATCAAGTTCTGTAATCAGCCCAAAATGCCTCCAAACCCCTTAAAAGAGGGCATAACCATAACTCACGTCCAAGAGAGGTTAATGAAACATATTTTAATAATAATTTTCATTTATTAGTCTAACGGTTTCCAAAGATTAACCCCCTTTTTCTGAAACTTCACTTTCTTGGTCCTGCCTACCTTAGCAAAGATTATTATTTTTTAATTATTTGAAAAGGGGACATGAAAAGTCCTCCCCTCCCAAACATTGCTTGTCCTCAAGAAATGGATGAACAATAAACCAATCAATCCACCTAGATCCCAAATGTAGTCATGAACTATACTACTACCAATTAACACAGGCTCCTACAATATCCTCTGCAATATGACCAAGAGGAATCCATAATCAAACTGACAATTATAGCTCAACCAAACTCCAAAATCAGAACTTCCATAGTTAGAAACCCATGAGACACAAACTCTTAGAACATCAAAACCCAATTAAAGTGGACTACCAACACAGTAAATACCATCAACGCATTCCACTGGCCTATACGGAATGTACAATCCAACTCTGCAACAATGGTGAATGCTCTCAAATGAAACTATACCAAGTATGGAGAATCCACACACTATACAACTCCTACAGTCAACACAACTCTATAGATTATCAGCCACTATCTCATAACCATAACTCCCATGCACCCTTGATGGTGAAAAGCCATCACAAGATAAACAACAAGAAATGGAACCCAAACCAAATTTTCCTGCCATCAACTCCTCAACACAAGGATCAATTGCTAACTGATGTACATACCTTGCAATATAATGTTGATTAAAAAAACCAACCTCATTCAATAGCTCACCATGAACAAGTGATATAACCCACTGTGACTGATCACTAGCTAAGTCAGGAGATGTCATAGCCAAAGGAGTAGAATCAATAACAACACCTGCTGAAGC
Organism: Cupressus sempervirens; assembly: GCA_028749045.1. Taxonomy (NCBI): domain Eukaryota; kingdom Viridiplantae; phylum Streptophyta; class Pinopsida; order Cupressales; family Cupressaceae; genus Cupressus; species Cupressus sempervirens. Next base: position 61,794,587 of record CM053788.1, on the reverse strand, counting down.
ATCACTCCAAAACTCCTGCTCTAAGTCATGTATTGTCAAGCTATCAACTGCAGGACCTATCACCATGTCGTGCCCATCACAACTCTCATCCCGAGGCATCAAACTATTCCATGACTGATGATAAGCACTAGGAACCAAAGTACATCTCTGTATCATAATCTCATCAACATGGTCATCAAAGGTAAATTGATGAGCGTACCTCATAGTGTAATCCCGATAGAATGCGCCAATCTCAGTCAGTGGCTCAGACTGTAATCCAGATGAAACTAACTGCAATTGATCATTAACCATGTTGGAACTGACTACTACCTCCAAAGATATCACCAAGGGAGTAGTATTACTAGCAGGAACCATGCCAACTATCAACTCACTAACATCACACACGATCTTTGATACATCTCTAGTCTCTGTGCCATCTGTACTAGAGCCCACCACCATGTCAGGCATACAACAATCTGTACTCTCAAGAATCTCAGAAGTCACCTCAAGCTGCTCAGTAAGCTCACTCACCTCATCTTCCTTGGCCAACAATGCATCATATGCTGTACTACCCCACTCCATAAGATAATCTCTATCAGCTACCAACTACATATAATTCTATCTCAAAATTTGAATAGCCTCCCATAAAGAGTGGATCTCTATCAAGGAAAGATAACTGCCTTCATGCTCATCACTAGTAGGAGAACCCCATCCATAAACTACTAACAACTGACGAGCAGCATCAAAATGCTGGCAAGTGATAGCAATGTCTCGGTCACTAACTCTCAACTGATTAGACACATGATGACACTGGCTTGACTGTCTCCTACAAATCTCCTCTGATTCACTGTCTAAAGGAGTATCCTCAAAGTTACTAGTCTCTAGAGTATTACCATCCATATCTTGTGAATCAAATCTAAAGCTCATATCAACATACAGAGTATCAAAAACATTAGCATTGCTGTCCAACTCCTCTATACCCAAGGAAACTAAGTCTTCAAAACTACCCACTGCATCCTCCTGGATGTCATCAATGCCAATATGATCCTGGGACTCATCTGTACACACTGCCAAATATGAAATATCATCAACACATTCCAGCAAGTATGGTCGACTAGATATATGAACAAAGCCCAACACTGGTGTATAAAAACTAATACCAACATCGGATAAGCTGCTAGCACAAGAAAAGACAACACCATGCAATCTGCAAATCAAATCCATGATAGCACCCAAACAAACACTGCTACCAAAATGTGTTAAAGATCTCCAGTCAACTGAATCCCAAATACCAATATAAAAATCTTGATTCCATATCTGTAAACTAGAATCAACTGGTAACTCAAGAAAAATCCTCACTTGAGTAATATGACCAATACCAACTAGCTCCACATACCTGTCATGATGAGATAATGAAGTCACAATAATATCCTTGTTCACTGTCAGCTGGCTGGACAAATCATGTGAAGTACTACTAACCTCAACCTCATGTGATGAAGCATCTAACTGTGCCTGGTACTCTTTCTCAGCAAAGTCATGAATGCTCAATGTCTGCTCATCTCTACCAGGTATCTCACCATCCTGCACAACAACATCCTCATAATCATCATCTGAACCCACTACACTGTAGTCACTGCCTATTGTAACTATACCATCCTGAATACCTATGGCATCTCCCTTTGACGACCTGTAAACAATTGTCTCAATTTGAGTATCAAGTTGACCATTACTATTAATCTATGTAATATCCTTTCCCACCACCTCCTGTGGCAAAGTAGAATCTGAGACCTCTACCTGGCTATCAGCTATTTTCTCAAACTCCTCATGCAAGTTCTTGGTAATTGTGTCATCTTCCCTATGAGAAAATCTGCCAAATAGAAATCCAGTCAACTTATCCACCTTAGCTGGGTCGGACAACATGTCATTCATTATACGGTGGTGCTCAATCAACTATTCAGACATGTCATGGCTTATTTTCATAAGTTTATCTTGAATTTCTAAATAACCATACTTTCTACTATTTTGACTCTGGATATCAATTGTCCAAGATCGTGTCCTCTGAGACTCTGTACTATACCTGTCCATTCTGGATAAAGTAGAGTGTAACCCCAATAGGATATAACTTCTTCAAACACCAAGAACTAACATGCAAATGATTAAAAGTTGCATGCAACCATAGATTTTGACATGCAACTAATTAGAAGCAACATGCAACCACCAAATTATGACATGCAAGATCTAGGTAGTTGTCAAAACTAACATGCAAGATCTGGGTAGTTGTCAAAACTGACATGCAAACTTCTACAACCACCATATTCACCAGGAAATATCATGAAAATGATTAGAAGTAGCATGCAACCATAAATTTTGACATGCATCTGATTAGAAGCAATAGGCAACCATAAATTATGACATGCAAGATTTGGGTAGTTCTCAAAACTGAAATGCAAGATTTGAGTAGTTGTCAAAACTGACCTGCAACTTCTACAAACCCTCAGGCTGGCAAGATCATGGCTCTGATACCACTGTAATGTCCCTTTTCTGATTTTATATGATATTCCCAACCTCTAATCAGATTTTCAAGATCAAACAACTAATATCACAAAGATCCTCCAAATTTCTCAAGAAACCCTGAATCGGGTATGCCAGAAATGGTGCCAAAAGCTTCACAACTTCACCTATTATTAATAAATCTGAAAATGGAAATTTTTACAGAAATTTCAGAAGCATAACAGCCTATAAAATGAAATTTTTAGATCTATATAGCCTTTACACAACAGCTCACAAATGTAGGACAAAAACTATGCTCATCAGGCTCTCGAAATTAACACAAAATGCCCAGAAACACCACAGAAAAACTAATAAACTATCTCAGAAGTGTAATCAAGTCCCAATACATATATTCAGCTCTATTTTAACAGCTTAAAGTCTTAAATACAGCAGCAACCAAAATTGATATGAAATGCTCAACTGAAAACACCAAACTCATGCAAAAAACACACCCAAAAACTCACAAATCTACACTGTTCAGCACAAAGGCAAACTCTGTATGAGCATGCACATGGAATGGCTTCAAACTACCATCCTTAGCCTTCCTAGAAACTTGCAAAATCCCATTCTTGGGTCTCCCTGGAAACCTGCAAACTCCCGTTCTTGGGTCTACTTCTCCATAGGTTTGGCAACCTCTGAAGAATAACAAAGAATGAGCAAAAATCAAGTTCTGTAATCAGCCCAAAATGCCTCCAAACCCCTTAAAAGAGGGCATAACCATAACTCACGTCCAAGAGAGGTTAATGAAACATATTTTAATAATAATTTTCATTTATTAGTCCAACGGTTTCCAAAGATTAACCCCCTTTTTCCGAAACTTCACTTTCTTGGGCCTGCCTGCCTTAGCAAAGATTATTATTTTTTAATTATTTGAAAAGGGGACATGACATTTTCCCTCTACCAAATCTTTGGGATGGATGAAGGGGAACACATCCAAGGCTCTATTGTTCTTATTATGGTTCAAACATTACAGTTTGGAATGAGCTATATTTTGGAATTTGCCTCTCTCCTAGTATAGGAAATTCACAATGGATTGGTAGGAATATCAAAAGGAGAGGTAAACCTACCCTTTTTCTAATACTCCCTGCTCATGCATGTATGTCTTTATAAGGGAGCTACCTTTTACTCTAAAGGTATGGAACTAGAATTAACAAGGGATGGTGAAAAGAATCTAGTCCAATTGTGGAGTGTTGATATGACTTGGGACGCCAAGAATGCTAGTTTTGTAAGGTTTAATAGGTATTTTGCATCTAGGCTTAGATTGATTTTGAGAGGGGATAGCCCTAGAATCCCACAGTCACTATTAGAATTGATCAGACCCAAAGATCATGCAAAAGGCCTCTTGGTTAGTCATAATTGGGGGGATATAATCCCATATAATGTTTCTATAGTGATTAGAGTATATGGTTTTTTGGGGAAGCCTCATGTTCTACCTTTCTATGTGCCATTGAAGATAGGTATAGTAGAATTGTTATGGTAGATTAGGACTATTAAGGAAAGAGATATGATTGGTAAGGGTACGGGCACTTTCTTCCCAGTTATTACTCTGGTGCATGATTTTTTTTTTTGTGAGGAAGGGATGGAGACATCACTATTTATTTTTGAATAAATAAAATATGGTAGAATCTCATGCAAGGTACATTGACCTAGAGGGATTCTTTCATCTTCTGAGAAAGAGGACAAAAGTCACTCATATCATACAATAGGTGTATTTCCCCAATGATATTATTAGGAATATCTTCTCCTTACAAGAACAAGGGGTAAGGAAAGACCAATGGATAGTATTGAGTAAAATTTTTGAATTTATTAAAGCATTTTACTTTGGTTATGACCCTCTGAAAGGAAAAAAAATATTAGGGAGCCAAGATGCATATATTGATGAATAATTTTTCTACAATAATTAAAGCTATGACTGAGAAGAAGGCTACATATGTGAGAGCTTATCTTGATAGACTAGTAGAGGTAGAGAGAATAATAAATAGTAGAGTGATAGTTTCCCCATGTCAATATACATTGTAGAAGAGGGCAGGGTACATAATAGTGCAAAACATACAACAGGTGCCCCCTCAAAGAAGACCAAGGCTAGAGAGCCCACCTATAGCTAGTGCCCCAAAGAGAAAAAAATTGGAAAAAGGATCCTCTTCTCATGTAGAAGAGTATTCCCCAACTCAAACCCCAATTAGAATAGAGGATGAAGCATCCTTAAGAGAGAAATTGAGACAAATAGGTGGAGAAGGGGATGTAATTGTCACTTCTACAGATATGGAAAGAGGAGTACCTCAAGAGCCTCATGTTCCCTCGTTAGACCTCAAACTTGCTAATTATGAAGGTAAGGAGATAAATCACATAATTTCTCAAGCTTCTTAGAAGTTTATAAATGATGAAAATTTTGTTAAATCTAGGGCTTTTGCACAATTTTTATGGAGAAAGAACATAGGAAATTTTGAGAAAGTATGTAAGAAAATGAAAGTAGAACAACCTAGAAAACTAGACTATGTTATTGAGGAAGAGGTAAAATATAAATTTTTGAGTGATTTTTCTTAGTTAACACCTAAGGCCAAAAGGTAGTTAGTTAAGGAGTCAGGGGTCCTAATTTTTCCTGAGTGGGATATAGCTAATGTTGTGATCTTTGACTCAATTAGAAAAGAGAAAAATGTGCAATATAAAATTGAGGAAGAAATACCGCAGGCATATAGGGGAATTAGATATAGTGATGATCATCAAGCCTTTGTAATTTGGTCAATTGAAAAAAGAGATAAAACTAGAATGCAAGAAATTTCTAGTTCAGAACATACTGGTACTCTTATAGTATATCGGGCTGATGAAGTAAGTAGCCAACAATTTTTTAGAATGACTTTAGAAATGTTAAAATTTGGGAATGTGTTGTCTAGAAAAGAGAAAAATAAGTTCTTAGAACTTAATGCTAAATTTGAAGAAGTTTTGAAGGCCTATGAGGAAAGGGGAAAATAGATACAGGTTCTAGAAAATTAGGTAGCTCAAATGGACAAGCAACTTGGGAAGAGGAAGATGGGAGAATCTAGTAGGCCAAGAATTGTATATCCTCAGCCACCAGTTGAACCATTTAAACCAACTCCCATTTTTGAAATACCAAACACTCCAAAAAGGCCTAAATTCTACATTGTAGAGAAATTTGAAGAAGAAAAGAGTAAATTATATGCAATGCATGTAGAATTGAATAATCAATATGAAGAAAAAATAAGGCAAGCTATAATGTGCCTAATAGATAGAATTGAATGCCTAGTATTTTATGATCAGTTGGTAAGAATTGTAGCTATTTGTGCTGAAATAAAAGGAGATGAAGGTAAATTGATACCTATTGTATAGAAGTGTACTGAAATAAATAATGATATTACTACTATGTGCATATCTACCATCTAGCTACCATGTCACCAAATAGAAAAGATTTTTGATTTTCTTAATAAGCTGGAGGATTTGATGACAAATGGGATTCCATTCAGAAAAGGATAAAAATTTTCTTCTCCAAGTATATGACTGAGAAATTAGACCTTTTTCCTAGTGCTCTCAAAAAAGTTGACAGAATAAAAGAAAAGGAAGAATGGAAAATGGAATTGGATGAAATATCTTGCCAAAGAATGAATAATGTCATAAATGAAAATGGGCATATACTATGGGCAATGACCAATGAAGAGTTGGTCAAAGTGTAGTTATTTTACAATATTATTTGGAAAGATCTCATTGAAATAGAAGTAGCTAGCAATTCTATAATAAAAGTGCAGAGGAAATCATAAACATTGATTGGCCTAATGACAATATTTTCAATGAATGAAAAGAGAAATTCATGTCTATAGAACAAATGGTAGAAGATGATGGGGTAGAGGAAGATGCATAGGTAACTATTACTCTAACAGTACATGATGAAGATAATGACAACCCCTAAGTAGAGGTGAGTTTGTAGGTAATAGATTAGGACACATCACTTTCAAGCCTAATAGCCACATACTTAGAAGAATTAGAGTGACATGAGAAAAAATCATTGATTCAATAGTTTTGATGTATAACAGAAAAGTGACCTACCTAAAAGGAATATTGTGATGTAAAACCTTTTTTGTTACACAATTTTTTGTCCTTTTGTGGCTATCTACAGGGTGTAAATATCTTTGTCAAAAGGATAGCTGTTAGTTCTCTGTGCCTGAAGCTTGTTGCATCTCACACTATATAAGTGAGATTCTAGGGCTATAGAAAGGGTTTGAAAATCTTGTATAATTTTTTCTTTTTCAAGAAGAGTATAGTCAATCCTTTTGTGTGTATTTTTTGGAGTTTTCTTTCAATTTTACTCTTTGATGATATAGAAATGATAGAATCAACAAGATATTCTAGGCTTCTTATTGAGTTTTTATTGGTCATTATATTAGTCATGTAAAAAGGATAATACAAAGGGGTACTTACACTATATCTATGTCACCAATTTTCATCTCCACTTTATGAGTTTTTTTACTTTAAGATCACTTAAATAAGGTTTAATTGATTGAATCTAGTCTATATGGGTTGTATACTAGTTTTATTGTTGCTTGTAATTCAAGGAGTTATGGAAATGCTTCAGTAAATCAATAGAGTTTATGAGTTTATGAAAGGGATATTTCATAAGAATGGAAATGGGTGATTATAATTGATAGATTCATCTACAAGTTATTTGAATTAGATCTCCTACCAATAGTTAACTTTCTATCCAATGGAAAAGGCACTGGTCACATAAATCAAAAGTGAGTGACAGTATATCCTACTACTACATATCCAATTAATTATAAAATCAAAATCAATTGTATTTCATTTTGTTCAAGGTTGTAAATGCTGGTCAAAACTCATTTATATCTAATTTCTAAGTCTTAGGGAGCTGTTATTTCTAGAAATATTTGTAAACCCAAGGAGAATTGTCACCAAATTTTCTTATGAGGGATCCATATAAATCTGAAAATGTCAAGAAATGGATAAATTGTGTACATTTTAGGGATAGAAGAAGAGAATCAGAATGAAACTAATATAATTCTCATGCAATAGTATTCATTTGAATCATCCCTAGGTATACCCACCTTGGTTTTGCAGAACCTAAAGAGTAGAAAACCAATCTTGGTTTTGTTGAAGTTGGATCCAAGTGGTTCACACACATAATTGTTAATTGGAAGTAGCTAATCCCTAAATTATGTGAGTATTATCACTTTGGTATTGAGCATTTTGTTGGTCAATAGTTTTAAACACCAACACTAGTACTCATCAAAAGAAATATCTACCATCAACTTGTCAAAAAGTGTTTCATTTGGCTAGTTGAACTATAGAATATCATTTTTCTTCTTGATCACATACTCGACCACTTTTTTTGTGCTAACAAAATCTTGTTTTAAATAGTCAAAGAATAATTGGACCTTCACAATTTCCTCTATTGTGTTTTTCTACAATGCATGTCCATTTTCATTAATGACTCTATTTATTCCCAAACAAAACAAGTCATCTAATTCTTTTTCCCATTGATCCTTACTTTTGAATCTATTCTTCTTATCCACAGCAAATGGGAATAAATAAAAAATTTCACTTCTATACTTATCCAAGTAGCTAACAATTCTTCTCTACAACTCCACTCTTTTATCATTAAATTCTAGAAGATCAGTAGTAACATCATAAGTTTTTTCTATGTGGTCATTAGAAAATTTTATGATAGAATAACATTAAAAAGTGACCTCTTTCCTTCTCTTGCTCCACTTATTGACAATGGGTTTGAAAATTTCATCACTTGCTTTTATTTGCTCCCATATGTTTATTACCCTTGCTAATTGATCATAAAATAATGGCCATTCAATTTTATTAACCAAATACATGAGAACCTTTCTCAGTTTATCCTCATTCTGCATATTTAGCTCTATATGTAAGGTCCACAATTTACTCTTCTCCTCTTCAAAATCCTTAATTGTATAATATTGTGGCCTCTATGGTGTGTTAAGAATCTCAATGAGGGGAGTGGATTTAAAAGTTTCCACTAGTGGACAAGGGTATGTGATCCTTGGCCTAGAAGATTGTCCCTTCATTTTATTTTCAAGTTCAATTCATTTTTAAACTTCTTTATTATAGGCCTCCAAAACTTTCTCATACTTGTCCTACAATGCTAACCTTTCCTACTCATCTCTCTCTATAGTGGCCAAAGCTAGGTTAGATGTACCAACATTCAAATGTGTAGCCTCCACATTGGTTGTGTCTTCTACCCTCTTCACAATTATATTGCCCCTTAATCCAGTATCATTTGACTATGAGGAAACAACCTTGGATCCTTTTCCTATTTACCAAATGACTAAGGAAGCATGGTCTTTATTGAATGTGGCACCTTTTGTTTCTTTCTTATTTTGATCTTGTATGTTTAGCTTGTTAGAAATAGAATTAAAAACTAGAGCATTTGATATATCCCAATTGGATAGCAACAAAACATCAGATGCTCTTACCATCTGTCTCACCTCTTCAAGGGTCAAGTTCTTAAATTATTGTGTCATCTCCACTTTTATTTGGTTTTGTTCATATGCTTCCTTCATCTTTGGATGTCCAGCTCTCAATTTATTGCACCTTTCTTCAAAAAATTCTTATATTTATTCTCTAAGAAAACTAATAGAAGGCTCTTGACATCACAAAATAATCATCTAACAAAAAATCATGGCTAGCCTATTCTAATATAGGGTCAAATTCCCTTCCTTTGTAATCTACCACTATCAAATCAAGGCTTAGCATTGGAGGTTCTTGAAGATTTCCCTCTTCTAGCTCTGCCTGGGTAATAAATACTCCCCCTTGGGACCCTAGTCATTCCACTTGCTCTCCAGTGAGCTGCTCCTCTCCAATCTGAAAAGGGGATTAGGTAGGTGAATATTCCTCAATGTGAGGACCTTGTTCTTTTATTATTTTTTGCCTCTTGGGTGAGGGCTCATCAAGTCTCTCTTCCAAAACAACACTAGTTGATCCTATTATTTGCTTGCCTTTGTCCATAGTGGCCTTCTTATTTTGGATCACTTTGTAGTCTAGTCTTTTATGGACAATTGACTACCCTATTCTAGTATTAGGATTGAATGCCAATCTCCTCATGACCTCTTTGGCTTTATCTAGATAGGCATTAATGAAGAATTTTTTCTTCTCATTCATTGTTTCCATTATCTCAAGAAAGGTAAGTATGAGCTTATTTATTTTATCTACCTCTATTTTTGTATTATCAAGAGGCTCATAATCTTTGTCAAAATAATGAATAAATTCCAAAACTCTTGAAAAAACCTTCCATTTCTCCTTTTTGGTCTCCTGCTCCTGCAAAGATAACTCATTCCTTATTACATCCTCAAAGCAATAAGGCTCATGTTTTATGGAACCAAGCTTAGCTCTGAATCTAAAAACCAAATCATAAAATCCCTCAGTATCACAAAAAAGGGGATGAGACACAATCATCTTGTACTAGTCTAGTAATTTTTATAAAAACAACCAACCACCTTTTGTAATTACAAAATGGTGGGCTATAGTACAAGTTGGGAAAAATTAGCCTCTTTGTCTTCTTACCAAATAGCTTGCCTCCAATCCTCCCAGTTGCCACAATATCTCAGCTACTCCTATTTTTAGAGGCACCTAATAGGGAAATACATGGGGAGTCCCTTTGAAACCATAAATTCTAAAAAAAATTGAAATAGAGGATGGTATAATATCTCCCCAATTGTGTGATACTTTCAAACTATAGGGGTTATCCATGGGCCTGATAAGATTTATTAGTGCCCTAAGAATTCTAGGATTGTTCCTTAATGAGAGGAAACTTAACTTTGAGGCAAAGTACCTATCAAATATGATGAAACTAGCCTTTTCTACATCCCACGTCATATCTGCACTCCACAATTGAACTAACAGAGCTTCTCCCTCATGTTCTCTACTGAAAACTATTTCTTTCCCAAAATATGTTACACCTTTAAACAAGAACATATGCATCAGCAGTGAGTAGTGACCAAAAGTTTTTTCTACCTTGCCCTTGGCAACTCCAACTAGGCCTATATGAATTTCTTCTGCTAAATGTGAGGAGAAATAAAAAATAATATCAAAATTGAAATAAGAAATTTGAACCATCATATACATAAAATTTATAGGCATGACATTTTGCTCATCGTCACCAAAAACTCTACACAGAGTCATATATATCTCCACAACCTGAGAATTGAAATATTCCTTTTTAAAAGGTTCCCTAGTAGATGTTGTGATTACTAGCAAGTTCCCAATTATTCTTATGTGTACCCTTAGTGCACCTTGCCTGACCTTATCCCTTTTAGCTAGATATTCCTTTTCCAAAACTTGTAGGTCAATAGGCATACGAAATTATGAAAGTGGCTCTAGACCAAAAATTTCTTGAATTTCCTTAGGGCTTATTGTGATCAGACATTCACCATCCCACCTTCTCAGTTCTCTGATTGCTAGGTCGTAATTTTTGGCAATAGGCACTAATAGGTCATAATCCATGAAAACACTAGGGACCACTAGTTTTCCCAAGTCAAAGTTCTAGATGTTCCCATGAGAGGCATAATTTCCTTTCTGAGAACCCCATTTTTTAAAAAGATAGAGCCCTGTTCTAGAAGTAGTAGCATCTCTAACCCAATTTACCATATCATATAATTTGTCAACAATTTTGAGTCTAGGGTTTAGAGAAGTTAGTTTTTTCAATTTAGCAGACTTGTTTGTGGAATCAAGCAATAATTCAAGGAGGTCATAATGAATATTTATGGATAAATAATCTTCTTGACCTGAGAAAACTTTCTTTGGAGGCATGGTGAATAAAAATCATAGAAAACTAGAACACTTTGATATATATGGTTAATTTAGGAACTTACTTGACTCTCTGCTACCTTTTCTCTACAATTTTGCAATATACTATGGACAAATGGAAATTCTTTTGCATTCTAATCACACCAAGTGCAATTTCTTAATATCTCTAAACTCTTTGGAAGCCTAAATTTTTTTTATATATGAAGGAGATAGTAAGATTTCTACAATATACTATGTTCCTAGTTTGCACAAGGAGTTTTCAATCTTCATAAATGAACTATAAGGAGAATAGAGTGGCACCACCTTCTATTTTTGAAAATATGTCATCGATCCAAAAAAATTTGACAATCTAGGAACAGAATAAAAGATGACTAATATTCTACTTTCCAAGCTAGAAGTAAACCCAATAAGCTTTCTCCATGTAAGCCTTTCTTTTACTATTGGAAAATTGATCTGGACCCACTAGCGCTTGTAGACACATGTCATCATCTTGCTATGTCACCAAGCATAAATAATGAGTGACTTCCTTATGTGACATAATGACCATCATTGATTCATTATAATCTGACAATGTGCATTAGATTAGTGCTTCAATGTGACTATAGTGGGTCCCTCCATTTCTCCCTTTGGTTTCCATATGACTACCATTAACAAGCAAGCAATTTCTCATAATGACTTAGTGCCTATTGTAGATGCACTTTGATTTGATGGTTCTCTTTTACATTTATCTTCATTTTGAGTGGGATTCCACATCATATGTGACTCAACAATGTCTTGACATGCTGGAAAATCATGTATAATAATTTAATCCTTTTGCAACACTCAATGAAAGCAAGCCCTTCCATGTTTTGTCTTTTTTGGTAGGGTGCTATGTCGCTATCGGCATAAAACATGGGTTTTTTGATCTTGACATAGCAACCACCACTTTCTTTAAAAAATATGGCTCATAAAACACACATGTTCTTAATTGTTGACTAGGGAAATTTTGGGACCCACCTTTCACTATAAACTAATTTCACATTCTACTTTTCCTAGCAAGGCACTATGTTGCTACGGATAGGATTCCTCCATTAACAAGTCATGACATAGTGACCTCCTTAAGGCTTTAAGAAATTTTGGTGTCAAGAAAATCACATGTTTCCATAGTTATCATTGTATTCAATGTGTTTGACAATACATCATAATCAAACAACCACATTAATAATAGAAAACTTTACGGTGCCCATCTTGTTTGTTAATTTTACCTTTTTCATATTCCCAACAAGGTGCTATGTAACATATTACCAAAATTGGTGATAGAAAATGTAACATATTCCAGCTAGTCTCCTTTCTAGTATTGACATTTCTAACATCATTCATACTACTGAAAATTTCAAAATAAGTAAAAACCCAGTGCCTACTTTTTGCTTCACGTCACTGTCTTTCTGTTTCACAATGGTCACCATGTCGCATAGGCTAAAATCCTCAAAGTTTCTTTATGGGACATGAAAATCACCATATATCTAGAAGAGATATGATGGTAGAAAAAAATTTGGTAAAAATGATAACTAAAAAGAAAGAACTTAAATGGTCTCCCGAAAGAATATACCAATTTCAAAATTGATTCTCCTGCTAAGATTTTTAAAAATAGAAGCACATGACCTAACAAGTCTACTTAGGGCACAAAATTTTATTTTAGAAGTTTTCTACATATGGTTAGTAAACTTTATAAAAGGTCAAACCCTAGCTTGCAAGATTCATACCCATCTACCTAATTTTTCAAAGCCTATTTTATGGAAAAATTTTGCAATGTGGAAAAAAAAACAATCAAATTGTAATAATTAAAATAGTAGAATGTTTAGGAACACTAACCCTATAGATAATGAAAGAGGAACATCATACAGTAGATCTAATGATGGAGGAAGATCTGATGGAGAAAGGAAACAATTTGTTTGTTACAAGTGTAACAATCCTAGACAAATTGCAAGGATTTGTAGACTACTTGATAGTCAAAATGGAACTAATCAGAGAAGGAATGCACATGTACGTCAATTATGTAATAAATTTGGAACCACAGTGAGATATTGTAGAATGGACAAAAGAAACTTCAATACGAATCCCAATCATAGAAGAAACAATAATAGAAATGATAGAAAGAATGATAAGAATGATGACAATAGTCATAAGGAAGCAATCAAGGAACATGTTGATGAATTCAAAGAAACATTTGTGAGAAACAAGAATCCAAAAAGTTCGTATATAGTTTTAGAGGAACAATATTTTGATGCACATGTTGAGAGATTGAAGTCAACAATTGTTTGTGACTCATCCTATTGGAATTAAATCATTAGTAGTAGAGATAGAGAATCAGTTGTTAAGAACTAATGTTAGAGAGAAAATGTGAACTTGTATAGTGAACAAAAGGTAGAAGACATAGAAAAGATGATATGGTTAAGTGCACAAGAAAATATATTATCTCTAGAAGCTATTAGAAAGAAAACAAGGTTACTAGTGAAAAGAATTTTTTTTTGAATTTGTGGTAGATATGCATTTAATGTGAAGTCCAATTTGATATGATTTAAAAATTGTGAGCAAGATTGTGAGTAACATTTGGTCATGCAAAGTGTCTAGAGAGAATGTAAGAGAAAATTGATGATGAATTGAAGTGTAAAAATAAGTTCTTGAAGCAAGAAGTTGTAGAAGCCCTAAACACGACTTTTAAGGTATTTTACAAAGATCAAATTAAGTTTTCAATGCATATAGTTAGAGATTCAATGGTTTTTCAGATAGTATATGATATTAGTCAATGGTCGAGGTATATGTTCAAGAAACATCCATTTGTTTCTCTTGTGGATGATCCATTAGGTGCATTTTCACAAATCCTATAGAATGTGCTTCATGTAGAAGTTGTTAGAAGTTATATCCACTGCAAAATTGAAAGTATTGGAGATGAGGATACATACAAGGACTTAGGAGTCATGTGTAATAATGACCTAACTTTGAAATTTGAGTATGCACACCTAAATGAGTTGAACCTAGTGAAGGATATGCTCTATGTTGAGTTTGATAATCATGAATGGACCAGAATCATTCTAAGTAGGGCCCATGATGAAATATTTTGGTTAGGTGATGCACATGTCACAATTGATAATGACTTGATTCACAAGGTCATAGGTCTAAGTAATGAGGTATGTAACCTTGAAAATGAAAGAAATGTAAGAAAGATGGTTGAGACAAACCTATTTACTAGATTTGATGGAAGAAATAAGAAGGTGGACACAATTTAGGATAAAGGAGTCAAGGTATTGAGCAAGATTTTAGGGTACAAATTTAACCATGGTTTAAGGGTTCACTTAGTACTAGTTGGATTTTTACATGTAGCCTATGTAATGGTAGATGAGAGAAGAAAAGTGAACCTATGTGAGATAATTAGACTATAGTTATTTGGTAACATTGCTAAATTGAAGAAGACTGAGAATGTAGTCTTTAGATTTGAGTCTTTATTAACACATCTATTTTTCTATGCAACAAAGAAGTTTCTAGGGATGAGAAATTGGGAAAGTAATGAGTGCACAATGAGCTTAGTGACTTAGTGCTATAGGGCAATGCTAGAAAATGTTAGAGATAGTGACATATATAGAATGATGAATAATTTCCATATTGAGGTGAAAAAGAGGTACGAAATACCTCCTTGCATGGTAGGGAAGTAAAAACATGATTTATGCTTCATGGAAGAGTTTGATAACACATGCATGGAGGTAGTAGAACCAAGGGTAAATTTTATTGAGCCCATGGGATATGAGATGAGTGTAGAACTTATAGAAGGGTATGTGCAAAGCATACTATAGTTAGAAAGGGACACTGAGTTCCCTAGATGGGGTACTTATGAAAAAAAATTGAGAGAAGTTCATTTTGACCTTTATAGCAAGGAAAGAAAGAAGAAAGTGGAGAAAGTGATAGATTCCATCCTTAAGGATTCAAGCATGACTTGAGAAGAATTTAAAGAATTCAAGGGAATTGCACTTGAAATAAAGGAAAGTGGGAAAACTAAGGTGATAGCACCAACACCTATTGATATTATAGCACCTTCTATAGGTGTAACTATTTCTGTACTAAGTGCATGGGCACCCTATGCAATTGTTATGCAAGTGCAACCAATAACAATTCAAGCACCTAAAAGGCAACCAGAGGTCAAAACACTTGTTGTACAGATGAAGTCAACAAGATTGGTGAAGATAAAGCAAGAACCTACACCATCCTCTAGGAAAAGGGTAAAGAAAACCTCTAGTGGACCCAATAAAAGGAGGAAGACTCTGCAAGTTAGTGATTCAAAGGAATCTAAAGATGAAACTAAGGACAGACTAGTGGAGCAAGAAGTGCAAGAAGAAAGAACACCAATAGGAAAGAAAGCATGGAAACCTAAGGGAGAAAACCTTAACATGAAAATAATAAATGATCATTATTTTGTATAGTTAAATAAGTATTATGTTCTATATAGTAATATGGATAGAAGGTAGCTAGAGAATGCCATAGCGAGGAACTTGATTTTAAGGAACAAAAGGTTCGACAGTATCTAGAAGACCTATATAATAGGTTATAAGAGTGATAGAAGAGGACACTAAGTTGAAAGAATCAATGATTAATAAGTTGTGTGAAGTCAGCTCTAAGGAGGACATGGAAATTTTTTTGAAGGGTATTGAGCCCTTACTAAGGAACAAAAGAAGATAAATTCTTCTAATGGGAGGCAATTATGATGATGTGAGAAAGGAGACAAAGGAGGCCATAGTTAAGTATATGACCTTAGTGCCTCTAGTAATAAAGGTGAGTATGTAATCTAAACCTATGAGCCTAGTGTATGTGTAATCAAGTAAACGTTCTAGTGATGAGGAAGAAGTTGAAGAAATACAACATGCACCATCATCACCTCACATAGTTATGGGTATTGAATCCATGCAAGTCGATAGTACACAATAACTATAGATACAAAGGAAAATCCATTTAAAAATTTTAGAATAACCATTGTTGCTAATATCACTACCTATTCAAGCTTAGATGATAAAGAAGAAGAAGTAGCAAAGCAACAAGTAGAGGAGATGAGGAAAAAAGAAGAAGAAAGAAAGAAGGAATAAGAGGAAAAGGAAAGGAAGAAAGAAGTAAAGAGATTAGAAGAAGAAGAGAAGAGAAAAGATGAGGAGGAGAAGAAGATTGCAAAACTGAAAGCAGATACATTTATTCCAGTAGTAACTCTAGTCGCAACAACAGTAGTAGGAATACCATCTAATGATGATGACTAGAAAGGGTTAATGATTTCATTGAGAAAGTTATTTGAAAAAAAAAACCTATTAAGTCTTTGGAAAAGATGTTATCAGTAGTCTTGGAAAAGATGCAGAAGACAATTACTATAACTATAGCTAATATAGACCTAGCAACAAAGGCCAAAGAACTAGTGAAGTCTTTTGATGAAGAGTTCACAACTTTATTTAAACTAGCTTCAATGCAAGCACAAGCCAAGCATGATGCAACACTTTTTGACATAGTGTTCATGAATGTAAGAATTATTTAAAAGGACTTGATGAATGTATCAAGGATTTGAGGAAACATATGGACAAGGGAAAGAAGTGTGATGGACAGTGTGAATTGTCATAAAAGTACCTAAAAGATTTTAGAATCAAGTAAAGGATCAAATGAGTGAACTTTATACACTCACTTCAAAGTTACAACTCCCTGAGACTAGTATTGGTGTTTTAAAACTACTAGGTTGCAAAATACCCAATACCAGGATGCAAAAAAAAAGGTTTAGTCTAAGGGTTAGCTAAGTCCTATATTCAACTGAATTCATCTTAGTTGTAGACCAACATTAATAGATTACAAGGACTCTCTACACCTTAGGCTCTGCAAGGCCAAGGTGGGTGCACCTTAGGGATGGAAATGACTAGATATTTTGATATTCTCCTTCAAAGCTACTTCACTCACATTCTTACTTTGAAATCTATCCCCTATAGTAGAAAATGGTCAACAATTCTACTTAGATTTGTAATGACTCCTTGATTACATAGCTAACTATAATTCAGAGAGATACTATTACAAATAAGTAATGACTACCAGTTTGATTTTTGATTATAGAAGAGTAAATATTAATTTGATTTTAAAAGTGTTTTGTACAACCACATGAATTTATTAGTTTGTATCAAAATTGAGGATTAGTTCCTTATCCATTTTTGTACAGTGTCTAACCAGCAAAACTTGATCTATTTAATTGCCTTGTAATTGAATTTATCAAGAGTTAACCCTAAATTTCATTCTTATGATATCCCTCCCATACATCTAGGAAACCCTATCAATTCATGAAAGAATTTACTTAACTCCTTGAAATAAAAGAAATCAATAAAAAAACATACTACCTATCCAAGTTGCATTAAAATGAAAGAAACTTATTCATTTCAATCCCAAAATTATAGATATATGAAAATGGAGACAAAACTTAGAGATACAGATATTGCATAACATTCCTTTGTATTAATCTTCCTTGACATTAGTATATTACTAGTGTAAACAAAACCTGATCTATTTAATTGCCCTGCAATTGAATTTATCAAGAGTTAACCCTAAATTTCATTCTTATGATATCCCTCCCATACATCTAGGAAACCCTATCAATTCATGAAAGAATTTACTTAGCTCCTTGAATTAAAAGAAATCAATAAAAAAACATACTACCTATCCAAGTTGCATTAAAATGAAAGAACCTTATTCATTTCAATCCCAAAATTATAGATATATGAAAATGGAGACAAAACTTAGAGATACAAATATTGCATAACATTCCTTTGTATTAATCTTCCTTGAAAACAATATATTACTGGTGTAAATGCAAGAATAACTCAAGATATGATGAAAAATTTCATTCAAGATTCATATGTATTCTTAGTATTAAAAAATTGAATATAATAGATAAAAATTGATGCAAAGACTACTGGACTGACTACAAAATAGCATAAACACTAAAAATATACAAACTTTGGACCCTCACTCCACATCTTGGAAATCCTTTTATAGGAAGGATTGAAACAAGCTTTAGATGGGAGGACACACGTCAAAACTCTATTGGAAAGAAAATACAAAGATATTTCATATAGTTACATTACTAATATTCTTTGTACTTTGATGAAAATTTGAGGATGCAATTGCAAAATTGGTAGGTGGCACTATTTGCAAGTGTCTTTAGCTTATTTATATCTTTCTTTAGTTGTCTATTACTTTCTTTGCCTTTTCTTTATCCTTTTTTATCCCTTCTACCTTTAACTGCACCTTTGAGCTGCCTAGTCACTTTCAACAAATGGTATGGACTTTATATATGCTATGACTTCCCAAATAGCAATATCAGTATCCACATCAGGCCAAGTGGCATCCTAGATTGTGTTTAACTCATCTATATATTTGTTCCATTTAGTGTCAGTGATTTCCTTTAATTCTCTAGTAACTTTGCTTATATCTGATTGAATTCTAAATAGAAAATCAATCATATCATAAACAACAGTTACATTTGTCTCTTTATTGCAATAAGAAACAAATCATGGATGCCTCAAAGTATCCTCAAAAGAGGAAAACCATTCCTATCACTCTTTTATGACTCCATTAACATCTAAGATAGTAAGAATAAAATTGGTAATCCCCATGGCAATTATCTTCATTTTAACTTGGATCAATTGCATTTTTCCTGAGAAGAATCTATTTAATTCCTTTACATTGTTTATCATCTTCCTAAAATTGATAATTACCCCCTTGAGAAATTCTTTCTTTCGAGGCAATAGAGGGACCAAGCTATCAAAAAATTGTATATATAGCCCCCACATTGTAAATAGAGGGGATAGAAAAGCTAATGCCTCTGAGCATTAAAATTCAGCTCCTTGCATAGAGATATAGCTATTGTGCATATTTTTTGAAACATTTTGCAAAGCATCTATATTGTGCATCACCAAACTCTAAATTATATTAATTTTCACCTCCTTTGTACCATCCCACTCATCAATATCCATTTTTTTGGCTTTCTCCCACATTTTTTGTATCAACCTCTATGATGGGCCCAACCACATTTCTCAGGCTTCTTACCTCTTCATCCAAGGCATCTACTATCTACTCCAAGATATAAGTCATCTTTAGGTCCTCTGCATATTTCTTTCTAGAATCAATGGATATGACATATTTTTGATATAACTATTCTTCCAACATATCCATTTTGAGCTTCCCCATGAGTGATTTTGTGTCCATCAGGTTATGTATTTGGTCACTAGACACAATAGTGACATTCTAGAATATTACATTTCCTTGGGGAGAGTCTTTTATCTCCATAAGGGTTGGCTTGTTTCCCTTAGGATCTATGCTCTGTACTACCATTATCTTGCTATCAATATTGAGGCTAGACCCTTGCAACTCACCATCAATGTTTGTCTCTTCAAAAGAGATTGATTTATCCTATCTTCTTATTTGATAAAGCATGAAAGATGAACTGAGCTCCCACCCTAGAAAAAAAAGCATCTCACTCCTCTTTACTAGCTCTTTATCTTCTTCCATAGTGAGTATCTCACTATTTGGGTCACACTCCTAAAACCTTTGTACTAATTTTGTAGTCTTCTCTTGGAAATATCCTAGTTTCAGTTGCAAGGTAAGCTCATTTTGCTTGACCCTATATAAGAATGACTTGAATTCATTTGAATTTATGAATTCATCATCCTTCATAAATTCTTGAGTTGACTTATTTGCTAATCCAACATATAAATTTGCAGCTTGGTTTTATTAGGGATTTTCTCATTCTCCCCAGCTTGCCTCAATAAGAAATTATGCCTAATTGTATCAAAATATTGAGATCCTCTAGGAAAAATTTGTAGTTCCTTTGCTCTAACATTATCAGGGATCTCAATCATATTTTGTCTTTTTTCTACCTTGTGCCTATGAAGAGCTCTTTGGCTGATCATCTTCTACCTCAATAGTTATAACATCCTCTTGCCAAGGAGCTTGAGGCTCTACTCTGTCTCTTATTTCAGCAGGTACTTGTGCCATTATTTGATCAAAATTATCAAGGCACTTATTGTACCTATCTAAATATCTTATTTCATGATAAAAACCCTAGAAAGATGGATTTTCTACCTTCATGGTCTCTTTTATCCTCATTATCTCTTTCCACTTATAGATTCTATCTCTATAGACCTCTATGTCTAAAAAATTCATTATATAATCTTCCTCCCAATTTAGCTTGTTTTTAGGAAGAGTAATTTTTCTCATATGCTTGAGAGCATGCCTCACCAAATCATTTGGATCATATTTCCTGCACAGGCTATAGGAAGCATGAATTCAGAAATACATTTGTCCATTTCTTCGACTGGATCTTTTTATATCACAAAATCCCCTACTTTGGAATTTCTAGCTACTAAAGAACCTTTCTTAACAACATGACCTAAATACTCCTTGTTCATAATAAGTAATTGCTAGAAAAATTCTAACTAACCTAATCTCTCTACAACATACTTAGGTAGCACATGAGGGGCTGAGGACATCCAAGAGCCCTTATTATTGAGAAGTTTCAAATAAGAAACAAACTATCCCAATCATGGCTCATTACCATATCTCCATTTGGATAATCAAATGGTCTTATCAACATTCTTACTCCTCTAGGTATTTTCTTAGTTATATCAACTAGCATGTTTCAAATGGTATAAACAAAATCATTATAAAAAGAAACAACACTAGTATAAGGATAAAAGCTTTGCTAGAAATGAGTCCATAGCTACATGGGTAGGTTCTCTCCAATCTCCTTAGTGGCTTCAATGAAATCTAGACTGATATGCCCTATGTTCTTATAAAGAATAATGTGCATCAACAATGAATAATGGCATAACCTAAAATTCTCAATTCTCCCTTGAGCTGTCACAATCTCATCATGCATCCTATTAATAATATACTAAACAAAATAATATCCAGGATTATAAACTGGGTCTTAGAGATCTAGAGAATTCATGGTGCCATCTACTCCCACTAGTTTGTTTATCCTAAATATGGTATATCTATATTATTTACAAAAGAATTCAAGTGGCATAAGATCTCCTACCTTCATTGGTAGTTCACCCTTTTCCTTCCTTGCTTTGGGGATCTGTCTTCTCATAACCCTTCTAGTAAAGAAACTTTTATGATTCTTCGATGTTTCATTCATTTTTTCCTTCTCAATTGGCCTTGTCATAGGTCCCCCAAGGTGAAAATACTTCAATAAAAGTCTCCCTATCTAGCCTGCACAAGATACTTATATCCTTCCTATGAAATCCTTTAGTTGTAGGATTATATGATTTGATCAATGCCTTCATCAAATCAATGTTTATTATTACCTCTAGAATTATTTGTTAGAGTAAGTAATTTATTACTCTAGTTGCTTTAGCTCTCTTAGGTGCATATAATTAATATTTTATATTAATTATAATACGCAAACCTAGTTTTCTTTCCTTTAGGGTTTCGTTCACCTTAAAAGGTTGAACTTTTGTATTTTGTTCATATAACTTAGAATACAATTTTTCTCTCACATTTTTGAGCACTTCTAAGCTCTTCTTTTTTCATTTTTTGGCTTCTCTTCATTGTAGGATATTTGCATGCAAGTGTTCTTAAGGATTTGTGAAGTTGGATTTCTCAACTTCTACATGGTATCAGAACAGACCTATTGCTTCCTCGTCTGAAGATTCTTGAAGCCATGATTCATAGTCACAAACCCTAGCTTTTTCAAACTTTTTTTCTTCAAAAGGGTGAAGGGAAAATTTTTGGGACACTTTGGGCTCAAACGAACACCACCATTGGATCTGGAAGGCCATTTTTAGTCAAGAAACATATAAAATTTGTAGTTTTTGACTTCTGGGCATCTAGGAAATTTTTGTCCACCCCTTACATGTTGTTGTATGGTTGCACAGACAATCAAATAAAAATTTGCATTTAAAAAATGCACCACCAGCACTCTGCTCAGTGGCCACCATGGCCCCACTAAGTGCCCACCATGGCTAGCTCTACCACTAACAATCCACTTAGGCTTGACCACCGCCTGAGTGCCTCCTCCGCTCTACCTCTGCCAATGGCACTGCCGGGTCCCACTCTCGGGTGTGACTGCCACTGGCTATCTTAGCCTTTCCATTGCTCTGGCAACTAATGTCATCCTTATGTCATTTTCAAAAAGGAAGTGTCAACAATTTGTCAGCTGACATCATCATTCTGTCAACTAACATCACATTTCTAGCAACCGATTAATGTCACCTTTTTGACAAAATGACATCATCTTTCCAACTAATGATGTCATGTTTTTGGTGATCTAATTTTTTTTGGTGACATCTTCTTGACAGCCGTATAGGCATCAAATTTAAGCCCATCTATATAATTTTCCAAAGAGTTCTTTTTTTGGACCTACAGTCAATTTTTTGCTCATAACTTGAGCATACAAATGTATTTTTGTGATTCGAAAGAACCACTAGAAAGCTGACTCAAACATGGAGACAATCATGCTGGTTTCATTTGATTCCAAGTTTTTCTGAGCTTCCAAATTTGGCATTAAAGTAGAGGATTTTTTTTCCTCTTCTCTACATCCAAATTCTAGGTTCTTTTCTTAGTTTTTTTGTTTTTCCGTAGTTGTTGCTTTGGTTTTGGGGGATATTTTTATTTTTTGTGGGGGAAAAATTTTCTATTCTATGATTTTCTTTAGAATTAGACCCTTCTACTTTCATCTTTTCTTTCTCTCAATGTCAGATCCTTCTATGATCTGGCTCACGTCGCACAACTATCACACCTAGAAGACACAGATGACTAGGCTTCTCATATCCAGAGGCTTATGGTCATGCCTAAATGTGAACCAACCTATTATACAGTGCCCTTTTGAGGTTCTCCAATACAAAAACAAAATGGATGAAGCCATGGGATTGATTGCACTGAACATTTCAGACAGTCTACTATTTAACTTGGATGGTTTGACTACTCCATGAGCTTATTGGCTCAAATTTTAGACTTTGTTTGGCCAAGTGAATGAGTTCCAAGCACTTTATCTTGATGTAGAGTTGAACTCTTTGACACATGATAGCTTTCCCACCATTGAGGACTTCTTGATGAAGTTCAAATCTTTGCACATAGTTTTGCAGGGATGTGGTAGAAACAAAATAGATGATGAGTGTATTTTTTTGATACTCTCAAAGTTGTGAGAATAGTATCAGATCTTTTATTCCACATTCTACTCCACTATGGATGCCTTGGGTAATAGACATTAGATGCCCTCTTTTGAGATTTTCTATGATAGGTTAACTCAAGAGCAGTCCAAGCTCACTTGGATGGATTCACTTATAGGTTCACCATCATAGGCATTACTTGCCAATGATACATAGGAGAAGAAGCTAAAGCAGATATCTAATTCCTCTTCTCAGAACTCTACTGGTCCATCCTCCTCTTCTAAGAAGAAGGAGAAAAGGAAGACTAAGACTCCTTCCTATTCCTATTGTCAGAAAGGAGTTCATGATGAGGCACATTGTTTTCATAAGAGATTTGATGGCTATGAGAAATAGATTGCAGATTTGCAAGCTCTTCTTCAAAAGAGCTCTATTTCATCCCATCCTCTTCTACCTCACATGGGTCTACCTTTCAGTCTCCATCCACCTCTTTGACATCTTTACTAGATTTTGGACAGGATCATGCATTACGAGCTTCCATTGCATCCCCTTCCTAGGTCCCTTGGATATTGCATTCAGGTGCTTCTCACCATATGGCATCTTCTCAAGGGGTCTTCTCCACTATTGAGGCTTCTTTGATTCCTCATATTCTCATGGGGAATAAAAATTCTCTAATATTCTATGGGAAAGGTTTAGTTTGCATTCAGGATGACACATTCAATGATGTATTGTATGTTCCATCTCTCTCTACAAACCTTCTCTCAATGTATCAGATTACACATAGTGGATCACGAAAATCAATTGAGTTCACTGCAGATTCAGTCTACATTTAGGATAGTGCAATAGGAGGCCTTATTTCTATAGGGATAGTTGATCATACCACCCATCTCTATGCCTTCTTGCACTTTGGTCTACCATCTCCATTATTGGAGAACACTTCTTCTCTTTCATAAGAGCATCATGTGGTGTAGTTAGAACATGTAAAACTTTTTATTGTTCCTAAGTTCACCACACCTCATTCTGTTGAAGTCTTTTCTTCTTAAGCTCTGCCAGACCCTCTAGCTCCACTCATCAAGCCTTTAGGAGCACTTGTTACAGATTCTATAGAGGAAGATAATCTCCTCTTTCATGATAGTGTCAGCACACCTACATTGGGGATTCCTTTATAGGATCCTCATGTCTACTCTTTTGAGCATCAGTTAGGCCTTCCTATCATTTAGTGGTTTCCTTGTTCTATGCCCTTTTTTCTTCCACATTGGAGTTCCATTGGTTCATTCATTTCTACAAGGGCTTCATCATTCTGGGGGGGGCTTTGATGTCTCATCTCTCTCTCATGGGGGGGTTTATGGTTTTGAGAGAGTTTCTTGAGCCATTTTATTTCTATTGTTTTTTCATCTCTTTTTGGAGAGGGGTTTTTCCCATTGGGTTTTCTCCTCTATCTCCAGTTTACAAAGTTTTCCTTGTTTTGGGCACCTGATCAGGCCTTGTTGCCAGGACCCATTTTTCTGCTTTCATAGCTTTTCTTGGTTAGCTTCCTCCTAAGCTTCACTTAATGGGGGGTGTTAGAGTAATTCATTTATTACTCTAGTTTCTTTAGCTCACTTAGGTGCATATAATTAATATTTTATATTAATTATAATGCACAAACCTAGTTTTCTTTCCTTTAGGGTTTTGTTCACCTTAAAAGTTTGAACTTTTTTATTTTTTTCATATGACTTAGAATACATTTTTTCTCTCACATTTTTGAGAACTTCTAAGCTCTACTTTTTCCATCTTTTGGCTTCTCTTCATTGTAGGATATTTGCATGTAGGTGTTCTTAAGGATCTGTGAAGTTGGATTTCTCAACTTCTACATTATCAATTTCACCATATTCCTTATCCAAGGGTTGCAAATTGGTGATTTCTCAAAACATTATTATCAAAATACTAGAAGATCTCATCCACATTATTAGGCAGAATATCATCTTTGTAAAAAGAGTAAGCCTCTTTGAATATAAGGGAATTCATGGTTTGAGCATAAGAAGACACTGGAAGAAAGTAAATTCATCGAATTTGGTTTGGCCTATTTAGTAGCTTGTGAAAACTCTTCTAAATCAATTTGGGCTATTATCTTTCCTTCTTCTTGTGTCATGATTCTACAATCAACTCTTCAAAAAATCTCTATCAATATCATCTCAAAAAACTCTAAATGTCTCTGCAAACTCTAAAAATTTCATAGCGTCCAAACTTCTATGTTTGGATTGTGCAAAATACTATAACTTCAAAAACCATTGCATCAAATTATTAAGTAGATAAATTAGTAGAAGAGAATTTTTCATGTGTCTTTATGTCAACATGTGTGAAAATTCTCAAGTTCTATAGAAGTGCCAAAATTGACTTGTATTGCCAACCTTTCAAATCTTTTTATGCACTTTTTGATAGGACATTTCCTTTTAATCATGATGAGGCTTTTAATAGTAATTTTTTTCTTTAAAACAAAAGCTTTCAACCCAAAAAATCCTTTTAGTGGTCTTTCCATGGCTACTTCCTATCTTAGCATTTGAAACTAGTGACCAAGTGACAACAACTTCACACCATCATCGCTTCACAGTCTAGCAAATATTTTGAATAATTAACTGTGCAAATGAGTGCCTTAAGGATTTAACCCCTTTTAGTGTTGAAGATTGGCTAATGAAGATATGTAATTGTTGTCATTTATGGAAACACATGATGTAAATGCTTATAGAAAACCTTTGAAATAAATATAATTAGCTTTTGGTAGTCATAAATTTGTCTAAGTATGAATTCGGTTTACAATAGTATTTTTTTTGTATGTAACTTGTTACTGACATCATATTATTACTAGTGAAGTTAGATGGATATAGTATACATGTTGATAATGATGTGTATAACCTTGGACATTAGTACAAACTATACAAAAAGGAGATATTTGTATTTTACTAGTAAAATGGGACAACATAATTAAAGGAAAGGAATTATTTTGTTTACAAAATAATTACTTGACCAATTATGGCCGACATCCTAGCTATTTACTCTAAGTTGGAAAAGTATATTATTTTCTTAGCCAACCTATTAGAAATTTGGGAAAAGTCATTGTATTTATGTAAATGACATCTTGCAAAGAGAATGTATTATTTTGAGTGCTTTTATGATATGCAAACTTTCTGTGAAGCGATATATGAAAAGTTTTGAGAAGCTATTTTGTGATCCGAGATCTAGCTAAGGTCAAAGACTAGTTAAGAAAGAAGTTACATAATATATATTCCTTAAAATTAATTACTTGGTTGGGCAATGAGCTCTTCTTGTAATTGGAAGTGCATGTTTGGGCAGTGGACTCATCTTGCCTCTATTGTACTACAACTCCTAATAAGTTTGGAATCTCCTAATCAGGATTCAAAGTCTCCTAACATAGACTCTCTATACTGAATTTTCTCATTGACTCCTAATAGGTTCCATTGTCTAACAAGGAACTTATATATTAGTATATTATCTAGTGGGTATCATCCCCACTAGGGTTTTCCCTTGTCTAGGGTTTCCCTAGTTAACAAAATATGGTGTTATAAGTTATCTTTGTGCATGGTTATTTTTATTGTTCAAAATTAATTTATTACTTTCTTATGTATGGTTCAAAGTAATAAATAATATTCAGTTGGTGACTAAAGTTTGTAAATTACTGATTCACCCCCCCCCCCCCAAGTAATTCTCATTTCTAACAATTGGTATTAGAGCATAGCTACTCAAAAGAGGCTTAACAAGTTGACTAAGATCCTGATGGATATGGAATAGTCGATGAAGAACCTTGAAGAGGCACTCGAAGAAATTGATCTCTTTACTAAAGAAAGAGATAAGCTAAAGGATAGATATGAAGACTCCAAAGTATATATTAAACAATTGAAGGACAAGATTAAACATCTCAAATCCAATCTTGAATCTACTAAATCCAAAACTAGTGATGATGATTATTCACAGCTAAAGATAGAGTATAAGATCTTGAAGCATGAATTGAAGATTACCAATCTAAAGTTGACCTTAAGAATGATCCTAGAAAATTTGAATTCAATTTGAAGATTGAGAATATAGATCTTAAACAAAGTCTAGCAAAGAAGAGATCTAAATTTGAAACATTCAAAGAAGATCATTAAGAACTTCATAAGTACAACACAATTGTGAAAGGTGAACTAACTCAATGCAAGAAACAACTTGAGAAGCTTTATTCTAGTAGAAAAAAGCTTGATGAATCAATGTCAATATAGAGACCTGCCTATGATAAGACTGGTCTTGGTTATCTATTTAATATGTCTGCAAAGAAACTTGAAAATAGATTAGATCCAAAAGAAAAAACTAAATTTGATTATAAGATTGAATCTGGTTAATCTTCTGATAAACCTAAAGAAGTTGGACAAGACATGGAAGTTGAGATTTTGGATGAACCAAAGCAAGTGGAATCTCCTAAAGAAACTAGGTATGAATTTAGAGGTAAGTTTTTTTCATGTAATTAAATAGGTCATATGAAAAGAGATTGTACAAATAAGTAATTTAATCATGTTAAGGAATTTTATTGTCATAATTATCATGGTATGGGTCACAAAGCAATTTATTGTAGGAAACTTAGATATGATAATGATAGAAGGAATAGTAGAATGTCTAGAAATACTAACCCTACAAATAGAAGAAGATCTAATGAAAGGACATCAAAAGAAGGAATACCTTATGAAGAAAAAAGACAGACCATGTGTTATAAGTGTAACAACTTTAGACATATAGCTCAAAATTTTCATGGACTAGTTGATGAATAGAATCCTTGAAGAAAAACTCTAGTATGTCAATTATGCAACAACTTTGGACATACAAAAAAGTATTGTAGAATGGACAAAAACTTTAGAGATAGAAGAAACAATGAAAGAAACTTTGTAAACAGAATGAATGATGGAAGAAATGTCAAAAATGATAGAGGAACTATGAAAGGAACTCCAAAACTAAGAAAGAAAATGAGGAACAAAGAAATGTAGTTAGTAAACTTCAAACAGAACTCAATGGAGCATTCATAAAAGGATTAGATATCTCAGAAGATAAGTTAGAAGATGGTGGGTGTAGGACCAAAAAAATGGTTAAAAGCATATAACACTATGATCAAATCACAAACTCAATCATCATATATTAGCACCCACTAGTCTACCATGAAAGCCAAACTAATCAAAAGAAAGAAAACATAATTTGAAAAAAATCCCTTTTCTATTTGTAGCTCCCATGTTCTTCTTTCTTCTCCAAATGGTTGTAGCTCCAATTCGCCTATAGTGCACACAAGGTTGAAGCCAAAGCCTATGATGTGGATAATGCCATGAGAATACTTGAAGTGTGATTTTATGTGAGAGAGAGAATGCAACATGCAAAGAAGTAGAGACTCAAAGATTCAAAGATTTGGACTTTCAAAACTTAATCATTCGGATCTAAAATGAGAGGAAGGGTGTCCATTTTATAATTTTCATGTAGGGTGAGAGCATTGGATTTGTCACCCACAGACATGTGATGTGGTAAGAGATTCTTATGACGCATATGGAAGAATATGCCAAAAGTAAGATTCTATGACACATGAGAGTCAAATTTGGAAGAGAATCTATGATGTGTCATAAGATTCCTCAACCCACTTAAAGCCAAGAATCTATGACGAATAAGCCAAATAGGGACATGCATAAGATGTAATAATATTTGATTATGACAAATCTCAGCCAAGTGTCAAAGGAGGATCCACGAGGTGTCACATCCATGTGTCATGATGACATAATATTTTATGGAATATTTGAATTAAAAATCCTCTTATTCCACAAAATAAGAATTAGTAGAAAATGGGTTTAATGATGAAAAATGGAACTTAGGAAATTAAGAATTTCCATGGTTTGCAGATAATGACTCAATTAATTAATAAAATTAATTAATTGAGGATGATAATTGGGAAGAATAATTAGAAAGAATAGGATTAAATTATGGGTTATTTAATCCTATAGAGAAAATTAGCAGATGATTGGCCAAATTGATTAAATGAATGCGACCGTATCCTTTGATGAAAATGTGATGATGATGGATATCGAATAAGATGATAAAAAGGTAGATCAAAACCATGGTCAAATTAATTGATAGATCGAAATTGATAACATGCCAAGGACACATGACATTAATAAATTGATATGTAACATTTAACTGACATTGTAAATGCTACAGAATTGAAATTGATTGATAAGGTTCTATCATAATAACACTGACGGACATTGTCAATATTATTAAAATAGTTGATGATGCGATGATCTGACATTGAAAGCCTCAACAATGTCAAACATTGAATGACATGAATGATATTATTGACCTAGCACTGAGAGCCATGACAGTACTAAGGTCAGATTGATAAGATTGATAAGTTGATAGGTTTCCAAGACATTGAAAGCCACAACAATGCCTAGGAGTGGATAAGTGATGATTGATTTGGGATGTTTGATATGTTTCAAGTTGATTAGGACTGATTCTGAGTGATTTGGGGTTGATTTGGGGTGATTTTGATTTGATTTGATACGATTTTGAGTTGATATGAAATTGATGTGAAAGGGGATACAAATGATGAAATATGTTCAATCTGGCCAAACAATCAAAGTTAGTAGAATGAGAAAATGGGAAAAATTAGTATGAAGAAGTGATGAAAATGTAGATGCAAACCATTTTTGAGTGTCTACAATGAGACAGGAAGATCGAAGTGAGTAATCAAGTTTGATTCAACTAAGTTGAATTAAGCTTGTTAACAACACCAAAATTTGAAACTTCACTCAAAGATCAAATTATGGGTAGTGAAGTTGGGAAAAGGTGTATTGAGATAAGTTTAGATGATATCTAAGCTCACTTGAAATTTGGAGCTTATCAAAACTTGTTATGAAGGAATTAAGAGTTATTCTTATTATAGAGAAAGTTAATTCTATAGTAGAAGATGAAAACTATGTTTTTACAAAGAATTTCATGGAGTGAAGTTTTGAAGAACATTGTCATGATGGAAGGAAGCTATGGTAAACCAAGGGTAGTATCTGAAGATCAAATAGAAGATCTAGAGTAGATATTTGATTTCAAAATGTAATTGACAACTTTTTCATGTTTGCAAAGTACACAACTAATGCAAGTTCAAATAGATGAATAAAATGTAGTACAAACTTGATTACCACTTCATTGCAATTACATTAGAAGCATAGATCACTCAGAAGCAACTTGATAAGGCTATTTTGAAGTAGACACTATTTTTAGAAAGAAGTATTTTATTT
Source organism: Cupressus sempervirens (assembly GCA_028749045.1). Lineage (NCBI taxonomy): Eukaryota > Viridiplantae > Streptophyta > Pinopsida > Cupressales > Cupressaceae > Cupressus > Cupressus sempervirens. Next base: position 61,763,821 of record CM053788.1, on the reverse strand, counting down.
TTTATTCACAAAATTTCTTTGATAAAGTTTATATTTGATAGAGTCATGGATATGTCCATAATTCATAATGTTGAGAATGAGGAGAGACTGAAATTGAAGGTTGTTTCGATGAAACCCATAGAAGGAAACCCTATTTCAGCATTATCCATTATGCTGAACAATGTAGTTTATTTGGAAGATGTAGGAAGTTATCTTAATAAAAAGTTTGAATCTATTGGGAGTGAGTATATAAATAAAGATATGGAATTAGTCTTTAACCATGATATGACTATGAAGCCCAGCGTTGAGCATTTGAAAGAACTAGACCTTTTCAAATATCATTTCTACCAAGAATTGGACACCGATGAATGGACACAAATCATACTAAGTAGAATTCATGATGGAAAACTATGGATGGAAGGCAATGTAGTTGATATTTTAGTCGACCTTATTCATGAGGTAACTAGTCTTAGCAAACAAGGTAATTTACCTATAGGTTAGAAACTTGTTAAGAAAAAGGTTTAGAGCTACACAAAAGTAGTTTATAATGGAAAAGTCATGGTGATTACAACCATTAAAAAAGATGATGTAAGATTCCTAAGAAGAGTCATTGCCTACTCTATATGTGTGAATTTTAAGATTGATGAATTTTCAACAAGATTCATCTATACAACCTATAAGATATGTGTTGAGAAGGAACAAGTTAACCTCAGTGAAATTTTGATAATGCAACTTCTTGAGAACCTAGACAAAATTAGAAGGACCAAGAATGGTGTGTTTAGATTTCAATCATTGATCAATCATATATTTTTCATGTACTTAAGAGATTTCCATATTTGTCAATCACAGAGATTATGAGTAGTGAGAGATCGTGACACTTGTTGAAATCTAGATGCCTTTGCGTTTTAATTCACCACCTCATCTCATGTGAAATTTTGTCTAAAATTATGTTGACATCATGCTCGGTTGGCATCCACTAGTGCATGGGGCCCCACTCAATGATCTTTGCCTTTCCAAAAAGTGCTTATCATAAGACATTATAACTTTTGTTTGGAATTGTATTTAAAATACACAAAGACCCTTCCAACAATGCATGTGGGACTATAGGGTTTTTAAAAACCTTCACTCTTGTGTTTTTTATGGCATCTATAGGTTCCTCATTGATGCATGGTGCATTACTTTTTAATAATTGGTGGTTTGAGTGTGTTGCATGCATGCTTGGCTATATTTTTTCATTAGCTAGCTCCTCTAAAATGACTACCTTCCTCAAACACCTGCGTGGAGCTCCCTTTCTAAACCTTTGGAACATGCTTCAAATCTTCTCCCTGGCATGGGATAGTGGTCTGCTCCCTTGTTTGCTCATGGGTTTCTCTGTGGGTATGAGCTACTTATATCTTTATTTGCATGTGGGTGTGGGTTTTCTCTTTTTATTAGTCATCTTTAGAATGTACACAAGGGAGCTCTTTGATGCTATAGCCCCCTACATGCTGACTTCTCCTCTTTTAATTGAATTTACTCCTCTTGTTTAGTCGCAAGGTCTTCTTTTGATCTTTGGCATCTTTAGGTTCAAAATTCGCCTCCTCCTTTTCATGTGGGTTCTTTCTCACAAGTGTGGGCTCTTTTTCTAGCAAAGATTCTTGTATTCAAAGAGCTTCCTTCCCTTGGTTTAATGCATAGGCTTTCTTTTGGTGGTGGTTTTCTTCATTTGGCATCTTCTTAAGTATCTTGGCCTTCATCTTTGGCACCATCCTTCCCTTTTCATAGTGTGGAAAACACAGTAGTTGTACACCAATATGCTTCACTGGAAACCTTTGCAATTGGATCTTTTGTTGAATGCAGTAGCTTCTTTGATAAAATTTTAACATAGTCCTCTAGGATATTCTCTTGATTATTTAGCACTTCAACTATGACAAAGAGCACAAGATTCCAAACAGAAGAATCAGGATCATTGAGTATCTCAAGCAAATTTGTTCAGATCTAGTCAAATAACTTGGACCCAATGGATGCATCATTTTTTTGGATAATTCAACTAACATTTGAAAAGTTTCTCATTTTATTCTCACAAATAATTCATCATTTCCATTGCACATCTGGTGAATAAGTGTAGTTATAATAGATCCAGATTCCTATAGAGGTCCATCTAAAATATTTTCATCTAATAATTCATCCTTGAGATGTGATTCACTGAATTTAGTGTCTAAGGTTCCTTTTTGTGTATCAATCTTTGCAAATTCATGAGGTTCTCGACATGGGGTCCCAATAGAAGTCTCATATTCAAGCCTTGCATTAGGGTTGGGAGGAAAGCTATCATTAATCCATGTTACTAATTTTTTCTTTTTCTACCTCTAGACTAATTTTAGAATTCTTAGTCTTATCATAACTATGAACCTCCTCAAGATTGATTTGTACACTCATAGTTTTGATACACATGTGTCTATTGTTCTTCTCTTTGTTTCCTTTTGCAACACGTTTCCCTATTTGACAAATATTAATCTTCCATTCTTTCAAAAATCTCAATGACCTCAATTGAAGACATCTCTATTATGGTTGACTTTTTAGTTCTTATTAAAAATCAGTCACCACTTGGAGCAATATCCCTCACATGTTATCAATCTATTGAAATCAGCTAGACCCCAAAGTGGGTCTGGCTAAAAAAAATTGTATTTCAAACAACTAACTTCTTAAAATGCCCTACTAAACATCCCACATTGACTAGATTCAAATTTGATAAATGTTCTTCCATTAAAACTAATTTTATCATTAATCTGCAAACTTGTAATTTTCAGCTAATAGGGTATGTTAGCTGCCTTTAAAAACTGACCTGAACATCTGACCAACCTCTGAAAACTAGCCCACTGAATCTTGTTTTTCCTACTTTCACCCTGTCAGATCTCATCTCATAATGAATTTGGGGTCAAAAGATATTTTCTATCAAAGTGGCCCTTTCAAAATCACCTGCATGAAAACATGTCAAAAAATAATAAACTGGGTTCAGATTTGGCTTTGAAAATTGCGCAAATGAGCACATGGGGAAATGAAAACAAGGGCATTGGTTCTCTATCATGAGGTGAGTATGAATTTGTGGTTTGTGCTCATGATGAATAACTGGGTGCAAATGGTAAGCATTCAAAGTGGGCTACTTGGATTTTGCAGACTGGAAACAATGACAAAAAAATGATTTTTACAAATGGAATTGGCTTGGAAAAGTGTGCAGATGGATTCGTCATGATTTGAAAATTGGCACACTTACAATATTTTTAGAGGAAAACACAGTGGTACAATCTATTTAGGCTATCCAATCATGGATTTCAAATTATGATGTCCCGAATAGGGGTACCAATCAATATGCAAATACTGACACTAATAAAAAGATAGAAATTCCATTTGGAATCTCGTTTGGAAACTGATCAAACAGATTCGTCATGAGCTGAAACTTGAAACATAACAAGTCTCTAACATATATAATGCAATGAAATAGGAATTTCAACATTTTAGTCAACTGGTCAAAAGTTATAACTCATCAAATAGGGCTTCCTAGAATTTTGCACAATTACACAAATGCACAAAATTGTAACTAATCAACTTTGAAGGGTTCAAAACATAGTCAAACGGACTCAAAACAACTCAAAATCTGAAACATAAGTTCTCAAATATGGAAACTAGACACTTCCAAATTGGTGAATCACAAAACATTTCTGGGTAAAAAATTTTCAAGTGCTAACAGGGCCTACTGTCGCTATTTGATACTTAAGTGAACATGCAGATTTCAAACCAGCTCAAATCATGACTTCGCCCAATGACTCAAAATGTTAAGGTAACTTCATGAAACACTTAGAAAGGATGAGTAAAGGGTGTCAAAAACATAAAACACCACTTAGGACTCATACTGATAGCTAGGTACAATCTCATCAAAAGGGCATTTATGGGGCTTGATTTCTCAAAATTTTCAAAATGTGACTAAAAATGAACCATGCGATTTTTAGTCCCAACAGTGGCTCTGTCTGGAAATGCATGCCCCTTGTAGGCATGGCAAGATTTTAGATCTCTGGGAGAAGCAAAACCACATACTGGAACTTCAAAAACTCTCTCAAACAACTTTATTGAAAGCAGGGAAACAACTAAAACTACTATGTACAGACAGTGCCCTGGGGCCACCGAACTTAGCAACAACTTTTACCTCTATCATATACTTGATTTTCATTCACATCTTCATGACGTAAACTATGATTCTCATTCTCCTTTGTTTCACTAATCAGATCAACATATTGAAACAAATTGCTTGGCAAAACGAAACAACTTCCTTTATTCTCATAATACATACATATATCAGCATTAGCCTCTACCTCATGCTCATTATGAGAAAACAATTCAGCAAGCTCACAATTACACAAATTGAACTAAGAATCAAAATCCAATAATGATTCATGCACGCTGATTGGAAACACAAAAACTTCATAATCTATATCATTCATCAAGTTGCATGTACCAAAAACTTGCAACTCACCTTGTGTCTACAGATGTGAAGAATATGTGAGATCTAATTGTTGCCTACTCACAGTCATGTCATTCACTATATCAAATTTATTCTCTGCCAAAACCTATTCACATTCTTCAAATAACTGATTAGCTACCAAGTATGAAAACTCATTCTGAAAGTGATGATCTAGATTATGCTGATCACAATCATTTTATTCATCTAATTGAAAGTCAAAATACACCTTGAACTTATCTTTACAAGACTTATCAACACATGAACAAAATCTATAACCTGATTGATAATATTCACTATTTTCCTCTTCATCATATGAAACATCAAAACAATGTTCAGCAAGATCAACATGAAAAGATTCTAAAACAACATTAAACTTCCCTTCATTAACATTCTCTATATCCAACAAATCGTCATGTATAGAGACATTTGAGGTACTGTCATCTACACCTCCAAAATTTGATAAGGGTTGTTTGGATTCCACATCTCTTTCTACATCAAACTTTGGGGAAGTAACTTGACTGAATGAAGAAACATTATGACAGAAAATATGAAGATCCTTAGAAACACTTACTTGCTTTTCAAAATCATGAGCCAACAAATCAAAGATTTCATCAGGGTTCAAGAAGACTACCTCACAAATCTTCTCCTAGTTGTGATTGTCATCCAAATAACATGAAGGACTTACAATAGCAAGATCATTAGTATAGCAATCTGGAAAATCAGAATTGTTATGACATTCATTCTTATCATAGGAATCACTACCCTTAGTATTGTTACATAATTCTTTAACTTCATATTTATTGCACCCAACTTTACTTTCACTCTCATATCCATCTTCTTTACGCTGACTGCAATTACCCAATTCATTAACATTTGAATCCACCTCTTCACATTTGGAAGATAGATTATCTTTCTCTATGGACTCATTGTATTCATTACTATCTTGACTTTCAACACACTCATTATCATTAGAAGACATAACGTGAAATCTATAATCATCATTTTCCATCTCCTTAATGAATCTTTCAATTTGCAAAAACCTTTGTAATCTTATAGGTGCTAGCCAATTGACTGAATCGGGTACTAGAACATCAAGGAAAACACTAGGTAGGGAAGATTACTCAGGTTTACAATGAAAAGGAATCTTATTGATTACTGACTTAAACCTTAAATAACATTGTTTGACACTTGAACTTGAGTATTTCCTACCTCAATTCTTATAAGATTAACAATCCTTTTGTAGACCAGTCTATTCAACATGGCAATGTTATTACTCACAGTTTCTAAACTCTCTAAATTTGGCAAACTAATCTCAGATCTAAGATCTGACTCCATTTTAAAGAAAAATTTCTACCTCTTCTTTCTAGTGTTGAAAATCATTAAATAGAGGCAACCACTTTTAACAACTTTTGACTTCCATGAAAAGAAAACATGAAAACCAAAATACCTCAAGTGCTGGTGGTAAACTTTGATCTGCTAATTTAACATAGGTGCAAGAATGAAATTCCTTTACACCACTAATCAAACTTTGTAGAGCCACCACCTCTTTGCAAGAGGAATAAAATAATCACTGTTGTGATCTACTTTTACACTTCACTTTCTTATAACAGTAGATTGCAAACAACACTTAAAAACTTATCAAGAATTTAAGATTCCTTCCCAAGAAACTATCAATAGCTTATGATCTGCCCATACAACTAAAAGTCCTTCAAAATTTTGCAATGAAATCAACTAGGAACAAACTGGTATAGAGATTTGAGAGTTGCCACTCACACTTTGTGAGAAATAAAACATAATTTCTCACTTGACAAATCTGAACCAGACCTTCAATGTGGGAGAAACTTGCATGTCATTAACACATTGAAAAGAAAATACACTTTATAAATTGATTGCTAACTCTGAACTTTCTCAACAACACTTGCAAAGACTGAACTGATTGAAGATAGACTTATAACAATCATAGCACACAATTTTCATCCAATTTTACAACCTACTACTGACCATGAATAAAGCTTAATTGGGGATCACAAAACCTTGCATACAAAACTAAATATGCAAAATACATCATAGGTTTCTAGCTCCATAATTCAAGCATTTACAACCTTGTTCCCTAGAGGAGTCACCATTTTGTTGGTGTTTCAAAATGTTGTAGGGTTTTCAATTATCCCCATGAGAATATGACATATCTAGGGGTAGCTAACTCCCATTCTTAACATATCATTTCAGACACAGAGCTAACTATAAGGCTTGACCCTTCTTCTACTTCAGGCTCTACTAAACCTTAGCAAGTGGACCTATAGATTCTTTATATGGTACTAGTTATCAAAGTATACACTGAATCTAATATAAAGTAGATAAAACCCTTATTTCTCCTATTAACTCATGTAATAACATAGATCTATAGTAGAAAATTGAAACTCTATGATATTCACAAGCTGAGTGAGGGCATCACATTTAGGTTCTTCAACATGAAAGGGAAATACAATTGATTATTGATGTTGATTATCAACATAACCCAAATATGCAGCAGTATAACAAGTGATCCTATAACTGATCAATGCCTAATCCATTGGGAAATTCCATGAATTCAAAACATACATCTATGAAATCAAGACATTTTTGTATACCTAGACATTAGATCTATCTAATCACCTTATGATTTAGACATCGGTCTTCATTCAGATCTCATTCTCACAAAATATCCTTCTCAAGTAACCAGTAACCTTGTTAAACATATCAAGCATTTACTTGGCCCTTTGGTCCAACAGAAAAATACATCAAGCATACAACCTGAAGGGGATGCAAATGGATCTTAGATCTTTATTCCAATACCACATAAGAGTTACAAATTGATGAGACAAGAGACAAGAACTAGAATGAAACTAGTGAAATTATTGCTCATATGTATTGATTTCCTTGAAACTATAAATTCAAATGTACAAAATTAAAACATGAAAAAACCTAACATATTAGAAATTGATGTATTATTTGCACTACTTCTGTTCACATGAGAGAATTATGCTGAAGAATGGTGTCTCATTATTGGGAATGCATCAAAATTGGAACCAAAACCTGGTATCACAGTAGTGAGTCCCTTTTCTCCCAAAAGACTAGAACCCTTACCATGAAAGAAAGATAGGAAGATATAGGAAAGAAAGATGAATTCCTAGATCTGATCTATGCTTGACATGTGTCCACTTGGAATTCAATCCCTTGCAACTGAAAAACCTCTCTCTTCTCTCTACCATTCTGATCTAATTTGATTTCATCATTTCTTTGTAACTTATTTGCAAAATATCTCCTAAATTTGGTTGCAAGATAGGAACCTAAAAAAAAACCTCCTCTAGCTCAAACTAGTGGTGTTTTGTGTAAAAACTAACCTCAGAATCAAAAATTTCATCTTCTCTTGATTTTGGTGATATATAACATTGCTATGTTCACCTCTCAGAAACCCCCAGAATCACAGTTTAAAAAATAGCCCCCCTCTGTTGGAACACTCAGGTCTGCAACTAAATTCTTTTAAAATTTTAAAAGTTCTAAAGTATAAACTTTAGCTTTATACCTCTTTTGCAATTTAAACACATGCACATCACCTATTTTGAAAATAATTTTAAAATGATTTCATTTTTCCAACCCCTTCAATTTTGGGGTCAACCCCAAGTTTGACTGGCACCACGTGTCATCTCATGATTGGCCAACTCTACACACCTACCACTGACCTACCATGTGGTAGCCATTGATTGGCTACCTAGTTACTCTGGGCCTGATGCCACATGTCACCTTCTCACATTCCTGCACTATTTAACTCGTGTGCAACTTTGAAGAGCGGGCATGCATCGACCCTCTGATGCAGCCATGTGGCACCATCTTACGTCTCTGCACTTGAACTTGCATGTCTCTACCACCTCATTACTAGGTGGGTCATCTGCCACATGGCGGCAGCCCACTTACCCACATTATCTAAACCTCGAGCACCTTGATCTTGCGGATATGTGCCCACCCTCGATCATGACACTTGTGAAAATCTGGATCCCTCTAAGTTTTAATTGACCACCTCATCTCATGTGCAATTTCATCTAAAATTATGCTAACATCATGCCTAGCTAGCATCCACTGGTGCATGGGGCCCCACTCAATGATCTTTGCCTTTTCAAAAAGCACTTATCATAATACATTATAACTTTTGTTTGGAATTATATTTAAAATACACATAGACCCTTTCGAAAATGCATGTGGGACTATAGGGTTTTGAAAAACCTTTACTCCTACATTTTCCATGGCATCTATGGGTTCTTCATTGATGCATGGTGCATTCCTTTTTAATAACTGGCAGTTAGAGTATGCTGCATGCATGCTTGGCTATATTTTTCATTAGTCGACTCCTCTAAAAAGATTTCCTTCCTCAAACACCTACGTGGAGCTCCCTTTCTAAACCTTTGGAACCTACTTCAAATCTTCTCCCTAGCATGGGACAGTGCTCTGCTCTCTTGTTTTCTCACAAGTTTCTCTATGGGTATGAGCTGCTTATATCTTTATTTGCGTGTGGGTGTGGGTTTGCTCTTTTTATTAGTCATCTTCAAAATGCACACAAGGGAGCTCTTTGATGCTACATCCTTCTTACATGCTGACTTCTCCTCTTTTAATTGCATTGACTCCTCTTGTTTAGTCACAAGGTCTTCTTTTGATCTTTGGCATCTTTAGGTTCAAAAGCCACCTCCTCCTTTTCATGCGGGTTCTTTCTCACAAGCATGGGCTCTTTTTCTAGCAAATATTCTTGTATTTGAAGAGTTGCCTTCCCTTAATTTAATGCATAGGATTGCTTTTGGTGGTGGTTTTCTTCATTTGGTGTCTTCTTGAGTATCTTGGTCTTTGTCTTTGGCACTATCCTTCCCTTTTCATAGTGTGGCAAGCACAACAGTTGCACACCAATCTACTTCACTGGAAACCTTTGCAATTGGATCTTTTGTTGAATACAACAGCTTCTCCAACAAAATTTTAACAGAGTCCTCTAGGATAGCTTCCTAATTATTTAGCACTTCAACTATAAAAAAGAGTGCAAGCTTCCAAACAGAAGAATTAGGATCATTGAGTATCTCAAGCACATTTGTTAATATCTAGTCGAATAACTTGGACCCAATGGATGCATCATTTGTTTTGGGTAATTTGACCAACATTTGAAAAGATTCTCAGTTTATTCTCACAGATAATTCATCATTTCCATTTCACATCCGGTGAATAAGTGGTACAATCCACTTAGGCTATCAATTCATGGATTTCAAATTATGATGTCTCGAACAAGGGTACCAATCAATCTGCAAATACTGACATGAGTAAAAAGATAGAGATTCCATTTGGAATTGCATTTGAAAATTGATTAAATGGATTTGTCATGAGCTGAAACTTGAAACATAACAAGTCTCTAACATCTATAATGCAATGTAATAGGAATTTCAAAATTTTAGTCAATTGGTCAAAAGTAATAACTCATCAAACAGGGCTTCCCAAAATTTTGCACAATTACACAAATGCACAAAAGAATAACTGATCAACTTTGAAGGGTTCAAAATCTAGTCAAACGGACTCAAAACAACTCAAAATCTGAAACATAGGTTCTTGGGTATGGACACTAGACACTCACAAAGTGGAAAATTAGAAAACATTTTTGGGTGCAAAATATTTAGGTGCAAACAGGGCCTCCTGTCGCTATTTGACACTTGAGCGAAAATGCAAATTTCAAACCACCTCAAATCATGACTTTGCCCAGTGACTCGAAATGTCAAGGTAACTTCATGAAACACTTAGACAAGATGAATAAAGGGTGTTAGAAACATAAAACACCACTTAGGCCTCATATTGACAGCCAGGTACAATCTCATCAAAAGGGCATTTATGGGGCTTGATTTCTCATTATTTCAAAATGTGACTAAAAATGAACCATGCAATTTATAGTCCCAACACATCATATTATGACTAGTGAAGTTAGGTCATGATAGTATACATGTTGATAATGACGTGTATAACCTTGGAAATTAGTACAGACTATAGAGAAAAGAGATATTCATGTTTTACTATTGAAATATGATAACAAAATTATAGGAAAGGAATTATTTTGTTTACAAAATAATTAATTGACCAATTAGGGTTGACATCCTAGCTGTTTACTCTAAGTTGGAAAAGTATATTATGGTCTTCGCTAACCTAACAAAATTTTTTGAAAAGGCATGGTATTTATGCAAAGGACATCTAGATAAGAGAAGTGTAGTATTTTTAGTGCTATTAGGATATGCAAAATTTTTGTGAAGTGTTAAATGCAAAGTTTTAAGAAGTTGTTTTGTGATCTAAGATCTAGCCGAGGTTGAAGATAAATCAAGAAAGAAGTTAAAGAATCTATATTCTTGAAAACTAATTACTTGTTTAGGCAGTGAGCTCTTCTTGTAATTGGAAGTGCATGTTTGGGTAGTGGTCTCATCTTGCATCTACTGTACTACAACTCCTAATAGGGTTGGAATCTCCTAACAGGGATTCAAAGTCTCCTAACAAGGACTCTCTATACTAAATTTTCTTATTGAATCCTAATATTGTCCATCCTCTAACAAGGAACATATATATCAGTATATTATCTAGTGGGTATCATCCCAACTGGGGTTTTTCCTTGGCCAAGGTTTCCCTAGTTAACAAAATATGGTGTCATAAGTTATCTTTGTGCATAGTTACTATTACTGTTCAACATTACTTTATTACTTTCTTATGTATGGTTCAAAGTAATAAATAATATTTAGTTGGTGACTAAAGTTTGTAAATCACTGATTCATCCCCCCTCTTAGTAATTCATATTTCTAACATTTAGAACTTCAATTGCGAGGTTGCTCCATCTTAGTAACATTTTCACTTACTACTTGTGACTACACAAATGCCATTAATTGACATGAAGTCGCTAGTTCACACATTTTTTCTACTTTTGGACTTTCCTGGTTGCAACCCAATGATCACCTTTTTCTTACAATTTTTTTAAGATTTCCTAGGGTCACAACTTTACTTGTCTCATAACAAACTTTCCTCATGAGCTTCAAAGAAAAGTATTCTTCATGCATTTTTATTCTAGTTACTACTTCATGGCTTAACCTAACTGACATCTCTTTAACATTGTGGTGAAGCAACTCATTATGTTCTACTTTCATTTTGGCTAAATCACTAGGTCATGATCTTCTTACAATTCTTAATCATGCAACCATGTGAACAAGTATCTTTAGTTGGTTTTGGCATATCACAACTTGCTTTGATTAATTTCCTCTTAACACCATGATAGTGTGATCACATACATTCTTACTTCAAACTAACTATGTGGCTGATTCACTATCTTTACAACTCTAATTCAATTCAATTGAGTGACTGAGTGAACAAAGAGATTGATGCATCTTGCAATTATATTTTCCAAGTCGCATCTTATATTGCATTTTATGACCTAATAGCCTCAATCATGTGACTTTAGGTGATTTTGAATGTTTTAACCTTGCCACTGCTTCGCATTCAAACCTCTTGATTATACGTTTAACCTTTTGACCATGTGAAAAAAGGTTTCCTCAAGTGCTTATGACCACTTTCGCCTAGTTGCGATCATCTCAAACTATTTAGTCTTTAAGGCCCTAACCATATGAACACACCATTTTGCTTAGTCACTATTAAAATTCATGGTATCCTTTCCACTTAGGTGACTACACGACTAAGACTACACTAAATTCTTCACTTAGTCACAATGCAAAAGGGGGTTAGGCACTTAACTAGCATGACTCAGTGAACAAAAGAAACTTAGCCACTTCACTAGGTCACACCATTAGATGCTACAGTTTGATTATAAGCTTCAACTGTGTGATCGGCCTAGTCACCTAGTCACACACTTTGAAATTTTATGAGCTCACATTTAAAATGCAAACATATGCTAAAATGAAGATCAAACCAATTGGTTTTCAAAATTTCAAAAGTTGAAAACGGGCGCATATTAAAACCAAGGGTTTGCCAGGGCAAAATAACTTTTATGAAATTCAAGTGAATGAGAAAACTTATCAGATTAGGGTTTTCACTAGAGGATTGATAACAAAATATAACAAACCTATCTATACAACACAATTCAAGAAATTTCCACTTTAAAATTCTCAGAATTTAGGCATAGTGAAAATGAGGGCTATTAACCAGCATTGAAGATTGTAAAATAGAAATGGAGAAGATTCACAATACAATCAAAGGTCTAGATTTTGATAAGGAAAAGTTAGTAAAGAGGTTCTCTACTCTTTGAGAAACCCTATCACCTAAGATTAACATTTTGTAGAGGAAATGAGAGGAATGTCTTGCAACAAAGACTTCCTATGATAAGTTTTCCTATACTAATTTGAGCACAATAGAAGTGGCATCCTATGCACTATGTGCACTTAGTAGTATTTTTGATATAGTAAAGGAGAACTTGAAGAAGGAAGTGGAAATAATGAGACTTGTTTATGCGGATCATTTTTCTAGGATATCAAGTTGATCAACAACAGGCTACCTAGTTTTTCTATATAGTTTTTGACACCTTTTCCATTGATGTGAAAGGGGGAGTAATACATGCAAGGAAAATTGTATGTAATGTAAGGAATGGTATATGAACAGGGGAGTATAATTATGTATCAATGTAAGGAGTGCTAAGGAATGTAATGATCCATCAAAACATGAATAAAATTATTGTGTTTTGAAGCCAATTTTTGTAAAATTACTTTTTTTTTTTTTTTTTGTAAGACATCATTTTGGGACTTAGCCAATTTTCCCAAATGTTTCCATGAATGCAAAAGGGGGGATTTTTTGAAATATGGTCAGTTAGATATCTTGTGAGTTGTAATTTATGGCACATGTATTCAAGATTTCAGTTATGCATTTATAGATAGAAAATTGTCCAAGTGTTAGACAATTTACAACAATACAAAGACAGATATGATGTGTATGTTTGACAAACTTCAAGTTAGCTTATGTATAGTTGAGCATTTCTTTATGAAAATGTCATAATGATTTTGTTAAGTGCACATATGTGTATAGTCAGCATGACACAAGTTATAGTCAAAATTCTTGTATAGGTATTTGTTAGTGTAAATAATTAATTATTATTACACTTTACTTAAGTTTACTTAGGTTAAATGCATTATTTTATTAGTTATCATATAGATAGGTAGGAGTATGTGTAGTTATTTGAGTTGTCTTGCTAACAACATAGGAGTTTGCATATTTATCTAAGTTGTCATGTAGACAACACAATTGTTTGTACTCAAATTGAGCACATGGTATCTACAACATCTCTTTATGAGATACACCTATGTAAGCCTATCCTCTCATCATCACACTAACTCATATTCTCAATGGAGGATAATCCACTCTTGGTGGACATGTGCTTAGTTGTGAGACTTATCACTTTTCTCACTCCTAGTCATTCTAGATGCATTTATATATAGGCACTTCTAGTGTGTATGTACATATGATATTCTCATTATTGTTATTTTGATCATACATTATTGGTCCATATTGTCCTAGTGTTTAAGCTTCTTGATCTTGGTGTTATTTTTCCCTAAGGAAAATTCTTACATGGTATCAGAGTGATAGGAGATCTCTTCACATAGCCATTGGAGACCATTTTTGCTTCACCTCTCGGAGGACCACGATTCAGATAGGGAGTATCTGCTATTATTGGGAGCATCTAGAGCCAAAGAAAAACTCACCATTGTGTCTGGAGCATCAATTTGGTAAATTTTGACTATAAATTTGCCTACCCTAGGCCATAGTCAAATTCGAGGCAAAAAAAAATTCTGCAAACTGAAACTCGACGGCCCAATTTGTGAAATTGGTATGATCTTTTAGATTTGTTAATTTAATTTTTAGATTTTTATTTTTTTTATTTGCATCTCTCTACAATTTTTTTTTGAAATTTTTTGGCCATTAGGCCTATAGGAGAGCAATTTTTGTAGGCATATTGTGTGGTCAAATCCTAGTAGCCTATAGCTAGAATATTCCAACATACCAGCACTTTACAACACTTGGAAAATTCCATGATGAAATTCACATAATATAGGCATTCATCTCACAAAATTATAGCATCTTCAAAACTTCTAATGGCTTCAAGTTGCTTTACCCTTTGTGAGCTTTGGCTTTAAAATAGTGCCAAAGGCAATAGTCAGGTGCATGTGGGATTAAACATCTGACATCACCTACAAGCCTTTTTGGCCCCATCAACAATCAATTTTGGCCCCTCCACTAGCTAACACTACCAAAAATCCACCTCTATAGTACACCACCACATCTACAGAGACTTAGCCACATCAACACCGACATAACTTGACACTCTTGTGACGCCATGTCAACCCCCAACATGGTCAGGACTATATGGGATCTACCACTTCAGACCTACCACATCAGTGACCCCTCTACAATCATTAGCCACATGTATGACATGTCATCTAATAACATGACTACCATGCCAATTGTACGACTAGACACGTCAGCATCTATATAGTCCATACTGCCACATTAGCCTTCTGGGTTGAATTTCTTACTGATGTCATCATTTCATGAGCCTAAAATTGATGGCCATTTGACCATCACAAGTAGGCCATATTGCACTACAATGATGACCTTATGGAAATCAAATTTAGCATAGCATTTTCTTGAGTAGACCCCTCACCATATGTAGTTTTGATTTGACAGTCCAACTTCAGGAGGCCATATCTCAATCATTCAGACTCCAAATTAGGTGCAATTTTTTTTAATTTGTGCTAGAATTTTCTGAACATTTTAGTGGTGCTATTATTTTCTAGTTTTGGTACGTGGATGTTTCAAAAATAAAATAAAATTGGTGACTATACTTGTCCAATCCTGCATTTTATAACTTCAAATGCTCTGTACGAGCTCATCTAGACACATATTCAGGTTCCATTTTTTTTGAAAGTGTATAATTTTTTTATCTACTTTCTAGATCTATAATTAGATTATAGGCATGTGTGGACATAAATACCACTTTTAGTTATAGGTCCTTTTTTGAATTGGATTGCTTTGATCAAACCTCAAAATTGTTGTATATGTGAGCTACATTACTATGTGCCAGATTTGAACTCCAAGAGGAGGTTGTAAACTACAAAATTAGAAGTCCACTTTTGTCCATTTTGACAAGTGGCCTATTGTAAATGCACTACATATAAAGTTCCTAAAGCATTCATTTAGGGGGGTTCTTTGATTGAGTGAAAAGGGGGGGTGTGTCTTGTCTTCTTGTGTCTCCTTGATATTGTGCTCTTTCTTTTGCATTATGGGTTCTTTTTCTAAGTTAACATCACATAATTATGTTACTTGGAAAGAAAAGATAAAGGAACCATTGGTTGAAAAAGGTTTACTGTGTTATGTAACTAATGCAGCAAATAAACATGATGATGATGCTGATGAGACTTGTAAAGAAGACTGGGCAGGTAAAAGCACAAACCTGTGTCACCTTTTATAAAGAAAAGTGATATCAGAATGTGACAGTTCAACATTAATGACAAAAAAAATGGTATTTGCGTTTAAAATATGAAGATGATGTAAACTGATGAAATGTGTAGAATTGTATGAATTTTATGCCTATAATTTTTATTATTATTTTGACTAAGAATTTATTCATTTTATTTTATTTTGAAGTCCCTTTTTTAACTGTAAAAAATATAGGATGTAGTTCCCGTCAAACAAGTATGTGCAAATCATCTTTTTTTGTTATGATTTGAAAATATTTTATAGATGACATGTATAGATAGTGCACAAAAAAAGGAATAATTATTTTTTATGTATATTTTCTTTGTTATAAGTACTCAAGTTCGACCTTGTTAGAATCCAATAGTTTTTTCCTCCTGTCAAAACTTCCCTATCAAATCTATACCTTCTTGAAAAAAATTTACATATTCATGAAGAGGATTCTCTCCTCTAGTGATAAATATATATTTTTTATTTTTTTGATATGATTTACTATTTTTTTTCATTTTTTGAGAGAGCATCTTCTGAAATGTTGAAATATTGACTTATAATATTTTTAGATTATAGCATATTATAACTAATCAAAACACTCAAAAATTTATATAATGATGATATTGAATCTGAAATCTATAAAAGGGTATTTTTAGTTTTTTTTTAAAATTGAGTTTTGATAGAGAAATGAGATTTGACCAAAACAGATTTTTGTATCACAAACGGTGACACAGATCTATGCTTTTACCCGGGCATCAAAACAAGAAATACCCCTAGGAACCTTGTTCAAGAATAGCTTAGATCTTGTCAAATATCATATCAAGAACATTAACAATCCAATAGAAGTCTGGGATAAACTTGAAGCATTGTATGGGATAGTAGATGAAGGTATGGCCTACACCATTGAGGATAATCTTTTCAAATTGGATTTGAGGAATTTCAACACGATCAAAGATTATCTTACCCAAGTAGACATGTATAGGGCACAACTTAAGGATTTTGGTGAACCCATCAAGGATGGAAAGTTGATCAAACTTGTGATGACTCATCTTCCTCTTGAATATTCTGATTTTGTTTCAAGTTATAATACTCACAAGTTAATAATGGGTAGTGCCTTCACTAAGCCTTCATTTGAGTCATTTTCAAAAATGTTGATCTTAGAACATGAAAAGTTAGTGAGTAAGGGAATTATCTAGTCTCTAAAGACCAAAGCCTTGGTAGCTAATCAAGGGAATCAAGGTGGTAAAAATTCCAACAAGAAGAAAAAGTAGTGGAAGGCTAATCCACAAGATGACACACAATAGTCTTCCTCTATGCATCAATCTTGCTTCATAGAACAATCTTCCTCACAACAAGGGAAGTCCTTTTCCAAAAATAATTAGGTGAAAAACTTCAACAAAAGGGAGAAGAAAACTTGTTCCTATTTTAAGAAGAATGATCATGATGAACATGAGTGTGAGAATAAGAAAATTGATGAGTTGCTAAACTTAATGAGGAAACATAAAATTGATGTACCAAATGCCTATAAGGATAAGGGATCTTCGACCACTTCAAAAGGTAAGGGACAATCTTTGGTATCAAGTACAAACAATTCTGAGGAATGTGTTCTTGAATTAGGAGCTACACATCATATGGGTGCTTCAAGGGAGCATTTTTCATCTTTGAAACCATCACATGTACCTTACATCTATGTGGGAAATGGCACACAAGGAAGGAAAAATAGAATTTTGAGTTGCACAATGGATTTTTCAAGGATGTTCTTCATGTTCCCAACCTTAGCACCAACCTTCTTTCAATTTACCATATAACTCACCATGGATGTGGCAACAAAGTGGAGTTCCTTCCTAATTTAGTTGTGGTGAAAAATCTAAAGGATTATTCTATGGTGGCAATTGGAAAGGCTAATCATGACAAAAGACTTTATTATTTTTCTCATTTTGTACCTAATTCCACTTCCCTTTCCTTGTTGACCCACTCAAATTCACAAAGTAAACTATGGCATGAGAGGTTTGGACATCTCAATTACCACTACCTTCAACAACTTAGCAATAAGGATATGGTCATAGGTCTACCGCAAGTCAAGTATTTAGAGGGTGTTTTATTCAGGTTATGAAACAAGCAAGCATCCTGAAGAGAATTTTGAGAAGGGGAAGTCTTGGAGAGCTACTATTGTTCTTGAATTGGTTCATAGTGATGTAGCTAGCCCATTTCTAGTACCATAATTTGGAAAGGCTCACTATGTTCTCAGCTTCATTGATGACTTTTCACACTACACTTGGGTCTTCTTTCTTGCTCATAAGAGTGAAGTGTTTGATAAGTTTATCACCTTCAAAGCTCAAGTTGAGAAGCAATCAGGGAAAGCCTTTAAGATTCTTCAAACAAATAATGGAAGGGAGTATGTGAATTCAAGGCTTATAGACTTTTGTACTCATGAGGGTATTGATCTTAAAGATTTAGTTGCATACACTCCACAACAAAATGGTGTTGCTGAAATAAAGAATAGAACCCTTAAGGAGATGGCCACTTGTATGCTAGAACATAAGTCTTTAGATTATTTTTTTTTGGTAGAAGCCATGTGTTGTACTAGTTACATCCAAAATAGAAGTCCCTATAAGGCCTTAGATGGAATTACACTTTTTGAGGCTTGGTGTGGTAGAAAACCAAGTGTAAAACACTTTAAAGTTTTTGGTTGTCCAGCATGGGCAAAGATACCTCCACAAAGACAAAAGGCATTGGAACCTTAAATTAAACCTTGTATATTTGTTGGATATCATAACCACATTAAGGCATATAAAATCATGGATCCAGAGACACGTGAAATATTATTTCAGAGGAGTGTTCACTTTGAAGAAACTTGTCCAAGTTTGGCTCCTTCAACTCCTCCTTCCTCCATCATGGAAAGTGATGATAGTGATGATAGTGACTTGGAATATGATATTCCTTCAACTTTGACTTGTAGGACACCACCTTCATAGGGTCCAAAAATAGTTGAGGATATTCCCTCTTCTTCTTCCACTAGACCTCATTGGGCATAAAAAACACTTGATTTAGTAGGTTCATTGGTGGGGAATCCTTAAGATACTAGGAGGACAAGGTCACAACACAAATCATTTCCACATGCATATATTTCCATTGCTTCTAGTCCATAGTCATTTAAGGAAGCATTAGGGGTTCCCAAATGGGACAAAGCCATGAAGGAAGAATACAATTCTTTAATGAAAAACAACACTTAGGACTTAATTCCTCTTCCTCAAGGAAGAAAGTTGCTTTGGTGTAAGTGGATCTATCAAACCAAGTTTGCAGTGGATGGAAGTGTGGATAAGTATAAGGCTAGACTTGTTGCCAAAGATTTCTCATAGGTTCTTGGTATTGACTATACTAAGACCTTTGCACCAGTAGCTAAAATAAACTCCATTCATTTGACACTAGCTGTTGCTATAGCTCATGGTTGGGTTGTTCATTAGATGGATGTGAAGAATGTGTTATTGAATGGTGATCTTCTTGAAGAGATTTATATGGAGTAGCCAAAGGGATTCATACAAGATTCTACTATAGTTTTTAGGTTGAAAAAGTCTATTTATGGCCTTAAGCAGGCTCCTTGGGCTTGGTATGCCAAGATGGATTCCTTCCTACTCTCAACAAGATTCACTAGGTGTCATTTAGATTCAAATGTCTACATTCTTTAGAGAGATGAATCACACTTGATACTTTTGTTTTATGTAGATGACTTGATCATTATAAGAATTACTTCATCCATCATTGCCAGTGTCAAAACCTCTTTGCAGGTCAGATTTTTTATGACAAACTTGGGTTTACTTCATTATTTCCTTGGTATTAAGATCACACAGTCATTAGTTGGGATCACACTTTCTCAACCCAAATATTCTCTTGATTTACTTTCTCAATTTTGCATGAGTGACTACAAGCCTACACCTACTCCCTTTCTTTTAGGTGTTAAGTTAGAGGCAAAGTGTTCCACTCCACTTGTTGATGCTACATTGTATAGACAATTAATTGGGAGTCTCATCTACTTGACACATACACACATTGACATAGCTTTTGTAGTTGGCGTGGTTTCTTGCTTCATGCAAGAGCCACATGAGATTCATTAGAAGACCACAAAACACATCTTTCACTACATATAGGGTACACATACACACGGGATACACTATACAACAAGTACTAGACTAAAACTAGTGGGTTCTACAGGCACAATCTATGCAAGAGATCTTGATTATGGAAAGTTTACTTTAGGATATATGTTTCATTTTGATTCTGGTCCCAATTTTTGGTAGAGTAAGAAGCAAAATACTATTGCTCTTTCTTCGACTGAGGCTGAGTATCAAGGAGCTATCACTATGACTACAAAAGCTATTTGTTTACAACATATTATGAAGGAGTTTGGATTTGACATACCTAAACCCATAGTCATTCATCATGATAATTAGAGTGCTATTGAGATCTCAAAACATCTAGTTCAGCATTAATGGACCAAACACATTGAGGTTCATATGCACTACATCAAAGAATTGATACATGAGCAAGTCATTGCATTGTAGTATTGTCCTACAATAGAGTAGTTTGTAGATATCTTCACCAAACCCTTCATTGATGTCAAGTATCTTCATTTTTGAGATCTCTTGGGGGTGTGGGATCTTTCTAGTGGGAGGGATCTTTTCCTCTCTCATCTTCTTTATTGTACTTATCTCTCTTTTTGGGGGAGGGTTTTTCCCATGAGGTTTTCCCTCTTTCTCCATTTTCAGAGAGATTGCATTGCATTGCATCATATTATATGTAGAGCATTGCATTGGTACATGGGTACCTAACATGGCCTAGTAGCCTAGACCCATCATGCATTTGTAAGGAAACTCAGGTGCAGACATAGCTTGCTACACTAATGTCATAAGGAAAGTATGATGAAAATCCTATTAAAATCTTCTACACTTACAGATTCAATATCATGTAAACAACAATATTGTAGCCAACCATGCATATAGAAAATAGACAGAGAAAGGAACACATAACACAAGGATTTGCCGGTGGGGAAAAACCTTTTGGTAAAACAACCCCACCCCTTCAGAACCTGCACGATGTATTGTCTTCAACATGAGGTTACAATACACTTGCAAGTTCAACATCAACAACAAAAGACTCTAGTAGCAACTCACAGTACCAACAATACACCCTTTTTTGCATCTCATCTCTTTGCAACCCTAAAAATGCTTACAACATGTGCTTCACTTTAGGGCTACTCCCAAAAGGTAAACCGTATTAGGGTTTTACCATTCTCCGAGAAAATAGGAACCCCAAAATTTTTTTCCCCCTATTGGGGTAGAGTGTACAGTACTCAAATATCTTAGTTTCCACATGTCTTCACCTATCATTGAATCTTCCTAACATAGCTCTTACGTGTCATAGGAATCCATCATAACTATTTTAGTCATGATCTCCTTACACATAATTCAAGATGTCGACACGTCAACATTATTTGCAAGAAATACATTTTACAAAGCAAATAATAGGAATAGGAATTATAAAAGGTTGAGACACCTTATTCTTAACATTCTCCCACTTGTCAAACACCTTGTAAGAGCAACAGGAACTAATCGCTATAGGCCGAAAGGCCCATAGACTCCAAACACCATTTAAACTTCTCAGTGCCCACTAGTTTTGTTAATGCATCTGCAACATTCTTCATAGTATCTACCTTTTTCGAATTTACCTTTCCATCTTCCACCATATCTCTCACAAAGTGATACTGCACATCAATGTGCTTCATTATAGCATGGAAAGTTGGATTCTTTGCAAGGCAAATAGCACTCTGACTGTCACACCAAATAGTAATCTGTTCTGCATCAACACCAACATCAGAACACAATCTCTTAAGCCAAATGGCTTTCTTACAAGTATGAGTAGCAGCCATGTACTCAACTTCTGTAGTGGACAAAGCAACCACAGGTTGTTGCTTGGTCATCCAACTGCTGGCACCACCAAACATAGTGAACACATAAGCACTGGTGGATCTCCTGTGGTCAATATCACCTACCCAATCTTAATCCACAAACCCATGAATAAAAATTGAATGCTGAGATCTAGAAGACTTACCATGATAACATATGGAGTAATTAGATGTTACCCCTCAAATATCTAAATACTGGCTTAACTACATCCCAATGTATCCATCCAAGATTAGCCATAAATTGACTCAGGACTCCCACTGCTTGGGCAATGTCTGGTCTAATACAGACCATAGCATACATAAGACTGCCAACTGCACTAGCGTAAGGTACTCTACTCATGTCCTCCACCTCACTAGGAGATTTTGGACAATCATCTATAGATAAATTTGTTCCCACAGGAATAGGAACACATAGTGGTCTACAATCTGCCATGCTGAACCTGTCTAACACAGACTTCACATAGTTACTCTGACTCAACCAAAGTTTTCTGTTAGACTTATCTCTATTGATTTCCATACCCAAGATGTACCTAGCTTCCCCAAGATCTTTCATCTCAAACTATGCTAACAAATTAGATTTAAAATTAGAAATCATATCCTTACCCTTCCCAAACAACAACATATCATCAACATATAATGCAACAATAAGAAGGCGATCATTTTCAATTCTAAAATAAACACATGATCTAATTTTGATCTTACAAGTCTAATTGATGACACAAAGGCATCAAACTTAAGGTACCACATCCTAGGAGATTGCTTCAAACCATATAGAGATTTCTTTAATCTACAAACTAAGGATTCTTTACCTTTAACAATGTAGTGGTCAGGTTGTGACATATAAATCTCTTCCTCCAAATCACCATGAAGGAAAGTTGTCTTCACATCCATCTGTTCTATCTCTAAATCATATGATGCAGCAAGAGATAACATAAATCTAATGGATGTCAACTTTGCAACATGAGAGAATATTTCACCATAATCTATTCCCTCTACCTGTGAATACCCCTTTGCAACCAATCTAGCTTTATACCTTTCAACACTGCCATCTACACAAAATTTCTTCTTGAACACCCATTTATAGCCAACAAATTTTCTCCCTTTAGGAAAAGGTACAAGGTCCCATGTTTTTTTTTTCTCTAATGAAGCCATCTCATCATCCATAGCCTCAATCCAGAAGCCTACATCTTCCATGCCCAAAGCCTCTTTCATAGATCTAGGCTCATCAGTGTTAGTAATCAAAGCAAAAGCACAACTGGAATCTAACATAGAATAACCAAACCTTTCTAGTTGCTTTCTTTCTCTCGTGGATCTCCTCAAGGGCTAAGGTTGAGGTTGTTCTTCCTCTTCTTCTGAACTATTAGAGCTGCAAGAGCTCTCCTCATCATTAGACCCAACATGGTCTCTCTGTTCCATCTTCTCAGGGGTAGGAGGCAACTGAACAACATCCTTTTCCTTTTCTTTTTCATCTGGTTGTAGCACAATAGGAGAAGATGTTAGCTCTCTAAAAATAACAATTCTACTATACAACACCTTACTAGTCATAGGATCACAAAGCTTGTATCCTTTCACACCAGTACTATACCCGATGAAAATACATTTAACAGCTTTGTTTTCCAACTTAGATCTTTTCTCCATTGGAACATGTGCATAAGCTTCACAACCAAAAACATGAAGATGTCTAATTGAAGGCTTCTTACTAGACCACACCTCCATGGGTGTCTTACCAACAAGGGCTGATGTAGGAGATCTGTTAACCAGATAGGAAGCAGTGGCCATAGCTTTGGCCCAAAACCTTTGTTCTAAACCAGCTCCACTACGCATACTCCTAGCCTTCTCCAACAATTTCATGTTCATTCTCTCTGCAACTCCATTTTGTTGCGGGGTATACAGAGTTGTCTTATGCCTCTCGATACCTTATTCTTTACAGAACTATTCAAACTTTGCTGAGAAAAACTCACCACCATTGTTAGTTCTCACACACTTAATCTTCTTACTAGTCTGATTCTCTACAAGGGCTTTAAATTCCTTGAATCGGCTAAAGACTTGTGTCTTACTTTTAAGGAAATAAATCCATGTCCTTCTACTATAATCATCTATGAAAGATACAAAAAATACAGACTTGGAGATTGAAGGAACTTTTACAGGACCAAATACATTAGAATGAATAAGATCCAAAACATCAGAAGATTTGTGAGAACTAGAGTAAAACTAAACACAATTTTTTTTACCATATACAGAGTGTTCACAGAAGTCAAACTTGAGATCATAATCATTTAACCCCTCAATGATATTTTTATTTTTCAGGGTTTTGAGACCCTTCTCACCAATGTGGCCAAATCTCATATGCCACAACATTGTCTTTTCTGCAGGAAGCTTTCCTTCCAAAGTGTTTGCACCCTTAGGTACACTTGTTGCACTACCATCAAAACCACTAACCACAGTCTTCTTTAATGCTCATTCGGATGGTGGGGATGAAGTGATAGCTGCTCTCTTCTTTGAAATAGAAGAACTATTACATCATTCAGCATACTTACAGATAATAGGTTTCGTACCAAACCTGGAATGTGCATAACTCCATTGATTCCCTTTACTCGTCCATCAGGAAATTTGATAGTGACCCTTCCGTGTCCAACTATCTTTAGGTGAGAATCATCACCCAAGTACACCTTTCCACCATCAAACTCTCCATATCTTGAGAACCAATTTCGATGAGAGGTCATGTGAAAAGATGCACCTGAGTCAACCAAACACACATCATTAGATGCATGGGCTGCCAAAGCTACGATGAATGCATCGCCATCTTCTTGAGATTTTTTAGAACAAGAATCTGAGGCTTTCTTCTTCTTCTTAGGATCTTTACAATCTTTATAGAAGTGCCCAGTCTTATCACAGTTCCAACATTTTTCCTTGGACTTATTGGAAGTCTTTAACTTCCCACAGGATTTGGATCTACCCTTATTGTCAGACTTATTATCATTTTTCTTTCCTCTTTCCATGGATCTCCCACGAATAGCAAGGGCTTCTTTTATTGAAACCAAAGCATTTCTCCGCATCTCCTCTGACAGTAGTGAAGACACCACATCATCCATTTTGAAAGTGACTAATGTGCTTTCAAGAGCCATCACAAGATGGTCCCATGAATCCGATAAAGAACACAAAACTGTGTAGCAACGATCCTCCTCCTCTAACTTGACACCAGCTGATGTCAACTGTACAGCCAACAGATTAAATGCATTTAAATGATCCATTAAGGATCCACCTTCCTCCATTCATAGAGAATACAACTTCTTCCTTAGGAACAACTTGTTCACCAAAGATTTAGCCTGATACATGGCCCCAAGTCTCTCCCACAAACTATATGCGGTTTTCTCATCTAGAACATTTAGAAGGACTGCATCAATAAAACAGAGTCTTATGAGACCCTTAGCTTTATGATCTTTGATATCCCAATCTACTTGAGCTATAGTTTCTGGTCTTGTAGCACTTGTAGTCACTTCCCATAGGTCACAATCTTCCAACATGTCTTCCATTTTGAGTTTCCACAACTCAAAATTAGTGCCATTAAATTTCTCCACCTCCATTCTTCCATATTATGAACTTTCCATCTCAATTTGCAAATAAGATTTAGGATGCTCTGCACAAGACTCCTGCTCAACTTGAGATTAGCTCAAAAAACCCTACCCAACAACTAGGATCAAAAGTTGATCAAGCTCTGATACCACTTGTAAGGAAACTTAGGTGTGAAAACAGCTTCCTACACTAATCTCATAAGGAAAGTATGATGCAAATCCTATTAAAATCTTCTACACTTACAGATTCAATATCATGTAAACAACAATATTGCAGCCAACTATGCATACATAAAATAGATAGAGAAAGGAACACATAACACAAGGATTTGCCAATGGGGAAAAACCTTTTAGTAAGACAACCCCACCCCTTCAGAACCTGCACAATGTATTATCTTCAACACGAGGTTACAATACACTTGCAATGCAAGTTCAACATTAACAACAGAAGACTCCAGTAGCTACTCACAGTACTAACAATACACCCTTTTTTGCATCTCATCTCTTCGCAACCCTAAAAATTCTTATAACATGCGCTTCACTTTAGGGCTACTCCCAAAAGGTAAATCATATTAGGGTTTTACCATTCTCTGAGAAAATAGGAACCCCAAAAAAAATTTCCCACTATTGGGGTAGTGTACAGTACTCAAATATCTTAGTTTTGACATGTCTTCACCTATCATTGAATCTTCCTAACATAGCTCTTATGTTTCATAGGAATCTATCATAACTATTTTAGTCATGATCTCCTTACACACAATTGAAGATGTCGACACATCAACATTATTTGCAAGAAATACATTTTACAAAACAAATAATAAGAATAGGAATTATACAAGGTTGAGACACCTTATTCCTAAAAATATTTTCATCATAGCTTTTGTGAGCTTGAGTGCATTCCCCTAAGTTGCACTTAAGGGGGGGTGTTAGTGTAAATAATTAATTATTATTGCACTTTACTTAAGTTTACTTAGGTTAAAGGCATTATTTTATTAGTTATCATTTAGACACCTAGGAGTATACGTAAATATATGAGTTTTCTTCTTGACAACATAGGAGTTTTCATATTTATCTGAGTTTTCATGTAGACAACACAATTGTTTGTACTCCAATTGAGCACATGGTGTATAAAACATCTCTTTATGATATACACCTATGCAAGCTTATCCTCTCATCATCACACTAATTCCTGTGCTCAATGGAGGATAATCCACTCTTGGTGGACATATGTTTAGTTATGAGACTTAGCACTTCGTTCACTCCTAGTCATTCTAGATGCCTTTATATACAACCACATCTAGTGTGTATGTACATATGATATTCTCATTATTATTATTTTGATCATACATTATTGGTTCAAATTGTGCTAGTGTTTGAGCTTCTTGATCTTGGTATTATTTTCCCTAAGGAAAATTCTTATAGTATTTAGTAGAGCATAATAGAGCATAATAGAGAATTTAGTTGTACGCCTTAAGGAGTTGCTCTGGTAACACAATAATTACTAAGTCATGATGAGTTGTGTTGCTGTTTCAAACTACTAGGCAAAAAAATACCTGCTACCAGGGTTTGGAAGATTAAAAAAGCCTAAGGGTTAGCTAAAACCTATATTCAACAAGATTTTCTTGAGATTTGGACCAGCATTAATAGAATTTATTAGTGGTTCTCTAATATTTTGGCTCTACAGGACCAAGGCAGGTGCCCCTTAGGGATGAGATGGCTATAATACTTAATATTTTCTTCACACTTCACTCATCAATTGATATTCTTTCATCATACTTATCCCCTATAGCAGAAATTGGTCACAATTCTTCTAAAACTTTGCAAATAATCCTTGATACCAACTAATAATGACATATAAGGAAATTATTGCATATAAGTGCTAACCAACAATTTAAATCTTCATCCATGAAAGTAAAAATTGATTTGATTTTGAATTTTATGCTTCATCGCAACCTTATGATCTTTTCAATATGCAACTGAATATATGATCAATACCCTATCCATTGGCATTCAGAGTCTACACAACAATATTTGACCTAATTAATTGCCTTACAATCAATTATATCATAAATTAACCCTAAACCCCATTCTTATAAATATCCTTCTTATATCACTAGAAATCCTACCAATTCATTGAAGCATTTACTTAATTCCTTGAAATAAAAGCCTAAAAAATTGATATACAACTTTTCCTAGTTGCATTAAATTACATAAACCTTGCTCATAAAATCTCAACATAGCTAGCATATAACAATGGAGATAAAATTTAGAGAAAAAGATATAGCAAAACACTCCTTTTATATTAATTCTCTTTGAAAATCATACAACACTAATGTAAACTTAGAAATACTTCAAGACATGACAACTTATCAATCAAATTTTCTCTGTACTCTTAGACTTTTAGATGAATACATCACAAAATTTTACATAAAGACTTACTAGACCGAATGCAAAACTAGCATAACACTACAAAAAAATATAAATTTTGGACCTTTTCCTCTAGCCTTGGGATCTCATGTATATAGCATTAGATGCAACAAGCTACAAGCTTTGAGGGAAAAAGGACAACTATCCTTAGTACAAAAAGATTTACAAAAGTAGACAAAAATGTCATTGTCACAAAAAAAAAAACAAAGCATTCACTTTCACTTAACAACAAAATTTATTTGTTACTAGTCTTCTGGTGGTGGGACCATTTTTTTTGTAACCTTCTACTATTGAGAGGTTTCATTTGATGATTGGTATGTTTATATTTGTTGCCCTTCTAACTATGGGACTATTTGATTTGCATATTATGTACTAGGTTCAGATATCTAAAAATTGATTACAACTTGTTGTTCTCCCTCCAGGTCATCAAATTGAATTGTCATATCCATAGTTATAATTGGTAGATCTTTTGTTAGGTCACAAACTTGCATAACCATGTCTGCTTTTTTCAATTAGTTTCTCCTCTTGTCTTTTCTCTATTTGAATAGGGGCATCAATTATCTATACTTCATCCTAGTCTATATCTCTTTCTTTAGCTTCTTCTAGCAATAATGAACTCATTTGAACATACTCTTCCATCCATTTGTTGAAAAGTGTATTGTCTAGCCAATTGAAATTTAGAATTTCTTGTTGCTTTTGCAAGATATCCTCTACTATTTTATCTATCTCAACAGAATCCTTTTTAAAAGAATCAAAGAATATTTGTACTAGTACAATTTCCTTAGTTGTCTTGGAAAACCATATGTGATCTTTTTCATCTATGACCTTATTGAGTCTAATTCTCATCAACTCATCTAATTATATTGCCCATTCTACTTTATCTATCAATTTGTCTATATCTTTGAGCGCATGAGAAAAAAGACCAAAGTTTTCACCAAGGTAATTTGAAAATAAATTGGTAATTCTCCTTTGCAACATATTCCTCTTATTGTCAAAATTAGAGAGGCTATTCGTTAAATCCAAATTTTTCTCAATTAGCTAACAAGAAAGACTAATAACTAAACAACATAAACTACTGACATCGCTATCCTTACTGATCCATTTATTCAAAATTGGCCTCAAATTTGCCTCATTATTTGTTAGTTCATTCTGCATAGTTATCAAGTTTGACAATTGCAAATAAAATGAAGGCTAGCCTTCCCTGTCCACTAGATACATAATTGTATCACTTATCTTGTTTTCATACTGAACACCCAATTCCACATGCATTGATTATAATTTAGTATTTTCTTCTTCTAGTTCTTCAGTTGTATATGGTTTAGGTTCCTATGGAGTACTCAAAATTTCTATGATTAGAAGTGTGTTGAAAGGTGCTATTAGAGGACAAGGAGGATAAGTAATCCTCGATTTGCTAGATTGTCCTTTATATCCTATCATTTTATTTTCAAGCTCAATCCTATTCTTCACTTCCTTATTATAAGAATCCAAAGCATGTTCATATTTTTCTCTGCAAGCCCAATTTATTCCTTTTTTCTTTCCTAGCAGTGGCTAATGTGAGATTAGTCATTTTAACATTGAATTTTGTTGCCTCATCATTTGGAGTATCCTCTACTCTCTTAACAATAAAATTTCCCATCAATTTAGAATCACTAGTCTGAGAGTAGTTAGCTCTGGATCCTCTTTTCAGAGACTAGATGACTAAGGCAACATGATCTTCACCAAATTTAGCACCACTTAGTGCCTTTTTCTATTTCTCATTGATACTCAATTTCTTGGTGGTAGTATTGAATACCATTACATCTGCAATGTCCTAATTTAGAAAGAGTAGAACTCCAAATGATCTAATCATTCTTCTCCCTTCTTCAGGAGTTAGACTACTAAATTCTTGCATCATTTCAACCTTTATCTCATCTTTTATAATTAAATCTTCCTTTTTGGGCTACTCATCTTTCCTCTTGCTACATATTTCTTCAAAGTACTCAATATTCATCCTCCAAGAAAACTAGTAGAAAGCCCTTGATTTAACAAAGTTGTCATCTAATAAGAATTCATGGCTACCCTATTCCACTACATGCTCTAACTCCTTCCCTTTGAAATCAGCAATAGTTAGTTCAAGGCTACGAATAGGAGGTTCCTGAGGATTTCCTTCCTCTAATTCTATAGTAGTAATAAAAAATCCCCCTTGGGATCTGAGTTGTGTAATTTGTTCTCTAGTAAGTTGTTCCTCTCCTATATGAAAAGGAGATTGAGATGGAGTGTAATCTTCTCCTTGTGACACATGTCTCTCTTTTATCTTCTATCTCTTAGGCGTTGGCTCTTCAGGTCTTTCTTCCAATTGAAATCCTCTTATTACAGTAGTGTGGGTTGATCCAACCATATATTTTCCTTTGGCAATTGTCTACTCCCTAGTTTTGATTATGCTATAACCAATTTTCTTTTGAATAATCAGTTTTCCTCAACCTACCATAGGAGTGAAAACTAATTTATTCATTACCTCCCTTTCTCTATCAAGATAAGTACTAATGAGAAGGGCTTTCTTTCCATTCATTATATCCATGATCTCTGCAAAGGTTATCATCAACTTATTTAATCTATCAACTGATGTTTTGGAAGTCTTCAAAGTATTGTAGTCTTTCTTAGAATGGTTAATGAATTCCAACACCCTAGAATAAACTCTCCATATTTCTTTTTTAATTTCTTTTAGTTGGAGAGAGAATTCATTTCTTATTATATCCTTAGGGAAATAGAATTCATGTTTGTGAGCACTAGTCTTAGCCCTTTTTCTAAAAATCTCAAAAATCCTTCACTATCATTGAATTTAGGGTGGGATATTTCCATCTTATATGGGATTAACATTTTATATAAGAACAATCATCCACCCTTTGTAATTATGAATTAGTGGGCCACAGTGCATGATGGGAAAATAGAGCCCCTTGACCTACACATTAATTTTGCCTCTTCCAAACCACCTATTTTCCATATAATTTCAGCCATCCCTACCTTAAGGGGTACTTGATAGGGTGGCACATGTGGGGTTCTCTAGAATCCATACACTCTAAAATTTGTAGATATTGGATATGGTATAATATATGCCCAATTGTGGGAAACTTCCAAATTATTTGGGCTATCCATGGGCCTAATGAAATCCAATAGTGCCTTGGGTATTCTAGGGTTATCCTTTAACAAAATATTTCTCAATCTAAATGTAAAATACCTATCAAATCTTACAAAACTAGCCTCCTCTACATCCCATGTCATGTTTGCAATCCATTATTGAACTAGTAGAGATTCTCAATCATGTTCTCTTGTTAATATAATTTCCTTCTCAAAATATTGAACTCCTTTAAAAAGAAACATGTGCATCAACAAAGAGTAAAACCCAAAAATTTTCTCATTTTTTCCTTTGCAATCCATATCATAGCCACATGAATTTCCTTAGCTAGAAAAGATGCAAAATTAAAAATAATATCAACTCCAAAGGAAGAAATCTGCACCATCATATGCATGAACTTTATTGGCATGAATTCTTGTTTATCTTTACTGAAAACCCTACACAAAGACATGTATATATCTATGCCTCTAGAATTGAAAAACTGCTTCTTAAAAAGTTCTTTGGTTGAAGCTGTGACAAAGGTTAGGTTTTCAATTGAAACCAAATGCCCTCTCAATGCCTCCTACCTAATCTAATCCTTCTGGGATAAGTATTCCTTCTCCAAACTCTGAAATTCAATAACCTTGTGATAATCTATCGTAGGATCCATTCCAAAAAATCCTTGGATTTCTTTTGTAGTGATCCTTCTCAAACACTCTCCATTAGTTCCTCTTACCATTAAGGCTATTAGATCAAAACTTTGAGATATAGTAGTGAGGAGGTCTAAATCCATAAAAACTCTAGGAACTACCAATTTACCTAGGTCAAAATTATAAACATTACCATGAGGAGCAAATAATTTTCTCTTAGAAAACCATTTCAACAATAATTGTAACCTATTTTTAGATGTCATTGCATCTTAGGTCCAATTCCCCCTATCATATAAGCCATCAATGACTCTTAACCTAGGGTTTATAAGGACCAACTTCTTTATTTGCAAAGAATCATTGGTAGATTAACTCAATTGTTCTAGAAAATCATCATGAATATTTCTATTGGCATAATCAATTTTCCAAGAGAAACCCTTCTTTGGAGGCATTGTGAATGATAATAAAATAAAAACCAAAATTCTCTTTGCAAGCAAAAAAACTACTTAATTGGATACTTCACTTCTTGTTTGACTACCATAGTAGATTGTTGATAGAAATATTCATGATTTAGCTTGGAAAATTTATCAATTTTATGTAGATACTAGAGTTCAAAGTTTTAAAAATTTTTTTGCAAAGTAAAACTTTTGATTCATTTTTACAAATTTTGTATTAATTCACATGAGAAGCTTTTAACTCTCGTAAATATGTTGCAAAAAATAGGGTGGCATTCTATTCGAAATTTGAAAAGAGGTTGTCAATTCACAAAAAATTGACAATCAGGAAATAAAATGCAAGTTGATTTAACTTGAAACCCTTTGACTTGGTAGTCAAACCAATTAAACATTGACACATAGGCTCTTGAAACCCTGCTGGCACTTCCCATGTTTTTATGACATGTCACAAGACACATGTTGATCCATCATTATGTCACTATGGTTAAAAGTTGAACAGTTTTCATTAGTGACATAGTGATACCCTTTTATCTTTCATGCATCCGATGATCAAGGATACTAATGTAAACTTTATTAAAAATGAGCCACCCATGCCACATATCAGCTCCTTTCTATGTCTCTATGATTAAAATTCATGCAACTCTTGCTAGTGACATAGCAACAATCACTGGATGAATCTTCAATCTAAAAAAAGACAATGAGAACCATATTACAAACTACTCTAGACCAACTAGGACACGTGTTGCTTTGTCACTATCTTGCCATGAGTATCTATCATGTAATTTTTGTTAGTGACATAGTGACAACCATTGATCTTGATAGCCCCTATTTTCACTAAACTTAAATTTGCAAAATTCTTTAAAAGAGAGTGTTGTGATGTTAGGTTATATATGTTATTAGTTTCTATTTTCAAAGGATGGTCCTAACAGACTATTTTGACACAATCTAGTTATTTTTCTTTTCCCTAGTGTGAAAAGTGATGCCCTACGAGTTACTTTCTCATTTTATCCTATAAGAAATTTCATAAAAAGAGGAGTCTAGCCCTTACCCTGGGTTTTAAATCTAAGTGGGACCTTATTTGTATTTTAAATCATCTCTTATAATGCTATGACATAAGGGTTAGCAGAGGATCATAGCATAACATTTTTAGTTCCCCGATCTTAAGATATGTAGTACATCATAGTATCATAGATGAGAAAGTTAAAATACCTGATCTTATGATTCCTTTATATGATATGGTAGTATGTAATTTCAAAGAGGTTCCAAGTCCAGTATGTGATGTTATGAAAAAGAAGGTGATCTGGACATCGGGAGGTCTTTCAAAATGTTTTAAGATGTTAAGATGAAATCCTATTCATAAGATCTTAAGCCAATGAATAAAATTCTATGATGCTACAAAAAGGTCTATGTCATGAGATCATAAAGGTAAAAGATAAAGCCCATAATGCTATGGTAAGAGAGGTGACAATTTCTTTAGTATCATAGGGGTCTGGAGGGCAACATGAGATGTTACGCTATGTAGTATAAATGGTATGTCATGAGATTGTAAAGATTTTAAAGAAAACCTCCAATGTCATGGTAGCTAATATATCATGAGGTCATAGGAATTTTTCAAGCCTTGCAATAGTGTGATAAGGGTTGTTGACTTTAGGAGATTGTAAGATCAAAAGGCATCTCTTCCTCGCCTAAGATATTATAAGGGTTTTTGACTATGGGGTCGATCGTAAGATTGTAAACCCTAAGTTGACATTTTTTTTTTCCATTTTCTAAGCTATAAATGACAAAGGGTTCTTGATCAATGAAATTTAAGCAATGAATAGAAAGTGAAACATTCGATAATAATGATGATGCTCCCCTGAGGTGATAGAATGAGCTAATTTTCTGGCTTGAAAATGCTAAGAATCAATGTAAAGATGAACATTGATAATATACATCAAGCTATAAAGACATTCTATCAATTAGCTACACTTTACCATTTTCTAAGAAAAGGATTTTGAGAAAGTGCAGAGTTTTAGGGCATACAGATAATTGTTTTAGTGCTGGAGAGAAAAGTTCATACAATGCTTTTTAGCATACTTTCAAGATGTCTAATAAGGAGGTAGAATAAATTCAAGCATAAAAAATGGAAGTGGTAGAAACTTCTACTTCTAAGGGAGGGAAAATGTGACAAAGAAAACCTAATAGGTTTGTCAAAGAGGGGGTACAACTTTTTGCTGGTTCCTAAAATGCTAATGCTACAAACAACAATGCTTTTGTTGACACATATTCTCCCTGGGGCCATGGGTTTTCAGCTATTCAAATATTTTTATCATAATAGGGAGAAGAAGATCCTGATGTGTAATCCATGGTAGAACCTAGTGAAGTTGATATTTCTAGAGGTTTTAGTGGACATAGACTTGGTGAAGGACCTAATTCAATCATACAATCCAACCACCAAATCCTTCCATAGGAGAGATGGAACTATCCTCTATACACTTGACTATGCTTCATTCATTGAACCTTTTGAATTTGATTGAGCCATGGAAAAACCTATACATTTGGAGGATATGTAGAAGAAGTTTCACAGAAATACCAAGGCCTACATTGGGAAGTCTATGTTGTAGTACATCCCTATGGATTTAAATAGTGTGAGTGATTACCCTAATAAGGTGGAAAAAATGATTCCTTTGGAAAACTTTAAGAATTACTTTGTAAAAATAGTATATGGTGTCCACAAGGTGGTTGGAAAAGATGGAACTAATATGGCGAATGTTGTTGAATTTATCATTGCTAGAGATTTGAAAGAATCTTACCATGGGGGGGGAGTGTGATTATGTTGAATGCATTTTGGAGGTAATGAAGGAAAACATTGCCCTAGCTCAGAGTGGAGAGTTAAAATATTTCAAGTTCCATCATTATTCACTAATGATGTAACTATTCCTCTAGAAGAATGTGGGGTATGTGAGCTCTAATTTCATTGATCATATCATTGATGCAAATGGAGAGTTGCAAGTTTAGTTGTGGACACAGGTATGGGATAGTAATTATCATTTTTCTAATTTTGTTTCATTCTTTAATGATTTTAGTATTGTGATAATGAGAATGTTAATTATAGGTTATTTTAGGGCATCTAAGATTTTGAAAAGTCTATTGAGACCAGCCCTACTTCCTAAGGATAAAAAATTAGACCATAATTGGTGGGACATTTTCTTATTTCCAACTTTTTCCTTCATGAGAGTCTATGGTTGTCCCTAGCCACCCCAGATAATCCCAAAGTATATTCCTCCTAGGTTGGGTATAATGGAATTCACATGGCATTTTTTATGGTCAATAGGGAGTATACAAGGCCTAAAGTGCATAAAGGAACTTTCTTGTGTTGATGTTTTAGGGTGTGGGACTTTTCAATTGGAAAAGAGGCCCTTGATCAAATCAATTCTTTCTTGCACCACTACAACCTATAAACTAATCCCTACAAGATGTATGATCCTAACAATTGGATGAAGGGAACCCTTAAGGAAATAAGGAAATATGTGCTGACTAGCACCAAGGAGCTACCACATGAGGATATTATTCTAGATATAGTTGCATAGGGTGAGATAGTTGATAAAATAGAAAAGTTGCATGATGTTTTGAGGGTGGAGAGGGAAATAAAGAGAGTAGATACCAATTTCATGGGATTCTATATGGATACCATGTATCCTCATAGGATTAGGAAGATGGTCACTGACCATGCTAAGATCATGGCCAAAATTCCTGAGGGACCTATGGGAGAAGAAGAGAGGGTATGCCAAAATATCCCTAAACCTAATGTGACTATAGAAATAGAGGAATATGATGCTCTTGAGGAATCATGGGTCACAAAAGGAAATAAGAGATAAAAAGTGGTCCATATCCCTGCAAAGGTGAAACAAAGGACCCAACACATTTTACCAAAAAATAGTCAGTATTTTGTTGACTTAAGGCAAAGCTCTCTCTAGGATAGAATTAATGCAGACGAGACCACAATCAAAAACTTGGAACTAGTAGTAGTAAGGCTAAATGATAGGATCATTCAGGCTCAACAATTCACAAAGGATGAAAAATTCCTCAAATTGACTAAGTTTAATAGATTTTTTTACAAAGTAAAATAGAGTGAGTTGGTGCTAAATATGAAACTAGGAGAATCAAACAAGTAGAAGTTGGAACTAGTTGAGAAGCTATAGGCATATGATCCTAAGAGTGAAATCATGACTCTAGAGGAGGAAAGGGACCTTGTGTAGAGGAGTGGCATGTTCTTAGTACCTAGATGGGATTTGGAGAAAGCATTTATGATTGATCAAACAAGGAGATAGGAAAATACCATCTCATATGAGGCATTTGGTGTTGATGGATTATAGAGTGTCATGTCCCCTATTCAAATAATTTAAAAAAAAATAAACTTTGTTAAGGCAGGCAGGCTCCAAAAAGGTGAAATTTCAGAAAAAGGGGTTAATCTTTGGAAACCAATGGACTAATAAATAAAAATTATTATTAAATTATATTTTATTAACCCCTCTTGGACGTGAGTTAGGGTTATTCCCTCTTTAAAAGGGGTTTGGAGGCATTTTGGGCTCATTCTACATCTTGATTCTTGCTAATTTTCTTGTTGTTCTTCAGAGGCTGCCAAACCTGTGGAGAAGGAGAGCCAAGAATGGGAGTTTTCAGGTTTCCAAGAAGGCTAAGGATGGGATTTTGAAGCCATTCCATGTGCATGCTCATACAGAGTTTGCCTTTGTGCTGAATAGTGCTGATTTGGGTGTTTTCGGGGTTGTTTTTGGTTTGAGTTTGGGTTTTTAGTTGAGTGTTTCATATCAGTTTGGTTTGCTTCTGTATTTCAGACTTTATGATGTTAAAATAGAGCTGAATATATGTATTGGGTCGTGATTAAACTTCTGAGATAGTTTATGAGTGTTTTGTGGTGTTTTCGGGCATTATTGTGTTAATTTCGGGAGCCCGATTGAGCATAGTTTTGCCCTACATTTGTGAGCTGTTGTGTAAAGGCTATACAAATCTGGAAATGTCATTTTGTAGGCTGTTATGCTGCTGAAATTTCTGTAAAAATGTTCATTTTCAGATTTATTAATAATTTGTGAAGTTGTGAAGTTTTTGGCACTAATTTGGACATACCCGATTTGGGTTTTATTGGGAAATTGGCAGATCTTTGTAATATTGGTTGTTTGATTTTAAAGTTCTGATTTGAGGCTGGAAATATCAATAAAAATTAGTAAAGGTACATTTCATAGAGAGGAACTAGATTCAACATAGATACAAAATCTATGGTAGTTTGTAGCATGGCTCCATAATCAAATAAACCAAAGCTAATGGATATAAAGAGCATAGAAAAAGGTAACATCATTGTGTGGACATTGTAGGGCACCTCTGGTACATAAATCTCAAAGACCATGAAGTATTTCTCATTCATGAATGAGACCAAAGTAGAGGAGATTGAGACTAGACTTTCCAAGTCGATACATTATTTCATTGATCTAAGGAAGCTCTATTAGGCTAAGCTTAGAAAAATCCATGTGTATAAGGAGAAAATTGCAGAGCTTGAGGCTAAGGTCCAAGCCCTAGAGGCTAAGGTTGCATCTCTTAGAGAGAAACTTGTAAATATAGGGCAAGTGGTTGCTACAAAATAGAGAGAAGGGAAAAAATATTAGGAGAAACCAGCTAAGGACACGACTGAGGCTCCAACACAAACAGATGGTTTGGAGGTAGAGGATACAAAAGAACTAAGAAGAATGAGCATTGATGCTCCACCTACTCAGCAAGGAGATGAGGTAAGGACTAAAGTCCTTAAAATTTTGATGAGCCATAGCATTGAGAGTCTCAAGAATATATCACAATAGGCTCATAGTTTTTATGTTGCTTTACAAAGTGTTGAGCAACTTTGCAATGAGGCACTTTCATGGCTAGTGCCCACATTCAATCTATGGGGACCATATACACAATTTTTAGAGAGGCTTGTTGTATTTATGGCTAACAAGCCAAATTTGCGTGATCAAATAATCACAGTGAAGGAGGGCTTAGAAGTAGTCAAAGAATTGATTGGTTTCTTCACTGGTAAATTGCAATTTAGACAAGGTAAACTAAAAGTTCTATCTCAGGGTATATAACTCTATATACCACAGTTTTGGATGCCACTAGTACAGTGAGAGATTGGTAGGAATGGTTTCATTCCTTTCATACCATTTTGACTCAAGAATGGAAATTTTTGAAGATAGCTTTGATACCCCATATAATAAATTTACTGGCTCCCTATTTAGAGTAGAGATAGACTTAAACAAGTTTTTTGTTGAGTCTAAATAAATTATAGATGCTAGGTGGACTAAATCCATGAAGGATCTAGAAGAGGTTAGAACTATAGAGTGGTCTACCAAGTGAGAAATCTATGTGTAGGAAATGGTGGGAGATATAAAGGCCTTACCAACAAGAAGCATCTACAATATTATTAAGGTTAAAGGAAAATAAGACATTAAAAGATAGATCAAATACATTGATCACTTTATCAGAAAGATAAAATTCTCATAAATTGGCCTATGAAATTTTGAAACTTTTGAGGAAATGGATTGCCAGAAGAAGAAAAAGTAGAGTAAAGATAAAGTTGCTAGAATAAAGTGCCACCTGCTGACTTTTCAACTAGGTCCTAAATTTTGGATCAAGCATGGGAGAATGCTTTTTTAAAATTATCTTTTTGTTTATGTCTTACCTTTCTCTTTTCCATTAAGGTGATCACATGTGTCCTCCTCCTATCTCTAGCTTTTTGTAATCCTATTTAAGGATTTCCTAGATGAGGAGTTTGAGGTTAGAAGTTTGTATATTTTATAGTTTATGTTATATTTATAGTCAGTCTAGTCTTTTGTGATTATATAAATGTGTTCTGAGTTATATTGTGAGTCTACATCTAGTAATGTATGCATTTTCAAAGGGAATTAATAGAAAAGGTAATTTCTACACATCTGTGTATTTGAAATCTATCTCCTTGCATATTAATGATTTTGTGAACAATGTTCTTTAGTTTAATATAGTTTAGATAGATTGTATATCTCCTATTGATTACATTTAGTTCAAGGAATTAAGTAATTTCTCTCAATAGAGGTGGGGTTTTGGGAATATGAGAGGGATATGATAAGAATGATATTTAGAGTTCATTGTTGACAAATTTAACTACAAGCTAGTTAAATAGGTCCAAGACTGCTAGTACTGACTCTATATAACAATGGATAAGGTACTAATGACTTAATTTTAGTTGGAAGTTGATAGTTTATACAATTTAAAGATATATACATCAATTACAATCAATTTACCATTTTATGTAATGAAGAACTAAAAGTCTTGGTAGTTACTTATTTTCTTTTACCTTCTCTTTGGTTATAGTTAGCTACTCTAATCAAGAAGTTTATCAGAAAATCATAGAATAACATTGACCATTTCTTCTATAGGGGATAGTCTTGAAGAGAAGAATATTAAGTTATTAAGATCAATCCCTAAGGTTCTTCCACCTTGGCCCTATAGAGCCTAAATTGAAGTGAGTCCTGATGACTTTGTTGAAGTTGGCCCAGTGTTAAGATAAACCCAATTGAGTATAGGTTTTAGCTATTCCTTAGGGTTGGTCTATGTCTTGTGCATCTTGGTATTAGGTTCAAATAAACCTAGTATGTTCCTTACAAGAAATAACTCCAACAAAATGGTCACTCTACTAGGGATGCTAAAATATTTTCCTATATGAGCTATACTCCTAGACCATTGTCTTATCCCATGGCTTTTCTTTTTCTCCTAATTGGTTTTCCTTGTTAAAAAAATTTTGTGTTATTTTAGTCTAAAAAGATATTTTCAAAACACTTTCCCATTCAAGGGGTGGCGACTCAAGTCAAAGGTTTTTGTAACTACTACAATATTTTCTTAAAATGTTCCAACCAAAAGATGATAGGAAGAAGAATACCTGGGCTTTTACTAAGGCCAACCCTAAGATAACACTATGCATTTAGTTACCTCCTATAGATAGGAAGAATCAAAATAAGAAAATACTAAACCCTAATCCTACTTGCATCCCTAGGGGTAGTGTACTAGACCATTCATAATATTACCCAATGGTTGAAAAAGAGTCACCTTCCAAAAGTCTCGAGTCTGAGCATACTACACTGCTAGGGGGGACATTCACCACTCCATGCTAAAAAAATAAAATATATCATGACAAAAACATGTCCTCAATGGGTAATATTCCTTGTAGGCTTGATTTGGTAAATGAAATCAACCATAGTTGGGGATATAGGGGCAATATAGATATGGAATTTACTCCTAGATAAGATTAGAATGAGGAGAGAAATCTCATAGACCTAGATGATCCATCAAGTTTAGAGGCTTCTTCTACAAACCTTAAATATTTATTTTCAAAATTAGAAACTCTTAGAAATAGGGTTACAAAAGAAGAGGCCAAAAGTATACATTTGGAAAAGGAGAAATAACATATCCCTTTGAATGCCGTCATTGAAAGAGATTGCTTGATTAGGAGAATTGGTTCCCTACAAGAGAAAAATAAGAGATTAGAGGAAAAATCTTCTAAGATACATTCTAATATATTTGGAGATATAGAGGGCTTAAAATCTAAGGTCCAAGACTAGAATTACCTTCTTAAAGAGAAGGAGGGGTTTTTTATTTCACAAAAGCAACCCTATAAACCTCTTGAACTTAGAATTGTAGATTTGACTATGAAAGACCTAGACAAAGGAAAATAAAAGATCGTGGGAGTGAAAGTCAATGAGCCTCAAGCTCTTCCTAATATTCCCACTAGACTTGTCATTTCTAAGCTTGACCTAGAGTTAGAAATGGCTAGAAAGGATAGAGAAGACTTAGCAAAGGAACTTGAAAAAGTAGAAAATGAATCTTAGGTAGCCGAGACTAGGAGAAAGATTCAATTTATTAAATCTAAATCTACACTAGCTTTTTAACCAAGCCAATCTTCAAAAGTTACCCCATTTATCCCTACTACTGGACCCCTAATAATAGGTCAAAGCTGCTTACAGTTAGCCCCTACCCCAACCTCTGTTATTGTTAGCTTGATCCCTACTATTCAACAAGCCCAACAACCCCTAGTCCCTAACCAAATTCAAGTTGCTTGTGAAAGTATATCAAATTTTGTGAGTTTCCAAAGGAAACCAATTTATATGGAAAAATACAAATACATAACTTTCTTAGGTATCCTTGGCCTCCCACATCCCATCTCTAATGACCTTAGAGACAAGGTCACAAAATTCTCTGGAAATAATGCCATCACTAATGAGGAACACCTCAAGAAGTTCATTGACATGCTCAATGACTATGAGCTAGAACATGAGGATGTGGTGATGAAGCTTTTTGTTCATTCACTTATAGAGGATGCTAGAGATTGGTTTAGAAGATTACCAGATGATAGTGTAACCTCTTGGAGTGACTTAGAAAGATTGTTCAAAGAACAATATGGTGATAACACCAATGTTAGCTTTGTGTTAAATGAGTTCAATAACATAAATAAGGGTGCAAATGAGTCCACTTTTTATTTCAATGTCATATTTTAGAAGGGAATGTACAAACTATTCCAAGTAATGAATGTAAGGAAACTTGCAACAAATAATATAACTATTTCCACATAACCCATAATATATCTAAAATAAATATGCAATTGAAATCCACATGCAAGAGAATAGACAACATACCCACAAAATTGTGACACAAGATATACCCTGGGAAACCATCATTGAGGGAAAAACCTAGCCTCCAAATGCATCCATCACCATGTATTTTTCAGCAAAAACACCATTACAATACAACCATGTAAGCCTTCAAAGCCATAGCCACAACCAAGAAAACTATGTGAACAAGCATGAATCCACACATCCCATGTCATACTTCCAACCTTCACAAATACTCCCTTAGCTAACCATTCAAGCCTTGTCCTACTCAACTCTTTCCCTTTTCACCTTCTTCTTCTCCTTTTTGTCACACCAGCAACTTCCCTTGTGGCTACTTATATAGTAGAAAGTCCCACAAAACCACCAAGTGGTATTATATAAACCATGTGCTAAAACCATGTGCTACCTAACCCATTGACCCCACATTTAATATTGGAATTTTAATTCTTTTCCTCAATATTAAACAATTACATGGAATATTATCACAATGTTACAATACAACTCATCAAGTTTATCCCATGGGAATCTTTACATCTTTCATGTCCATCTAGGTACTCCTAGATACAACATTATATAATAAAAAAAAAAATTATAATATAAAAAAGATTATGAAATGTGTGCAACACCCATTATCTCAACAATGAGGTTGAATGAAGATGTGTGTCTCACAACCTATTTCAATGATTTCGATTCTAAAATGGCCTATCATGTCAGGGAAAAGGATCCTAAAATGTTGAAAGAGGCTTATAAGATGGTAGTAAATATAGAAAATAATAGAAAGGCTTCTGGTAAAGTTGGAAGAAGGAATGACCTTAAACTATTCAATACTAGAAATAAGAAAGAGGATGAAAAGCCTAGGCCTAAACAGGACACAACGGGTAAAGTTTTAACCCTATTAAAGAAAATGAATCTGCCAACCTACAAAGCAAGTAAGACAAATACTCTTGAGAAGGCCCCTTTCAATAATAATTTTAATAGGCAACCTAGGATGCAAAATTATCCTTATACTATTGTTGTCACTTAGGTTTGCACCCTTGTCCAAGGCCTATGCGTGAGGACAACCTAGTGAAATATGGAAACAACCTCCAAGCTGTGGGAATTGAACTATGAGGTTGAGTCTTCAGAGAAGGCCGGCTTCCTCTTACTGTTAGGGTGCACCTATCTATTCTCAGAAGGGAAAGGGAGAAAGAGAGTGTTAAAGAAAAATCTACCTAGTCTAATCTAAGGCGGTGATGCACCAAAATAGAGTGTTCAGACTCATTCCTGCCCATATATACACTACAAAACCAGGGTAACATACAAAAGTCATACACATCTAGACTTATATCGATCAATAATCACATACAGATCAGAGGACCAACTGAAAGACACCAGGAAAAGGGGATTTCACTTGTAAATTATCCAATAGGCCAAAGATAGACACAGTATGCAGATCACTGATCTCAAAAATACACCAATGGGAGGCAAAATGATGCTCATGCACATTGATGGCTAAAAGAGATGATACAGGGTATTACATGGCTCAGAGGCAAAGGGGTTTTACACTGCAAGTCTGCAAGCAGTAGCAGAGAAAATCAGTTAGAGTCGACCCCCAAGAATAGATCACAAAATTGCCTTTATAGCTCAGGCATAACTGAAGATTTCTACATTACATTCACTTCTCACCTACTGGCATTAACTCCATACTGAAAATCCAATCAAAGGTCTGATTGAATCCTGACTTGCATACCAAGAAATCTCATATCCTTCTGAGAAGGAGCCCAAAGGAGACAGAACGGTGCCACAACATTCCCTGACAGGGTAGATGAGATGACTAAATGGGTGGAGTGTCCTTATATCTTGCATTTATTCCTGGCAGGTCAAAAATGACCCCGAAGATCAGATCGCAAGATAACGTCGATCATCTCTGCTTCCTGGTTCATGAATCGACCTAGCCTATCAATCGACCAGGCTTCTTATATGTCAACTAGGCCATGCAGGCCAATCGTATCTCTTTGTTTTGCCACCTGGAGATTCCTTCCGCGGTTGACCACCTTCATCGAATTGACCGCGCCACCCTTACCATCTAACCGCTAGCCGTTAGCTAACTGCCATGTCAAAAACTGGACCCACGAGGACACGTGCCCTCTGAGCGCTAACTCGCCATTGTAAAATCTGCACAGTTCCTCTATGGCGAGATAGTGCCAACCCTGGATCTCTACAGATCTGATGGTGGAGAACCCACCCCTTAATGCGCTGGTCGTATCAAGAAATTTGGCCCCTTGACATATCTGTGTTCTGACTCGGCACACGTGGTTG
This sequence comes from Cupressus sempervirens, assembly GCA_028749045.1. Lineage (NCBI taxonomy): Eukaryota > Viridiplantae > Streptophyta > Pinopsida > Cupressales > Cupressaceae > Cupressus > Cupressus sempervirens. The sequence continues at coordinate 61,719,740 of CM053788.1, read as the reverse complement.
TTTCTAATTCATCGTGGACCCTCTTTCATGTGACTGGGCCCATCCAAATCGGCACCACCTCAGTGATGCATCCGGTGAGACCTGACCCCACCAACACGCATCAATTGGGTGCGATGTCGCCATGGTAAAAAATATTGCAGCTTCACTAAGATGAGATGGCAACTACCGTTGATCTTTTCTCATCTGATGGTCACAAATCTGACTTCTCGTAACCCTCCATTTCTATTGATTCACCGAGCCTGCGGGCACATGGCATCTGTCCGTTGGTTTGTCGGTCATCCAACCCTAACTACTTCTAGCAGCATGAAATGCAACCTTGCCAGGACACATGGCGCACAGACGCTATGTCGCTGATGCTAAAGTTCGAGCAGTTCCCAATGGCGAGATAGCGCCAGCCGTAGATTTGTCTCCATCCGACGATCATGAAGACTCGTTGTGCTTTGTGCTATCTTTACCTCGGGCCCATCATATCTGGTGACACCTCAGCATCCACATCGCACCTGAATGACACGCGATAAATGGGCGCTATGTCGCCATGATAAAAAAACTCGCAGCTTCACCATGGTGAGATGGTGCCTGCCGCCGATCTCTTCTAATCTGACGGTCACAGAACTTGACCTCCCATAACCCTCCATTTCTATTGATTTGTCATGCCTACTAATACATGGCATCCTCCTGTTGGTCCATCGATCATTCAATCCTTGGCTGCATGAAATTGGTCCCACTAGGACACGCGGCGCACGGGCGCTATGTCGCCATGATAAAAATCTTGCAGCTTCGCCATAACGTGATGGCACCTGCCGTCAATCAGCCCTGATCTGTCAGGGAGATCCTAAAGCTGGCTGTACTAGCTGTGCTGTCAGAAATTCTGGCCTGGTTACACGTGGTGGTTCCTTACTGGCCCAGCAAAACACCACCAGGCAAACTTACGACTTGGCCTCACAGGGGTGACCACGTGTCGACTAGGCACCATATCGCTATGGGAAAATCGAGGTTAAATTCCCATAGCACCATAGTGCCCAACCGATGACATGTCCCTATCCGTACGTGGTCCCTTCTGATTCGTTGCCATGGCACCGGGCTCCGCCAACTGGGCAGATGAGGTACATAATGGGGGCCCAATGTTTTGCCTGAAGTTCTCGCTGTTTATCTTCTCTGGCCTGCCAACCTTTACCTGACCGCCACAACATTTTTTCAGCAACGTGACCTGCCCACTGACGTGAGCATCTCTGGAGGGCGCTATGTTGCCATGGAGATTTTCCGGTCGGCGTGCGATAGCGCCTGTGGCGCCGAAAAACTTTCCCAACCCGCCCTCTATTGTAGCTCGCTCGCCGAGTCCACCAGACACATGTCAATTGGGCACGATGTCGCTGATATAATCCTCGCACAATTCTGCCATAGAGAGTTAGTGCCCTTCGCTGATCCCAGTTGATCTGATGGCCAAAAACTCGCGAGTCGTAAGAATATATTATAAGGTTTAAAACATTGGTAATTCTAATATCTCCACGGGTATTTGAATATGGGCATATCAAAGGCAGAATGGGCAATATAAAATGCAAATTTTGGCAGGAAGTGGAAATACAACAACTACTCAGTGGAAGGATGTCAAGCCCAAGGCATTTTTCAGTTGCTAATATTCACAAATTGGCTAATTTTAGAATTTTTTGGCTAGTAATTTGGCTAATTATTTAAGATTTGATACAACCTAAATTGCCATAATTTTATAAAATTTAGTTCTAGAATATTTAAAATTGTTTAATAATTTATTTTATTCAAAAGTTTAAACTCAAATATTCGCCCTTGCTTTAAAGGTTGACAACAAACAAGGTAGATGTAGAGCAATGGATGCTAGAGAAGTGCTTGTCATAGGTACTATCAATGCCCTACCTTTTAAACTTGCTATTTACCCTAATGTAGAATTTTTCATGACTATCCTTGTAGTGGATATCGCTCTCCATTATGGAATGCTTCTTTTTAAGAATTGGAGTGTTGTGATGGGAGGTAGTTTTTAGTGTGATTTATCATATGCTACTTTCCACATCGGTAAAAAGGCTATCAAGGTTGATAGGGAGCCAAGGGTTACTCATATCTTTGAAGATAATATTGATAAAGATGCTATTTTTTTTCTTGACATTGAGGTAAATGCATCTAGGGTAGAGCTTATAATTGCTATATCACCAGCGAAGGTATGGACCATGTACTTTGACGTGGCAAATTCTAAAGAAGGTTCAGGAGATGGGGTAGTAGCTATATCACCAGAGAAAACCATATTTAGGATTCATTCACCTTGAATTTCACTTGTACCAACAATGTTGCAGAGTATGAAGCACTATTGTTAGGATTAAAGGTTGCAGCTAGTCATGGAATCAAGAAATTGCATGTCATTGGAGATTCTGAATTAGTTGTCTCAAAGAATGAAATAGTACATGAATTTTGTTTGGGATTAAATAGAATCATTTGATTCCTTTGGTATCTATTGGATGGATAGGACTAATAATAAAATGGATGATTTGTTAGCTAATGAAAAAATCAAGCTAGATGTCATTTCATTTGCTAGTGTATCTACAATTGAAGTGCAGAATCGAACTTCTATTCCTGAAAATATATAAAATTGGAAAGTTTTTGATGATAAAGAAATTAAAAAAATTTCTACTTAATGAGAATAAATATCAGGCCAGGAATTGGATTGTAGTACTTGTTTGGAAATAGTAGATGGAAAATAGACCATCTTTGGTCAAAAAATCTTACAGCTAAAAACTAACAAGGTCCCCAAAGGTTTGGAGTGTTTTTGATAATCAGGATAGAGTGCAGGTAGACATCAAAGATAACAAGCCAATAGAAATTGATTAAATTAACTTGGGCACTACTGAATCTCCAAAAAAGGTATACATTAGTAAGACCTTATCTCCCACAATTAGGAAATCTTTGATAAATTTGTTGAGAAAATTTAGTCATGTCTTTGCATGGTCATATGATGACCTTAAAGCCCATAGAGAAGATCTTTTTCAGCATGTCATACCTCTCAAGGAGGGAGTCAAACCATTAAAACAAAAATAGATATATTTCAATCCCATTTTGGCCCCTAAGATGCAAGAAGAACTCATGAAGCTTAGGGATGGGGGAATAATTAAGCCAATTAGACATTCTTCTTGGGTGTCTAATCTAGTACCAATCAAATAAAAAAGAAATGATGACATTAGGCTTTGTGTTGATTTTAGAAATCTGATTGTTGCATCCCTAAAAGATAACTATGGACTGCCTAACATGGAGGCCATGTTGCAATGAGTTATTGGCTCTAACCTAATGTCAATAATGGATGGTTTCTCTAGATATAGTTAGGTCTTGGTGGATGAAAAGGAATAATTTAAGATAGCCTTCACTACACCATGGGGAACACATGTTTATGTAAAAGTGCCCTTTGGTATAATCAATGCAAGGGAAACATTTTAGAGAGCCATGATTGTAGCTTTTGATGAGTGTATTGATAAGTCTATGGTTGTATATTAGGATGACCTATCTACATATTCAGAGAAGGCTGAAGATCATTGCAAACATTCATAAAATATTTTTATTAGAGTTTTGGGGTATGGGGTCTCTTTAAATCCAAAGAAATGCATTTTTGGGGTGATAGAAGGAAAGCTTCTTGGCCATATTGTATCCAAGGAATGGGTCAAAATTGATCCTAAAAGGGTTGTAGCCATTGAAAAGGTGCCAAGACCTAAAAATATTAAAGATATATAGTCCTTCTTTGGGAAAGTGAATTTCTTAAGAAGATTTGTTACAAATTTTGCTGAAATCAGTAGACCATTCTAAAAATTGCTTGAAAAAGGAGAAATTATTAGTTGGGGAAGTGAGCCTACTATTGCTTTCCAAGAAATTAAGAATGCTATCAAAAATGCACCAATCCTTAGGACTCCTAACTAGGAAAAGCCCATGCATTTTTTTCCTTTGCATCTTTACATACTATTGTTGTTGTTCTATTACAAAAAAATGTAGATAGACATGGACAACCTATAACATTTTTCAGTAAATCCCTACAACCTATTTAACTAAAGTATGAGATAAATGAGAAACAAGTGTATGCACTTGTTGAAGTTGTCAAAGATTTTAGATGTTATCTAGTGGATGATGTTGTTATTTCCTTTGTAACTAGTCTAGTAGTAAAGGATTTTTTTTTTCTTAGCAAGAGGTGTCTGGTAGAAGGTGTAGATGGATCAATAGAATTCAAGAATTTAATATAGATATTCAAATCACTAAATTCATGAGAGGATAAGGATTAGCTAAACTAATGGCTTAGTCAAATCTAGATACTAATCAAATTAGTGTTGTAAATAAAGATTTCATTTTCGATACACATGATATGGATCAGTGTGACTAGTATAAAGATGTAATATACTACTTGCAGCATATGTATGCTCCACCACACTTGATAGATAATGCAAGAATAAATGTCAAGTTACATTCAGTTAGATACATCATTGTCAATGGTAAGTTATGGTGGAGAAATTTTGAAGGTAGACTTTTGAAATGCATTTATCAAGAAGAATCAAAAAGAATACTAAGTGAGATACATTTAGGGATATGTGGTGGGAACTATATGGAAAAGACTACTACCCACAAGCTCATTAGAACTTAGGCTTTTGGTGGCCTAGCTTGTTTAAATATGCTCAAGTCCTACTTAAGAGATGTGACCCTTGCTAGAGGTTTGCAAGAAAAATGAGGTTTTATGGGAATAAACCCTTAAAATCAATTGAGGTCCAAGCACCTTTTCAGTAATGGGGAACGGATTTTATAGGTGAATTATCACCTAGCTTTAGTGGTGGTTACTCATGGATATTAGTTGCAATTTATTATTTCACAAAATGGGTAGAGGCTATCCCTACTAGGTACTAGTAAAGTGGTAAACAATTTCCTATTTATTAACATTATTTCAAGATTTGGTTGCCATGAAGGAATAGTAACTGATAATGATATGTGCTTCAAATTTAAAGATTTTGTTAAATTTTGTGATAATAATGGCATCACAAGATTATTTTAATCACCTTATCATCCACAAGGGAATGGACAAGCTGAATCTACAAACAAGAGCTTGTTAAAAGTCATAAAAAGGACTTTGGACGACAACGAGAAGGCTTTGGACTCTACATTTGTAAATTTTGTGCATATATCTATAACCCTTGTATATGTGTATATTTTGTGTGGTCTCAAAGGATGTCTTTGACTATCAAGTATGTGGTCTACTTAACCTAGAGATTTTGAATTCTTGCATGGATACGGGTTATCCATCATCTCTAGACAGAGCCACTAATAGCCCCTTTTTTCACTAAACTTAAATTTGCAAAATTTTATGTTGAAAATTCTTTTAAATAGAGTGTTGTGATGTTAGGGTTTATATTTTATCAATTTCCATTTTCAAATGATGGACCTAAAAGACTATTTCTCTCTAATCCAATTATTTTTCTTTTCCCTAGTGCAAAATTTGATGCCCTACAGGTTACTTTCTCATCTTATACTACAAAAAATTTCATAAAAAGAAGAGTCTAGACCTTACCCTAGGTTTTAAATCTAAGCAGGGGCTTATTTTTCTTTTACATCATCTCTTATGATGCTATGACATAAGGGTTAGCAAAGGATCGTAGCATAATGTTTTTAGTTCCTTGATCTTAAGATATGTAGTACATCATAGTATCGTAAATAAGAAAGTTAAAATGCCTAATCTTATGATTTCTTTGTATCATATGGTTGTATGTCATGCCAAAGAGGTTCCAAGTCTGGTATGTGATGTTACAACAAAGAAGGTGATCAAAACATTAGAAGGTCTTTTGGAAAGTTGTAAGATGTAATGATGAAGTCCTGGTTGTAAGATCTCAAGCTAATGAATAAGATGCTACAATGCTATGAAAAGGTCTATGTTCTGAGATGATAAAGGTAATTGATAAAGCTCGTAAGCTACAATAAGAGAGGTAACAATTTCTTGTAGTATTGTAGGGGTTTAGAGGGTAACATGAGATGTTTTTTGTACAGTATAAACTGCATGTCATGAGACCATAAAGATTTTAAATGAAAGCTTTGATGCCAGGGTAGCTAATATATTGTAAGGTCATAGACATTTTTCAAGCCTTGTGATAGTGAAATAAAGTTTGTTGACTTTAGGAGATCATAAGATTGAAAGGAATCTCTTCCTTGCCTAAGATATTATGAGGGTTTTTGACTATGGGGTTGATCATAGGATCATAAACCCTAAGTTCACATTTTGTTTTCCATTTTACAAGTTGTAAACAACAAAGGGTTCTCAACCAATGAGATGTAAGGAATGAACAAAAAGTGACACATTTGATAATAATGATGACACTCCCCTGAGGTGACAAAATAAGATGATTTTATGGCTCGAGCATATTGAGAATCAATGCAAAGATGAGCATTGATAATATATATCAAGCTATAAAGACATGCTATCAATTAGTTATAGTTTACCATTCACTGACAAAAGGATTTTGAGCAAGTGTAGAATTTTAAGGCATACAAATAATTGTTTCAATATTAGAGAGCGAAGTTTATATAGTGTTTTTCAACATACTTTCAAGATGTCTACTAAGGAGGTAGAACAAATTCAAGTGTCAGACATGGAAGTGGTAGAAAATTCAACTTCTAGGGGAGGGAAAATGCAATAAAGAAAACCTAATAGCTTTTTTGAAGAGTGGATTAAGCTTTTTCTTGGTTCCTCAAATGCTAATGTTGAAGATGACCATGCTTTTGTCGACCCATATGCTCTATGCAGAGATGATACATGCCCTAGATCCATAGGTTTTAAGCTATTCAATTTTTTTTTTATCATAATAGGGAGAAGAAGATCCTGGTGTGTAATCCATGAAATAAGAACCCAGAAAAGTTGATATTTCTAGAGGTTTTCATGGATGTAGACTTGGTGAAGGCCCTAATTTGATCATACAATCTAGCCATCAAATCCTTCCATAGGGGAGATGGAAATATCCTCTGTACACTTGATTGTGCTTTATTCATTGAAGCTTTTGGATTGGATGGAGCCATGGACCAACCTATAGATTTGGAAGATTTGTAGAAGTTTGAGATAAATACCAAGGCCTACACTGGGAAGTCTATGCTACAACATATCCCTATGGATTTAAAGAGTGTAGGTGATTACCCTAAGAAGGTGAAAAACCTTTGGACAACTTTAAGAATTACTTTGTAAAAATAGTATATGCTGTCCACAAGGTGGTTGGAAAAGATGGAACTAATATGGTGTATGGTGCTAAATTTATCATTACCAGAGACATGCAAGACTCCTACCATGGGGTAGAGTATGACTATGTTGAATAAATTTTGGAGTTAATGAAGGTATACATTGCTCTGCCTCAAAGTGGAGAGTTAAAATATTTTAGGTTCCAACATTATTCACTAGTGATGCACATAATCCTCTACAAAAATGTGGGGTATGTGAGCTCTGATTTCATTGATCATCCCACTGATGAAAATGGGTAGCTGTGAATTCAATTGTGGGCACGGGTATGGGATAGTAATTATCATTTTTCTAATTTTGTTCCATTCTTTAACAATTTTAGTACTATGATAATGAGATTGTTAGATCTAGGTTATTTTAGGGCACCTGACATGTTGAAAAGTCTATTGCGACTAGCCCTGCTTCCTAAGGGTAAAATATTAGACCATAATTAGGGAGACATTTTCTTATTTCCAACTTTTTCCTTGATGAGATTCTATGGTTTTCCCCAGCAACCCCACATATTACCAAAGTTTATTCCCCCTAGGTTAGGTATAATGGAATTCATGTAGCAGTTGTTTATGGTCAATAAGGAGTATCTAGGGCCTAAAGTGCATAAAGGTACTTTCTTGTGTAGATGTTTTAGGGTGGGGTAATTTTAAATTGGAAAAGAGGCCCTTGATCAAATCCATTTTTTCCTCCACCACTACAACTTGTCAACTAGTCCATATAGGATGTATGATCCAGATAATTGGATGAAGGGAACCCTTAAGGAAATAAGGAACAATGTGCTACCTTGAACCAAGGAGGTACCACATGAGGACATTATTCCAAATATAGTTGTAGAGGATGAGGTAGTTAATAAATTAACAAAAATGGATGATGTTTTGAGGGTGGAGAGGGAAATGATGCGAGTAGATCCAAATTTCATGGGATTCTATATAGATATCTGGTATCCTCATAGGATTAGGAATATGGTCACTGACCATGCTAAGATCATGGCCAAAATGCCAGAGGGACCTATGGGAGAAGAAGAGAGGCTGTGCCCAGATATCCTTGATCATAATGTGACTCTAGAAATAGAGGAAGATGACACTTTTGAGGCATCATGGGTCACCAAAGGAAATAAGAGATAGATAGAGGAACATGTCCCTATAGAGGTGAAACAAAGGACCCTCCAAATTTTACAAGGCAATAGTTAGTATTTTGCCAACTTAAGAAAAAGCTATCTTTGGGATAGAATTAATGTAGCTGAGAACATACTCACATACTTGGAACTACCAGTAGTAAGATTGGAGGATGGGATCATTCAGGCTCAACAATTCATAGAGGATGATGAATTCATAAAATTGGATAGGTTCAAAAGATTTTTGTACAAAGAAAAATAGAGTTAGTTGGTGTTGAAGATGAAACCAAGAGAATCAGATAAGCAGAAGTTAGATTTGGTTGAGAAGCTACAGGCCTATGATTTTGAGAGTGAAATCATGACTCTAGAGGAGGAAAGGGACCTTGTGTAGAGGAGTGGTGTGTTGTTAGTACTTGGATGGGATTTCAAGAAAGCATTTATGCTTGATCATATAAGGAGACAATAGAATTTCATCTCATATGAGGCATTTGGTGCTGATGATCTATAGAGAGGAACTAGATTCAACATAGATATAAAATCTATGGCAGTTTGGAGCATGGCTCCATCATCAAATAAACCAAAGAAAATGGATGTACAGAGAAAAGAATAGTGTAACATCATTGTCTGGACTTTGTAGGTCACCTTTGGTACAAAAATATTAAAGGCCACAAAGTATTTCTCATTCATGAATGATGCCAAGGTAGAGGAGATTGATACCAAAATTTCCAAGTCCATACATGATTACTTTGATGTAAGGAAGATCTATGAGGATGGGCTTAGAAAAAGGCATGTGTACAAGGACAAAATTGAAGAGCTTTAAGCTAAAGTTCAAGCACTAGAGGCTAAAGTTGCATCCCTCAGAGAGAAACTTATAAATATAGAGTAAGTGGTTGTTATAGAGTAGAAACAAGAGTAGCGAGATTAGGAGCAACCAGCCAAGGACACGACTGAGGCTTTAACACAAATAGATGGTTTGGAGGTAGAGGATATAGTGGAAGCAAGAAGAATAAGCATTGATGCTCCACCTACTCAGCGAGGAGATGAGGTAAGGACTAAATTCCTTAAAAGTTTGATGAGCCATAGGGTTGAGACTCTAAAGACTATATCACAATAGGCTCACAATTTTTATGTTTCTATACAAAGTGTTGAGCAATTTTACGAGGCACTTTCATGGCTATCACCCACATTCAATCTATGGGGGCCATATACAATTTTTTTAGAGAGGCTTATTGTATTGATGGCTAAATATCCAAATTTTCCTAATAAGATAATCATAGTGAAGGAGGCCTTAGACGTAGTCAAAGAATTAATTGGCTTCTTCACTAGTAAATTGCAATTTATACAAGGTAAACTAAAAGTTTTATCTCATGGAATACAACCTTGTATACCACCAATTTTGGATTCCACTAGTACAATCAAAGATTGGTAGGAATGGTCTAATTCCTTTGGTTTCATTTTGACTCAGGAGGTCCCTATGAAATTTTTTGAGGACAACTCTGATACCCCATATAATAAATTTATTGACTCCCTTTTCAGAGTAGAGATAAACTTAAATAGGTTTTCCATTGATTCTAAAGCAATTACAGATGCTAGTTGGACTAAAGCCATGAAGGACCTAGAAGAGGTTAGAACTATAGAGTGGCCCACCAAGAAAGATATATATGTGTGGAAAGTGGTGGGAGAAATAAAGGCGTTACCAATAGGAAGTAGCTAAAACATTACTAACGTTAATGGAAAATGAGAGATTGAAAGATAAGATCAAATACACTTATCACTTTATTAGAAGGATAAAACTCTCATAAATAGTCTTAAATTTTGGATCATATCTTTTTCTTTATGTCTTACCTCTCTCTTTTCCATTAAGGTGATGACATGTGTGCTTGTAAGAATTTTTCTTAGGGAAAAATCACCCAAGATCAAGGAATTCAAGCCCAAGCACAAAAATAGACCAAAAAGAGTATGATCAGAATAACAATATATTATTCAATTAAATGTACAAGTACACTAGCAGTGTCTATCTATAGAGGCCTCTTGAATGCTTCTAGAATGCCTAAGAATTGGCATACTGATAAGTCTTACAACAAGGTGCATGTCCACCAGAAGTCAATTATCCTCCATTAAGCACATGAGTAAGTGTGATGATGAGAGGATAAGGCTACCAATTTGTAGTACATAAAATTATATTTTAGATACCATGTGCTAAAAATAAAAGTGCTAATAATTATGTTGTCTATATGCCAACTCAGTTAATTATGCAGACTCCAATGTTGTAGACACCATGTGCTAAATTAGAGTTGCTTACTCTAGTGTTATCAACATGATAAATCATAAGAGTACACAAATTACTAAGTGTCTCGCCTACGAAATAATAAAATAATGCAATGACCTAAGTAAACTTAAATAAATATAAATAGTGAATATTTATTTACACCAACACCCCCGCTTAAGAGCAACTTAGAGGAATGCACTTAAGCTTACGAAAGCTATAATGAAAATGCATGATGGGTCCCAATTGCTAGGCTATGTTAGATACCCATGTACAAAAAAGCAATGCAATCTCTCATAAAGTAGAGAAAGAGGGAAGACGTCATGGGAAAAACCCTCCCCCAAAAAGAGAGATGAAAAAAACAAGATGCATGGATGGATGGAGTAATCAAGACCCCTCATTATGACATACATCAAGTATATACAGAAGAGAAGTATGAGAAGAACACAATCCCAATAGAGGAAAAGGTCCCTCCCACAAGAGAGAAGAAGAAAGGAGACAAGGTAGTCCCCCGCTCCCCCCCCCCCTCAAATGTAGAATGCCCATTAGTGATAGCTGCTCCAATGTAGAAGCTGATCTAGTATTGTTGAATAATGTTCCTCCCTTTTGGAAGAAACAATATCATAGGTACAGATAAGATGCTTCCCCAATGTATAGAAATAATCCCAAAGATCAATGATGCCTCTAAAACCTAGTCAGCTGCCCCTATATTGATACTGACTGCCACCCCTTCCAATACTACTAAAAAGAATAATGTCGAATCTAGAAAAGATGGATGTAGAACCTGTCCCAAAGAACCAAATATCTCCTTGAATGATAAAGAGACCTCCTGCAATGGCTATATGTAGGGATCCACAATCATATCAAGCTATGAAGACTAATCATGTAGAGAATGGACAAGAGGGTTAGAGTGGGCCCTCACAAAAACTAAAGAAGGATCATCAGCATCAAAGAGAATATGTATATCATCGATGATGTACTCCATAAAAAAACTTGAAATATCTACTATGTAGTCATCTCTTGATACTAGAGCTGGAAGAAAAGATGTACCCTATTATTCTAATTTGCATGAACCTATCACTATAGCAATGTAGGCATGTGGAATGTGCTACTACTATAACCTTAGACTATAATTTTCAATAGGATCCCACATATTTGAATCTACTAAAGCAGTATCACTGCTATCACTATCAGTTTCCATAATGTATGAAGTGTAGAGAGGATTAAAGGATAAGCAAGGTGAAGTTTCCTCAAAGTGAACATTCCTCTTGACAAAAACCTCATGAGTCTTAGGATCCATAAGTCTATATGCCTTAACACTCTCTTCAATAACTAATGAAAGTACAAGGCCTTAGTGGTGGTGCCTTACATTCCCTGGAAGATATGTTTGCCCATGCTAGACAACCAAAGACTCTAAAGTGTTTCACAACTATTTTTCTACCACACCATGCCTCAAAAGGAGTCTTTCCATCTAGGGAATTATGAGGAAATTTATTAAGAATGTGATTGACACTGCTTATAGATTTGACTTCAAGTAATGCATCAAGGGACTTGGCTTGAATCATGCAACTTGCCATAGATTTAAGAGTTCTAATCCTCATTTTTGAAACACTTGTCTTTTGTGGACTGAATGCTACTAGATTCTAAAGATGAATACCCTCAAGCTTACAAAAGTCTCTGAGTCTTCTACTTTCATTGTCTATGCAAAGATAATTGATGGTTTTCTTGATTACTTTTCAAAAACACTTTTCAAGGCTAGAAATTTATCAAACACTTCATTCTTGTGATCAAGAAAGTAGACCCATGTATAGCATGAAAAGTAATCAATGAAAGTGAGGATTTAGTGACCCTTTCTAATTGATGTTACTACAAAAGGACCTAATAGAACTATGTGAACCAACTCAAGAGCGATTGATGCTCTGCAAGACTTCCCTTTACAAGTCTTCACTTCTAGATGCATATCCATTGAACAACTTGAACACTCACATTTAGAAAAGTTGATTGTAGGTAGACCTTTGACCATATTATTTGAGAAAAGTTGATGAAGATAGTAGAAGGCAAGATGTCCATATTGCTCATGCCATAATGTACTTAAATGAGATTGAGTCAACAAGGCATGTAAAAGAGACTTGGGCACAAAGTGGGAAAAAGAATAAAGCCTTTTGTGATGATTGACTTTACCCACTGCAAAAACTAAATCTAGAAGGAACTCAACTTTATTTCCATCTCCAAAGTGAGTGATTGGGTAAATTGAAAGGAGATTGGTGGTATGGTTAGGAACATAAAGAACTTCTTTGAACTCCCCATTTTCCATCTCAACTTGTCCTTTCCCTTCAACTTCCATTTTTGTATCATCTCCTACAAAGATGTGTAGTACCTTAGACTGCTTTAATGAAGAAAAGTCTCCTTTTGAAGAACCCATATGATATGAGGCACCTGAGTCAAGAATCCATTCCACTAAAGAACTTGAACAAGCCATAAGTGCTTTCACTTTTCCCTATGAAGTGGGTGGAGTTGAATCCTTGGAAGCATTTGGCATATTGATTTTATTCTTCTTGAGTTGGTTTTCCAACTCATTGATTCTCTTAGTCTTGCAATGATGCTATTCATGATTTAGTTTCTTGCAATATGCACGAAATAGTTTTTCCTTCTTGTCATTATTTCCCTTCTTGTTGAAAGAAGAATTTCCTTGCTATGAGGAGGTAGATTGTTGTGTCTCTGATAGTGATATTTGCTTCCACTGCTTTTTCTTGTTGTTGGTAGAAATTTTTCCTTCTTGTTTTGATTGGTTATCATTGGTAGCCACCATTACCTTGGTCTTTGATTACTTGAGAATTCCCATATCCATCAATTTGGATTGTTTCAACATCAACATTTTTGCAAATGCATCAAATGTAGGCTTAGTGAAGGCACTTACCATGGTCAACTTGTGAGTGTTGTAACTTGATACAAAAGATGGATCCTTTGAAGGTAGCCTCTTCAAAATGTGATGAATCAATCGATCATCCTTCATGGGATTACCACAACCTTTAAGTAGTTCCCTCAATTCATTGGCTTTGTTGATATAATCTTGAATTATGTCAAAATTATTAGGATCCAAGAGAACTAGGTCATCCTCAATCTAGTGTCCCTTTTCCTCATCCAGCTTACCATACAACCCTTCAAGTTTATCCCAAGTAGGCTTGGCTTCCTTAAAGCTAGAAATGTGGAAGAAGAGATCTCTATGTACACAACTCCTGATAATTCCTAAAGCCTGATTGTCTTTAATTTTCCAATCAACTAGTGTTGTAGCATCTGTGGGTTTTGTAATTGTACCATCAACATACAGATTTAAACCTTTTTCCATTAATCTACTCCATACAATATCTATCCATGTAGTATAATTATGTGAAGTTAGAAGTGGATCTTTAGGTGAACAAATGATGTAGAAAATGAAAAAGAGCACAAAAGAGAGACATGAGAACACAAGAGACACCCCCCTATTCACTAAATCAAAAGACCAAACCAAAAATGATGCTTTTGGCAATTTATATTTAATGTGTGTACAATATGCCACTTGTCAAAAAGTACAAAGTGGACTTCTAATTTTTCTATTTACAATTTCTTTTTTAGGCTTAAATCTATCACTAAGCATTATAGCTCAAATGTACAACAATTTTGAAAAGTAACCAAAGGATTACAATGTAGAAAAGGCCCTAAGTCTGAAGGTGATATTTTTATCCACACAACCTTATAATCTAATTGCAAATCTAGAAAGTAGACAAAAAATTAAGCTCTTTCAAAAAAAATAGAACTTGAAAATGTCTCCAAATGAGCCTGTATGGAGCATTTGAAGTTGTGAAATGCAGGATTGGATAGGTATAGTTGTCAAAAAACACAACTTTTGACAAATCTATATAGAGAAAAAGAAAAGAACAACACCACTAAAAAGTTTACAAAATTCTACCCAAAATTTAAAAAAATTGTACTTGATTTGGAGTCCAGATGACTAAGTTATGGCCTCCCAAAGTTGGACTGTCAAATCAAAACTAAATCTAGAGAGGGGTCTAGGTGGCAAACTGCGAGGTTAAATTTGATGGTCAAAATACAATCATAATAGTTCAATTTTTCTTGGAAATGGTAGCCAGACCACCATCAAATTTAAGATAGGAAAAAGATGACGTCAAAAAAGATGGGCCTTGGGTGATGTGGCAGGGTCATATGCTAATGTGTCAAAGGTATGGATCCACACGGATGTAAAAAAAATGACATGGCTATCCACATGTCACTCTAAGTTGGCAGCTTATGTGGTAATGTACTCATTGCTATCTGGGTAAGTTTGCAGATGTGTATTGACAATTGGCTTCCCACGTGGATGTTGCATGGCGAGTGACTCGGCTTGATGTGGCATGTTGTTATGCCATGTGTGCACTACATTGTTTTTCTGCATGTAATGGTTTTAGCCGCATGGAGAGGGCATTAGCTATAGATGTGTTTTCCAGTGAGAGGATGCTAGACTATAAGTGCCACTGGTAGGAATAGTTGGAAGACCGATAGGAACCTCAAATCACGGTGCTAGTATTGGGTTCACCAAGAGTGGAAGTTTTTACATTTAGAAATTTAAATACTGGCAGGATATATGATGGGTTTTAATCCCACATTCCTATGCTAGGGAACCTAGAGTGCTTTAAAATAATGTGTACCTAGAATGTAAATCAAACAAGCTGGCTATGAATGAAGTGGGATCGATCAGTTGAGTTGTATGGTGCCCACCGATATATGTGTATAGCTAGATTTGTAAATAATTCTTGCCAATGTGGAATTAATGGTAAGGAATATGTTTTGTATTAATAAAGAATATTCCTCTATAGAGGTTAGGGTTTGACCAACTGGCTCTTGCAAAAAAAATTCTTTGCAAGTCTGATGGGTAAAATTTTTTTTTGAAAATTTCTACAAAAAAGTAGATGGAATTTGTAGAGAAAAAATAAATTTGATCTAAAAATAAAATTATTGATCTAAACAATGATAATACCATACTTGAAAATCGGGCCCTCGAGTGCCGATTTGCAAAAAAAAATTGCCTCAAATTTGACTATTGCCTAGGGTAGGCAAATTTATAGTCAAATTTCACTGAATCAACATTCCAGACACAATGGCGAGGTATGCCTTGCTTCTAGATGCTTCCAATGATTGTGATACTCTGGATCTAGGTTGAGGTTTCCTCCAAGAGGTGAAGCAATAAAATGGTCTTGAATGACTATGTGAAGAGAAATTCCCTCAACTTTAATACCATGTAAGAATTTCCCTTAGGGTAAAATCACCCAAGATCAAGGAACTCAAGCACAAGCACAAGAATAGACCAAAAAGAGTATGATCAGAATAACAATATATTATTCAATTCAATGTACAAGTACAATAAGAGTGCTTGTATATAAAGGCCTCTAGGATGCTTCTAGAATGACTAGGAATCAACATACTAATAAGTCTTACAACAAGGCACATGTCCACTAGAAGTGGATTATCTTCCATTAAGCACAAGAGTAAGTGTGATGATGAGAGGATAAGCCTAAAAAAGTGTAGCATGTAAAATTATTTTGTAGACACGATGTGCTAAAAATAAGAGTGCTAATAATTGTGTTGTCTACATGACAACTTAGTTAAATATGGAAACTCCAATGTTGTAGAAACCATGTGTTGAATTAGAGTTGCTTACTCTAGTGTTGTCAACATGACAACTCATAAGAATATGCAAACTCCTATGTGTCTCTTCTAAGAAATAATAAAATAATGCATTGACCTAACTAAACTTAAGTAAATGTAAATAGTGAATATTTAATTACACCAATAGTCCTCCTCCCATCTACAGCTTGTTGCAATCCTATTTAAGCATTTCCAAGATGGGGAGTTTGAGGTTAGAAGTTCGTATATTTTTTAGTTTATGTTATATTTATAGTCTGTCTAGTCTTGTGTGATTATATAAATGTGTTCAAACTTGTAAATTTGAGAGAGTAATGAATATGAAAGATCAAACTGCCAAGTTCTAAGTTATATTGTGAGTTTGCATCCAGTACTGTGTGTATTTTTGAAGAAAATTTATACAAAAGGGAATTTATGCACATCTGTGTATCTGAATTTTGTCCCCTTCCTTGCATATCTATGATTTTATGATTGAAATGAAAATTTTTCTTTCACTTTAATACAGTTTAGATAGATTGTATATCTCCTATTGATTGCATTTAGTTCAAGGAATTAAGTAATTGATTTCAATAAGAGGTGGGGTTTTGGGTATATGAGAGGGATATGATAAGAATGAAGTTCAGAGTTCACTATTGATAAATTTAACTACAAGAGAATTAAATAGGTCCAAAACTGTTGGTACTAACTATATATAACAATTTATAAGGCACTGATCACTTAATTTTAGTTGCAAGTTGATAGTTTATACAATTGCAAGATATATACATCAATTACAATTAATTTACCATTTTATGTAATGAAGAACTAAAAGTTTTGGTCATTACTTATTTTGTTTTACCTTCTCTTTGGTTATAGTTAGCTACTCTAATCAGGAAATTTATCAGCAAATCATAGAAAAACATTGACCATTTTTGCTATAGCAGATAGTCTTGAAGAGTAGAATATCAAGTTAATAAGATCGATCCCTAAGGTTTTCCCACCTTGGCACTGCAAAGCCCAAAGTGAAGTGAGTCCTAATGAATCTATTGAAGTTGGCTCAATGTTAAGATAAACCCAACTGAGTATAGGTTTAGCTATTCCTTAGGCTTGGTCTCTATCTTGTGCATCCTAGTATTAGGTTCAAAGTAACCTAGTATGTTCCTTACCAGAAAGAACTCCAAAATATCCTTAGAAGATCTAATGTTTATAACCAAACATAAAATCTATTTATACCTTTCCCACTACAAATAAGAAAATGATAGCGAGAGAAATATTCTAACTAAACATCTTGGCAACTCCTTTGTATGGGTTGGCCCTACTACTTTCAACATGTCATCTCCTTGCTATCTCTCTATGATTAATAACCTTACAACTTTCTATAATGATGAAAAGAAAATTGTGGATTCACTTTGAGATCAATGATGGACAAATATACATTAAGAAAGTGGCCCACTTCATCAAGTATCGAATAAGAAATGGATATATGTCACCTTTTTTGATAGCCCTACTAGCTGTAAAGGAAAATAGCCCACCGTGCCACATGTCTCCCTATCATTATGTCACTATAGTTAAAACATACACAACTTCTACTAGTGACATAACAATGTTTGTTAATATTTTATGCATCTAATAGGGATAAACTTGTTCTAAAAAATTTACCACTACTAGGTTCCTCAGACAGGTGTCACTTCATCGCCATGTTGCTATGGTTAAAACATCCTCATATTGTCAAAGTGACATAATGACGACCATTGATTTTTTATATCAAGGGCTATTGTGATCTAGTCATTATTTTAAGTATAAAATGTAACCCTTGTAAATTAAAAAGATCATAAAAGAAACTTGGGTTATTCTCACCAACATGAACTTGGGGTAAGGCAAAGTAATGTGAGAAAGATTAAAAATGGTATATGGGAAAGACCTTATAAAAAGGGTTTTTAAAAGCTTTCTACAAATTCTTGCACACTTCTTTAAAATTCAAATCATGTATACCTAGTTTAGGATATCAAGGGATAGCCAACAATAAGGTACTACAAATAAATGGTTTTTATGTAAGGAAAACATGAATATGAAAACACATAACCCCTAATTTTTTGATAAGTAATTGGATTTTTACTATAAATTGCCAAAAAAAATTGAAGGTAAAAAACTAGGCCAATGAGCTGACTTTGTGGATATTAATCCATAATATATCTATTATTATGTCAAAGTGTGTGAAGACATGAAGGCCAACTAAGCAAATAATTATTAATTTGTGAGGTATAAGTAAAGATCTTATACTTTGCAAAGAATGTGAAATGAATGTGCAAGTATTATAATATGCAAACTATTGTATGGACAACTTGAAAGTTATATGAGGCTGATGTGATGCAAGATCTAATGTATGATCCAAGAAAGTATTATATGTATACCTATACTTGTAAAGAACTTAATTGTATAATTTCATGTTAGGGCAGTGGGCTCTTCTTGCATACATTGTATTTATTCTACCAAATCCTAATAGGGTTGAGGCATCAAATAAGGCTTAGTCCTTTAACAAGGACTCAAGACACTATATGTACTTCATAAACTCCTAAGAAGGTTGATATTATTCTCAAGATTATTTTTTTTAGTTGTTCTTCTAGTGGATATCATCCCCACTAGAGTTTTCCCTTAGCTAGCGTTTCCCTAGTTAAAAAATAATGGTGTTATGAGTTCTCTATGTATATGGTTATATTTATTGTTCAAAATTGTTGGTTTATTTTCATATGCAAGTTATAAAGTAATTAATGATATTTAGTTGTGGGAAAAAGTTTCTAGAATATTGATTCACCTGTACTGCCCCCCCCACCCGCCCTCTTAATATTATCTATTTCTAACAATATGGAACACCCATTGTTGGCAATATTACAACATATACCAATTCTAAAGAAGAGGATGAAGAAGAAGAAATAAAAAAGGGATGAAGAAAAGAAAAAGATAGAAGAAGAGAAAAGGAAGAAATAAAGAGAAGAGGAAAGAAGAGGAAAGAAGAGGAAAGGAAGAAGCAAAGAGAAGAAGAGAAGAAGAAAGAAGAAGTATAGAGAGAAAAAGGGGAAAGCAAGAAGAAGCAAGAGGAAGAAGAAAGGAAGAAAGAAGAATAAAATCCTAAGTTGAAGCAGAGATGGAATATGATAATGCAAGAATCAACATTCTTTCCTAATCTGAAACATGTGGAAACATAATCTATGAAGATAGAGTTTTAGCATGAAGCTAACATACCTTATTTGCACCAGCAGTCATAATTATTGTAGCATCAGTAGCTAGCCCATTGTCAATATTCAAACTATTGTTAGTATTATCTAATGATGATGATGATCAGAAAGGATTGATGAGCTCCTTGAGAAAACTTCTAGAGAAGAACAAGTTAGTGAAGGATTTGGAGAGAACATTGATAGAATTCTTGGATATGAGGTAAAGGATAGTTCAAACAATATCACTAATGTAAAAGTGATACACTTTTTTAATGAGTCATGCTTGATCTATACTTTCCAAACCATCCAAATAAATTTGTTGCCAATCCAAACTTGCAGGCTAAGGAAAAAGAGTTGGTGAAATCTTTTGATGAAGAATTCACCACCTTGACAAAAATTGATTCAATATAAGCACAAACCAAGCATGATGCATGACTGTTTGATATAGTATGCACTAATGTGAGAAATTATATAACTTCACTTGACCATGCATCAAGGATTTGAGGAAAAATATTGATGAAGGTAAGAAGTTGTATGGATAGTGTACACTATCATACAAGTACCTATCAAATTTTGAGGATAAGATTAGAGGTCAAATGAGTGAGCTTCAAAGACTCACTAATAGGTTGTAGTTAAGAGAGGGAAGCATTGAATATTTTGGAACTGCAGTAAAGAATATTCACAATGCTATCAAAAGAATTGAAGCTGATAAGGAACAGGTAGTCCTAACATTTTGATCTACTCTTAAAGAAATTTTGTCACCTAAGATCAGCATTTTGTAGAGACAATTGGAGGAGTGTCTTGTAGCTAAGACCTCCTATGAAAAAATTTCCTATACCACCTTGAGCACGGTTGAAGTGGCATCCTATGCACTTTGCACTCTTGTCAGTATATTTGACACAATCACAAAGAATTGGAAGAAAGATCTGTAATGACTAAAACATGGTTTTGGAGAGTGTTTTCCTAGGATTACAAGTTGATCAGTGTAAGGCCACACAGTATTTGTATACAGTTTTTGACACCTTTGTCATTGATGCTAAAGGGGGAGAAGTATATGTAAGGAAAATTGTATATGTTTATGATGTTTAAGGGAGAAGTATGGAAACTTGCATATGCATATGTAAGGGGAGTACACCTATATACCATTGTAAGGAGTCATAAGGAATGTAATGATCCATCAAAACATAAATAAAATATTTTCTATTTTGAAGGGGATTTTTGTGTAGTTACCTTTTGTATTAATTTTTATATGACATCAGTTTGGGACTTAGCCAATTTTCCCAAATGTTTCCATCAATGCCAAAGGGGGAGATTGTTGGCAATATCATCAGTTAGTTTTCTAGAGTGTTGTCATTTATGGAAACCTATATTTAGTATTTTATTTATGTATTTATAGTTAGAAAATTGTCTAAGTGTTAGACAATTTGCAACAATACTGAGACAGATGTGATGTGTGTAGATGACACACTTTGAGTTATCTCATGCGTAGTTGATGATCAATAGATGACAATATGGTGATGACATATGTTAGTGTGTAGACCTATATGGACTCTATGGTGTGAGTTACGGTTGATTTACAAGTTTTGGTATTATAAGAATATAATAGAGCATATCAAAGAACTGGATTGTATGACTTAAGGAATTATTTTGGTGACAAGATAATTACTAAGTCATAATGGACCAACATACTAGATGTTTACCCTAAGTCAATTTATATTAAGTTAAGTGTCTGAAGACATTAAGGATGACTAAGCAGATTTTTATCAATTTGTGTGATATAAGTAAAGATCTTATCTTATGCAAATAGTGTGAAGGGAAGTTAAAAAGTGATGTAAATTATTGTTAAGAATTTTTTTTTATATGCGAGCAATATGTGATGTGCAATATGATGTATGATCAGAGAAAGTGTGAGATACAAAAAGAAGATAGTATTGTATGTATACCTAATCTTGTGAAGAAATTAATTTTATAATTGCATGTTGGGGTAGTGGGCTCTTCTTGCATAAATTGCACTTGTTCTACCAACTCCTAATAGGGTTGAGGCTTTAACAGAGCCTAGTCCTCTAACAAGGACTCAATACACTATATGTATTTTGTTGGTGTTTGAAAACGTTACCCATTTCCAATTACCCTGATGAGAAAAAAATGCATCTAGGGGCAGCTAACTCCCATTATCAACACATCCATTTAGACACCAGGCCAACTATAAGGCATGACCCTTCTTCTACTTCAGGCTCTGCAAAACCTAGGCGGGTAGACCTGTAGATTCTTTATATGGTACCAGTTGTCAAAGCATACACTGAATCTAATATGAAGCAAATAAAACCCTTATTTCTCCTAATAACTTATGAAATAACATATATCTGCAGTAGCTAGATGCAAAACAATGAAATTCATAAGCTGAGTGAGGGCATTCTGTTTATAGCTCTTCAACATGAAAGGGAAATTCATTTGATTAAAGATGTTGATTCAACAAAACCTCAAAAATGCAATAGTATAACCAGTGATCCTATAAATGATCAGTGCCTAATCCATTGGGCAATTCCATGAATTCAAAACATACATCTGTGACATCAGGATGTATCTCATATACCCAGACATCAGATCTATCCAACCACCTTGTGATTCAGACATCAATGTTCATTCAAGTTTCATTCTCACAAAATATCCTTCTCAAACAACCAGTAACCTTGTTTAAACATATCGGGCATTTACTTGGCCCTTTGGTCCAATAGCAAGATACATTAAACATACAACCTGAAAGGGATGCAAATGGGTCTCAAATCTTTGTTCCAAAACCACATAAGACTTACAGATTGTTGAGACAGGAGACAAGAACCAGAACAAAACTAGTGAGATTGTTGCTCATATGTATTCATTTCCTTGAAACTATACATTCAGATGCATAAGATTAAAACATGAAACAACCTAATATCTCAAAATTATCTATATTATCTCTACAATGCTGTTCACATGAGAGTTCTGCTGAAGAAAATGGTGTCACAGTCATGGAAACATGTCAAAATACTGGAACCAATGGTCTCACAGTGCAAAAACTATGATCCCAAATGGTATCACAGCAATGAACTTTTTTCTTCCCAGAAACTGGAACCAACTGGTTTCTCAGTGACAAAAACTAGAACCCTTACAAATGAAAAAAGAAAGAAAGATATAGCAAGAAATGAATTCCCGAATCTGATATGCAATTGCCAGGTGTCCACTTGAAATCCAATCCTCTGTAACTGAAAAACCTCTTTCTTCTTTCATCCCTTCTGATCTGATTTTGTTTCATCATTAATCTGTAACAAAATTGCAAAATATCCTTGCCTAATGATGAAAACCCTTTACTTGCCAAAAAATCCAATTGCCCCATGAAAAAGCCAGTGAAAATGAGTTTTTACTGAGTAAATCAGAACAAATTCGACCCTAACTGCATTTCCATTTCCTTCTACTGATATCCAGGTCATTATCTTGACAAAAAAACAAATCTGAACTTCCTGGTATGAATATGGTTGCACTTTAGGTACCTGATAGAAAACCTTGTGTAGCTCAAATTGACTAATACCTGTGCAAAAACCGACTCCATATTTGGAAAGTTTGTCTTCTCCCAATTTCGGCGATATATAACATTGCCTATTTTGCCTCCAGGAAACCCCCGAAAAAATCATTTTGAAAATGACTCCTCTGACTTAAAGTTCATCCCTGCACATCTTTTAATTTAAAATCCAAAAATTTCTAAAATAATCTAATGTCTTAACATTAGAATTAAAGCCTTATTTGATTTTAAAAACTGACATGCAAACCCTTTGAGAAAAAAAACTTTAAAATTTACTTTAAACCCATTTTAAATATTTCCTTTATGAACTCCATTTGGGTCAAAACTCTGTTGACCAAGTGACACATGTCACTCACTGATTGGCTTGCCTGATTTGCACCATCTGCCACGTGTCATCTTCTCGCTAACTCGCTATGTTAATTGTCGTGCATCTTCCACTTGGTGAGTAAGCGAGAAACGTTGGATCTGCCACGTGGCACAATCTCATTACAACTGATCCGATCTCGCCATATTATGGCCTGCTTGCTCAACCATCTGCCACTTGGCGCTACTTGATTTTTTGTCAGATCGGAAATAGGACCCACAATGCTTTACTAACTTCTCGTCGGGTTTGAAATTTTTCGGCTAGTCGCTATGTCACTAGCTGGAATTTCTTAAATTTTTCGGCTAGCGCCATAGGGACTAGCCGGATTTTTGCTTTTTTGGCGGGCTTCAAATTGATGACATCATCCTTTATTGCTTGGTATATTCTGTCAAAAGTTAGAACATTTGCATGCCGACCGAGAGGGGCCCACCACCTCCAACTGCTGCCTTTAAAAGCCCACTCTTTTCAAGATACCATACGACTTGTGTCTCGTTGTATTTAAAGATTCCGAAGTCTTCCCATATAATCAATATGGGACTAAGCCTTTAAAGATATGCTATATGCTATTTTACTGCCCGCGGATTCTGTTTAGCTACTCCCTATTTGAAATGGCATGAACTGTATTCTTGTTCAGTGCAACAGCTTCTCTTTTCTTCACAGGTGGACTCATTTTAATATTTGGTGCAGTTGGATGTTGACTGCATTCTTCTTAATCATAGAAGCTCTTTTTACATGCTTTGTCCATAGTTTTTTCAAAATACCCTGCGGCTCGTGCATGGATTTACCTTGTTACATGGCGCTGATTGTTCTTAGCTCAGCGTGGGCCTTTTTAAACTTTGACAAGCAGACCAAACTTCTGAATGCGAGGACTTTGTTTTAATGGCTACTGTAGCTTCTACATGGTGTGTGAAGGCTCTTCTTCCTACTGTCGTGGGTTATGCCCTTTTATTGCATGGTCTTTCAATGACTGAGCTGGCTCCTTGTTCCTTCACTATGAGCATTTTCTTCATCATAGCCGGTTCTTTCATTGCTATGCTATTATGTGCTCCTCTCATATAAGAGGGGAGAGCCATGTAAAGACATGACATATCTGCAACATTAAATTGTGCATCCAAATCTGCTTGTCCTTCAATAATTCCTATGAGCTTGTGCACACGTTCTTTCAATTTCTTCCTGATGGACGTCTCCTACAAAACATGGATAACATGTTGTCTTGGGCGTAAGTTTTGAAAAGAAAAACCCTTACTTATTGCAATTAAAGCTCTTGCTATGGATGTTGTTCTACTTTCATCCTTTTGAAACAGAATGACAGATATATAAAACACATTTATTATTAAGGCTATTATCATTCTTTGTTCAAAAAACATCTTTAAATTCTCTCGAGCTCTATCAGTCTTGCTGGATTCAATCGGGCCCCAAAGTGGGTTCGGCTAAAGAAATATTTCGTTTTCGAACAACTGATATGGTGAATTGATCCATCAACCATCTCGAACTGATTTGAATCAATTTCGATCACTGAGAAATCAAATAAAACCCATTTTATCACTTTCTGCTGATTGTCAAATTTGATGTTAGGAGGCCTATTGACTGCCTTTAAAAACTGACCTGAACTGATAACTAGACTTTGAAAATTGACCCACTAATTCTCTGTTATGCACTCTTGCACCCTGTCGAATCTCGTCTCATGAAAAATTCGAGGTCAAAAGATACTGACCATCAAAGTTTCCTTCTCAGAATCACCTGCATAAAAATATGTCAGAAAACACTAAACTAGGTTTGGATTTGGCCTAGAAAACTGAGCAAATAGACACTTGAGGTTCTAAAAATGGGGGTACTGGTTCTCAGTCATGAGGACATTACGGATACACGATTTGGGCTTATGACGAATAATAGGGCGCAAATGGTGATCAGTCAAAGTGGGCTACTCAAAATTTTGCAACTATGAACACTGACAAAACATTTTTTGCGAATGGAAAGGACCTAGAAAAGTGTGCAAATGGAT
Organism: Cupressus sempervirens; assembly: GCA_028749045.1. Taxonomy (NCBI): domain Eukaryota; kingdom Viridiplantae; phylum Streptophyta; class Pinopsida; order Cupressales; family Cupressaceae; genus Cupressus; species Cupressus sempervirens. Next base: position 61,694,322 of record CM053788.1, on the reverse strand, counting down.
TTGTCATGACTTGCAAACTGACACTCTTGTAGTATTTTTGGAGTACAATACAAGGGTACAAACCATTCTATCTGACCAATCACGGGTTCTAAATTATAACGCCACAAATAGGGGTACTGACAAATCTGCAAATACTGACACCAGTAAAAAGTTACAAATTGCGTTTGGAATCACGTTTGAAAACTGATCAAACGAATTCGTCAAGACATAAAAATTGATACATAACAAGTCTCTGACGTTTACAATACAACGCAAAAGGAATTTCATCATTCGGGTCAACTTGGTCAAAAGTTATTATGGGTCAAACAGGGCTTCCCAGAATTATGAACATTTTGCAAATGTGTGAAAATAGTAACTAACCAACTTTGAGGGATTAAAAACCTAGACAAATGGATTCGAAATGACTGAAAATCTGAAACATAGGTTCTTGGGCATGGACACTAGACACTCCCAAAGTGGGGAATCACAAAACATTTTTGGGTGCGGGATATTCATTTGCAAACAAGGCCTCTTATCGTTGTTTGACACTAAGGTGAAAATGCAAAAATGATACTAGCTCAAAATAGGACTTCGTGAAACAGCTCGGCATGATGTTTTAGCTTCATAGAACACATAGACACACTAAATGAAAGGTGTTAGAAACATTAAACACCTCTTAGGCCCCAGAATGACAACCAAGTACAATCTCATTTAAAAGCATTTAAGGGCTTGATTTTTTCAAAATTCTTGAGATGTGACTAAAAATGAAGCATGCAATTTTTAGTCCCAACATATTTCATAGACCCCTAACAAGGTAAATATCCTTAACATGGTTCTTTTATTTAGTGGATCATCTTGTGGGTATCATACCCACTAGGGTTTTCCCTAAGCCAGGGTTTCCCTAGTTAAAAAATAATTATGTTATGAGTTCTCTATGTGCATGGTTATATTTACTATTCAGCATTATTGGTTTACTTTCATATGCAATTTATAAAGTAATTAACAATATTCTATTGTGGGAAAGAGTTTGTAGAATATTGATTCACCCCCATCTCAATAATATCTATTTCTAACAAAGCCCTAGAGAAGTTCACAAGGCCTAATTAAACTATGTGAATTAAAGAATATAAAAGAAGAAAGAATCTTTGAATGGGTTTGAAATGTCTTTAACAAGTGATCTTTGACAGGTGTCCTACAATCAAAATATTAGCAAGTTTGTGTATTTTTTTCAAGGTTTCTTCAACATCCATCTTGCAAATTAGCATTATGCTATTCCAAAAATCATAAAAGAATGTTTTAGAAAATAAAGGTTACCAAGAAAAAGTAATACTAAATGTTAAAATGCAAAAATTTACAAACAGTGCTGGCCAGGTTCGTGTGAGGCTTTGCATAGGGTTGCATGAGGATTTTCTTTTTTTCATTCAAGAGAATGACTTCTTCAAGAGAGAATATGTATTTATTCACATGAGAAAGTATATAGGACCATGCGAGAAAACAAAATTATCACATGAGAAATAGACTTTCTGGGTGAGATTTCTTTGTAATGTATGGAAACTAAATGTAGAATATTAAAAAAAGATAAATGAAGTTAGAAAATTATTTTTTTTGACCCAAACTGGGCACCAAAAATGTGGGTGTTAAATAGGGGTCTTTGATTTAACCACATACTTCAACATAGTCATTACTTGTCAAGTTCATCTAGAAATGGATATGAGATTGTTCATCCTAAATGTCTTCACAATGAGACCTATTGCCTTCTAACTTGATGGGGTTTTACTATCTACTCTCAAAATCAAGGGTTTAGTAACCAAACCAAATAGAATGAAGGGTTTTAATAGCTATATGCATGAATATTTAAGCTAAAATGTATGTAGATCAATCTATGTTTTTGAGATTTTCTTTATGCAAATGGATATGAATTAATCTATATGAAATGAAAATTAATCTTCATTGTCTTCCTCTTTACATTTGTTTATGCCTCTTTGTCCAAACCTCTTCAACCTTCAAAGCATATCGGTATGCTTCTTCCACACTATCCATCTTTACATAATTGATCTCATCTTAAATTGATGTCCTCAAGCCATTTAGGTATCTAGAAACTTTTTCAACATCATCATCTACTTGTCTACATTTTATTTATAACTTGCAAAACTCCTTAGTATAAGCCTCCACATTCATATCCTTCTACCTCAAGTTTTGCATTCTCCTCAACAAATTAACATGGTAATCTATAGGGAGGAACTTCTTCTTTAGTTTACCTACCATCTTCACCCAAATTCTAATCTTTTCTTTTCCTTTTTTTTGTCTATCTATTTGTAAATGTTCCCATTAAAGCAATCATGTGCCTTCAATTTGGTAATTGATATTTTCAATTTCCTATTATTAGGGGTTCCTACATACTCAAGAGATTTTCCATCTTAGAGATCTAATCCAACAAGGCATTGGTATCCAAATTTCCATCATAACTAGCAACTTCAGTAATAGGTTTAAAATTTTCCCTTGACAAAAATGTTAAAAGTATTTATTTATCTTGCTCTACTCTTAGGTTCCAGATTAGGTGCCGCCACCTCTTCATCATCACTAACATGATCAAGATGTACTCCACCCCTTTGGATTGTCTCAATGACATCTAATCTAGCTGCAATTTGTCTCAACATGTCCATAATCGCATTTTTTTGTTTTCCTCTACCTCAAACAATCTTAACAACACATTCTTGCAAAAACATAACCATCTACAAGCTATAGTTTAGAACTCAAATCTTCCACCCTATAGCCAATCCAACTAGGGTTCTCCACAATCCAAAATTTACATGAACTTAACCTTTCTTTGACAACACCTGATGCAAGGGTGGATGATAACTAGAGCCAAAGACTCACCAAATTACGATGCAACCTCACTGAGTTAACACAATGGGTGCACATAACCAACAAACAACACCAGAAGGAGAGAGATCCATACATCTTTATTAATTTAGTAATTTACTCCATATATGTTGGGTTATAAGGCCTTCCCAGTTTTGGTCAAATATAAATATTCAAATAAGTAGAATATATTCTTCATGTATGACACAAAATCTATGATCTCCTAGACTCCAAACTCTAACCCTACCCAAGCCTTAAGAATTCTCTCCACTTTTCTAAACCTAAGACTCGACCACTTTATTTATATTTGCCTAAATGGCTTATAAAAGATTCTATATTTGCATTGGATAAAGAAACAATCCAAAATATGTCCACACACTTCCCAATGATTGATCACATACATTAAATCAGGCACCACAAATTAAGCACACAAGTTGGCTCTCAAGAAGATCCAAATAGACAACTCGGTGAACAAAGAAACAAGACATCACCAAATAGACTCAAATAATCCATCAAGCACACTCAGTGAATGAAGGAACGGTCACTCGACAAACAAAGTAACAAATCACTTGGAAAATATGTGCACTGAGCCAAGTCAGGACAACTTGGTGAAAAAGGAAAAATAAAATCCATCAAGCCAACTACAATAATAGCTACCAAGCATGTCCAAAGAAGTAAAAAAAAACCTCCATTCCAAGAGAGAAAGATAACCTAACAATCTAGGATGCTCATTCATCATGTTGTAAATGAAATATCACTATTTGCATTGATTGAACTACAATATTTTAGAAAGAATGGAGATTTTTTTTTTTTTTAAAACTTATAATTTGAATGTAAACTTATTAGTATAAATGGATGATGGAGGGCTACCAATTATAGATAAATATTTTTAATTTAAAAAAGCTTCATTAATTTATTAGAATACAATTAAACTTAAGTTTTCCAATCTAAAATAATTATATCTTTGCAAAGGGTAATAACATGGGTAGGAAAAATATTCCAAGGGATATGTTCAAGTATATCAACAATTAAAATCTTTAGAAGTAATAAGATATGATTTTGTAAGGAAAACTACATGTGACATATGTGATAGAATCCCTACTTTTTTGCCAACAGTTGCCATAGTGTCACATAACAAGGAGTCTTTTCTTTTCATTCACCCATTACTTACAAACTTAAGAATTAACATATATTATGTTTATAAAAAAAATGTTTTCATTTTCACAAGTAACATAAGAAAACTAGCCAATCAAATGGAAATGAATAGAGTAAAGGATGATAAATGATATGGAAATATTTTAATCTAATTTTTTTTTTTTCTACATAAGGGGATGTTATGGTTTTTATAGATGATCAAAGCATGAAAGGTCTACTTCTAAGTAAGGTTATGTTTGTTGATAAGAAAATATTGAGAGAAATATCACTTTAATGCACTTAATTTTCAAACTTGAAATATTTATATTTAGCATTGTATTTTATGTATTTTGAGATACTAGAATGTGATATTTCCATGTTTATGTGGTGGTTTTAATATTGTATCTTATTAGGTGTATATACATTACTTCATCTACTAGATATTGAATATTTACACTAAAAAATTTATATCAAAATTTATGTAAAAGAAATTTTTCCATCTAAATTTGTAGATATGTGCTATTATGTATTAGCGTTATTTCAAATAGTTTATATTGGACTATTATGTTTGGTAACTGTTGTGGTTTCACAACACATGCCCCATTTCGCCTAGAAATGGGGACCCCCTGCTTTATTTTTTAGCTTTCTAGATCACTAGTCCAGGGTCTGAGCCTTTTTTAGGGCTTTTCCTAATGTCTTTGGCCAATCTGGGTCCTAGCCTAAAACCTAGATTTTGGAAACCAAAATTTTGAGGGAGAAAGTCAATTTTTTTGAAGGTTGGAAGCACACCTAGTGCACCTCACCAGGTGTGCTAGTGCACTAGTAGTAAGGGAGAGCAATTCCCTCTTGGAAGTGCCCAACAGTGTAGTTGTGAACTTCCAAGAGGTGTACTAAGTCCTGGGTCTATAAAACCGAAGACCCCCCACCCCTTCTCACCTTCATTTTACTCCTTTGAACTCCAACACCCACACCTGCACAACTCCTCAGGTGCGCTACTACACCTACTGCACCTAGTCTCCTCCACTCCACCTACACACAAAACCATTAAAAAAAAACACCAAACAAGAAGATGTACAACTGCACACCCATCCAAGGTGCATAGCTATGCACCTTCATTTTTGCATTAACATAAAACAAACATAAAACTCTAAAAAAACCTAAGTTTTAATCTAGTAAAATTTGCACAACTGCACACCTACTCAAGGTGTGTAGATATGCACCTTTATATGGACTAAGCACCCTTATTCTTTAAAGTATACATAAGGAGAAAAGTGCACCTAGTGCACCTCTAAGGTGCGCCAAGTGTGTTCTTTGTTTCCTATCAGGGTGAGAATTGAGTTTTTTAGATGTTTTTTAACACTCAAGGTTTCTGGGTTATATTATTGTCATTATTAGGGTTTATCTTTTTCATTTTTCTTTGCCTCTAGACTGATGGATCTTGATTCTGTGTAGATTCAATAGTTTCTTCATAATCCTCCCTCGCTGAAAAGATGGTCCCAAAACTAGTGATTTTCAAGTTTCAAGGTATTCCTACAACGTCACACTTCTAAGATGATTATTTAGAGATTCAAGACACTAAACTTAGCCATATTAACTATAATGCATTCCTCATGTTGTGCAAAAAACCCATGAAAAGGTCCCCATTGATATCTGCTCATATCCGATTAGGACTAGTCAATGCAGCATCACACCTAGTATTGGTACAATCCTTAGAGTTGATTATGGCACTGGCCAAAAATTGTCTCTAAGGACAAGGTTGTAAAGAGTATAAATAGAGAGATTGTGCTAGATCTCCAACCTAAAAACATAGAGAAGATATTCCATCTTCCAAGAGTAGATTAGTATATTAGATTGACCTATCACCAGGTGGAAAGATGGTATAGAGAACATGTAGAGGAAGCATCTGAAATCATGCAATCTTCATACCTCATAGAGAAGACTCCTCTTGGATACAAAGTAGGAAAAATGGATATGAAAAGGGGTTATATGAAGGAGGATATTGGATATTCTATAATACTTTTGAGTAGAGTCATGGGGTTACTAGCATTAGGACACCTAAACATATGGATGGTGTATTTCATTGAGACCATCAGAACAACGAAGATGCCAATTGATTGGCCTTTGATTCTTAGTGAGAACCTAGATGAGTAGCTAGTGATTGTTAAGAAATATCATATGTTCTACATGACATCTTATTTGGTGTACCTGTTAGCTTCAAGGGCAATAGACTATCTGGGACTATTTAAAAGAGCTAGCATGCATGATGAAAATGCATGGCCCTATATAGTATACCCCCAGTTGGTAAGGAAAAAGCTTCCAAAGCATAGAAAGGAATACAAGATAGTGAATGATGCCTTTATTTTCATGATTATCTGGTTCATTGAAGGGGATTATGTGAAAAGGATATGTTGGTCTGATATTTACAAAATAAAATTTTCCAATTCCTGGGTTAAAAATCAGAATTGAATTCATTATTTGCCTACTAGGGTTTTTTTTTATTTGGTCTTACATTATAATAACCTTTGAAAAACTTGTCAAACCCTAAGTCTTGCATTCCTTTTAAATTTACTCGAGCACAATGCTTTTCAAATCTTGAATATTCCATGCCCTATTAAATATTTTTGTGCCCCCAAGTGCCTTTTTCCTTTTTTTTTCATATCATCTGATCTTTATAAGATGTATAGCATGCACGTCATTGCCATGTGAAGATGCTAATGTTTTAACCATAGCGAGATAGTGACTGTTGTGAAATTAACTACTAGTATTGTGAAATGGAGGCACGATGCCAGGAAACTACATTATTTTGAAAAAGGTATCTATCCTTTCGGCACCAAATTTTAACAGAACATCAAAGGTCACTATGTCACAACTAGAAAAATAGTTGATCTCATCGGTAACGACATAGTTCCTTGCAAAAAAATGAGAAAGATAGGAGGTTATGAAAAGGATGGGCACTGAAATTCTTGTCATTAATATGGGTCATGTGACCTTATTTCTTTGTCAATAGCATTGATTGTAGTAATGATGGTGGACCTTAAAAAAATTCTTGATTACAGAATCTCTAAAGCTTTATGGAGGTTGCTATGTCATAATCGGAAAATCTTTGCACCTCATTGGTAGTGACATAGCATCTAGCCTAAAAATGTGCATATGGTGGGACCTAAATCATGAGCTGATACATCTAGGATTAGAATATTAATTTATACTACCAGCTCGACATGATGCTCCCATGTTAGTATTAAATGGACCCATGCCCAAGTTAGAAATTAGATGGTAGATTATAATCATTGGATCAAGATCATATCAATGATCATCGCCAAGTCACTATGAGAAGTTGTACACTATTTACCCAACATGACCTTGTGACTATGGGACCCACCATAGTTTATATAACTCTAATGCCTTTTTCCTCACCCTTAGACCAAGTCCAAATCTATGGCTATATCTTAGTCACTATGGAGATTTGTTCAATTGTTAAAGATAGTGACATAGTGAACAAGGAAAATGAAGAAAGGACCCACCACTCTAATATTAAAAATGCATTAAAATGTTTGATGTTAGATTGAAATGAAATCAATGGTTTTCACTATCTTCAAGAATTAGTGGGTCCAATTTAAAATGAAAATAGTAAAAGGAAAGTACATATGGAGAATTTTCATTGGTTTGACTACTAGCATGTCAAGTGGAAGATGAGTCATCACTATTTTTACAAGTAGATCATAAGATTTTTTGAGATCAATGGTGCAAATTTGAAAAGGGAAGGTAATGCCACTTTGTTTCACTTGTAGTTCATTAATGAGGAATGAAAGCTTTGCATACAAATAGAAAACAAAGTATATTGTAGAAGACATAACCATTTTCATATCACACAAACAAGATTTCAAGATTTCTGAGCAAAATAATTTACTAAGAATCTATTTTGAGCTTGATTAGAATGTGAATCAATTTTTTTTTTTTTTACAAGATGTTGCAGGATTATAGAGCAAGCAAGAAAATCAAGTAAGTTCCATATACTATAACCTTTGCAAGCAATCTTAGTTTCTACAAATTAGAGTCAATATGCCTCCAAAGAAGGTGTTCTTTGGGCAAGAGGATTATTTGGCTAGGAATATTCATGATGACCTACTTGAAATGCTCCCTGATTCCACCACTAAAACTATTCAAGTTAAAAAGTTAACGTCATTAAACCCTAGGCTCAAAGTCATAGATGGGTTATATGATAAGGGGAATCGGGTATGGGATGCCAAAACCTCTCAAACTGGTCTTTCTCTACGCAAGAAATGGTTTTCAAAAAGAAACTTATTTGCCCCACATGCCAATATTTGGAATTTTGATTTAGAAAAGTTAGTTGTTCCAAGTGTTTTTATGGATTATGACCTCTTAGAAGCTATTGCAAAGAATTATGATCAGCCAATTAGAGTAGTGAGAAAAGTTGATGGTGAAATTCTGATAACAGTTAGCCTCGAGGAAGTTTGAGAGGTATTTGGTTTAGGGCCTTTGACAGATTATCATGTGCCCATTGACCTAAAAGAATTAGAAAAGGAATATATGTCAAAGAAGGATGTAGTCAGGTAGGGCGCACTAAGGGCACATATAGGCAAAATTGGAAATTTGCCAAAAATAACAACATCCTCTAGGGAACCCTTCAAAAGGGTGTACTCCAGTACCAAGGCTGTGGAGGCATATAGGACTCTATGTAAAGTTTTTGGAGAAGATGAGAAGGAGTTTATGCCAGCATGTTTTATGTACATGATTACTTAGATTTCATCTTTTGGTGTGGACATTTTTTTTAATTTTGCCTCCTTTTTGGCAAAAGAAATTCACAGTGCCCTATTTGGGATTGCGAAGGGTAAGGTGGATAATATTTTTGGTCACTATTCTTTGTTAATGCATATGTTTTTGTTCAAGGGAGTAACATATTTTCATAAAGAAATGAAGTTGAACAGAGAACAGGATGGAGAAGCACTATCAATCTAGTTATGGAGTGTAGATATGACCTGGGATGTGGAAAATGCTAGCTTTGTCAAGTTTGATAGGTACTTTGCCTCAAGGTTGAGGTGCCTTTTATTAAGTGACAATCCCAAAATGCCCAAGGCATTGGCAAGTCTTATTAGACCCTTGGACAATCCTATTGGCTTGAAAGTTTCACATAATTGGGGAGACATCATCCCGTATTCAATCTCAACTATCATTAGGATTTATGGTTTCAGAGGTACTCCCCATGTGTTACCTTACCAAGTGCATTTAAAAGTAGGAGTACCTAAATTTTGGTGGTAGCTAGGTGGATTAGAGGAAACTTATTTGTTGAAAATGGGTAGGGGCTCAATATTCCCCACTTGCAATATAGCCCACCAATTTGTGATCACTAAAGGGGGTTGGCTTTCTCTAAATAAAATTTTAGATCAGTACAAGATGGTTGTTTCTCAGCCCCATTTTTTTGATACTAAGGGATTCTATCATTTGGCCTTTAGTCATAGAATTGAGCTTGGCAAAATTAACCATCACTTTTATTTTCCTAAAGACATAGTAAGATATGAATACTTCTTACAAGAACAGGAAACAAAGAAAGAAAAATGGAGAGTACTCTCAAGAGTTTTGGAATTTATTCATTATTTTGATGAAAAATATATTCCTCTAGGTAATGCCCTTATAGAGGCTGATAGGATAAATAAGTTCATGCTTACTTTCCCTAAAACAATGGAAACTATGAATGAAAAGATGCAAATTTTTATTAATTCTTTTCCAGATAAGGCCAAGGAGGTAATGAGGAGACTAGGATTCACTCCCAATCTAGGGGCAGGTCAATTGACTATCCAAAAAAATCTAGGATACACTATCATTCAAAATAAGAAGACCAATGTGGACAAAGGAAAACAAATAATTGGATCCACTAGTGTTGTCTAGGAAGAGAGACCTCCTGAGCACTCCCCTAAGAGGCAAAAAATAATAAGTGACCAAAGTCCTCACATTGAGTAATATTCACCTTCATAGACTTCTCTAAGGATTGAAGAGGAATAGGTTACTAGGGAGAAAATTCAATAACTGGGGTCACAAGGAGGAGTTTTCATTACTTGGGTAGAATTAGATGAAGAAATCCCCAAGAGCCTCCTATGCCAAGTTTAGATTTAATAGTAGCAAATTATAAAGGAAGGGAATTAGACCTTGTGTTAGAGCAAGCTAGTCATCAATTTTTGTTAGATGATCGTTTTGTTTAGTCTAGAGCTTTCCACCAGTTTGCATGGAGAACTAATATAGGAAAGTATGAGAAAAGGTGAAACAAGTTGAGAATGGAGCATCTAGAGCTAGAGGAGGCAACCTTGCAAAATCAAATAAAATAATAGATGATACAAGAATTCCAAAGTATAACTCCTAAAGAGGGGAGACATATGGTAAAAGCATTGAATATTTTATTATTACCCAATTTGGATATAGCTGATGCTTTGATTTTTAATTATGTTTCAAATAAATTGGATTTACAAGACCAGAATAAGAAAGAATTCATAGGTACTACTTTCAGTGAGGACCAAGCTACTCTAGTTATATGGTCATTAAGGAAGGGATCTAGGGTTGTTTCATCACAGCCAGATGACTCAGGGTTGATGGGAAATATCATTGTGAGAAGAGTAGTAGATACTTCCCATGTGTAGACAGCTCATATGGGTGTGGAAACATTTTAGTTTTTTTTGGCCACTACAGAAAAGGAAGAAAAGATAATTTTTGAATTGAAGAGTAAGTATGAGAGTGTTTTGCAGGCTTATAATAAAGAAGTTCAAAAAAGAATTGAACTTGAAACTAAGGTAATGAGGAGGTCTTCTAGCCCAAGAATCACATATCCCTACCCTCCTGTGGAACCTTTTAAATACACTCCTCTCATAGAGATGCCAGATACCCCACAATGGCCACAATATTACACTGCTGAAGACTTTGAAGAAGAAAAGAGCAAATTGTGGGCACTAAATGAAAAGAAAAATATATAATATGAAGATAAATTGAGAAAAGCTCTTATGTATCTAGGAGATAAAATTGAATGGCCATTATTTTATGATCAGCTAGCGAGAACAATAAACATATAGGATGAAATGAAAGCCAATGATGAGGCCTTGAAGCTTATTGTGAATAAGTGGGGAAAGAGGAGGAAAGAAGTGACATTCTTGTGTTACTCTATTATAAGATCTTTGTATGATCAGATTGAAAAGACCTATGATATTGCTAATGATCTCCCAGAATTTGATGATAAAAGAGTTCACCTTCAGAGAACAATAGTTGGCTACTTGAATAAATATAAGAGTTAGAAATTTGATTTATTCCCCCATGCTCTAGAGAGAAAGAATAAATTAAAGAATAAAGATGAATGTGCCAAAGAATTAGATGATTTATATTGTCCGAGAATGAATAAAATCATCAATGAAATAGGACATGCATTGTGGTCAATATTATTTGATTCTTTGAAACATGATTTTATCAATATTGACAATGAGGGTGAATATATTATCAAGAAGAAACAAAATATTTTGCAATTTGATTGGCTATATGACACACTTTTGAACAAGTGGAAGGAAAATATTGCTTCTGATGAATAGTTTGAAGAAGTTGAAATAGATGATGATGAGGTCTAGGAGGATGAAGTAAAGATTATTGATATAAAAGCACCAGATTAGAGAGAGGACAAGGATAAAGGTCAGCAATCAATTTCAGTCATAGGTTTAGAGGCCTAGGATGTGGACATGACAAGGGAACAAACAAGTGTAAAAGTAATTTTGTTAGTTCAGGATGAAAATAGTGAAAAGCCTTAGGTAGAAATTGATTTGCAAGTACTACAACAAGATTCATTATTGGCTAGTATAGTAGCTTCCTATGCTAAAGATTCAAAATACCAATGGCAAATAAAAGAATGAATAACACGAGGAGATGTAACAAAAATGGGACCTACTAAAGAATTACTTGATGTATTAACTTTCTGTTACACAAATTTTTTGTCCTTATGTGGTTGTTTGCAAAGTTTAAAATATCTTTGCCAAAAATATAGCTATCAGTCACAATTTCCCTTTGCTTGTTGTAACTCATGTCTATATAAGTGAGTTTTCAAGGCATTTTGATGATCTAAGAGTTGTATAATTTTTGTTTTGTTCAAGAAAAGTATAGTCAGTCCACTTGTGTGTAGTTGTTTGGAGTTTTATTTTCAAGTCTTGTATTTTCTGATGCTTATAAATAAATGACAAGATCAACAAGATATTTAGAGTTTCATTGAGTTTCTATTGGTTGTTGTATCGATCTATTCAAAGGATAATACAAAAGGGTACTTACATTATGTCTGTCTTATCAATTTTTATCTCCATTTTATGAGCTTCTTTACTCTGAGGTCAATTAAATAAGGTTTAATTGAGTGAATGCAAGCTAGATATGTTGTATGCTGAGTTTATTGGTGGTTTTGATTCAAGGAATTAAGGAAGTTCTCCAATAAGTTAGTAGGTTATTTGAGTTTATAGAGAGGATATTTCATAAGAATGGGAATTGGTGATTACAGTTGATAAATTCATCTACAAGTTATTTGAATTAAGATCCCCTGCTAGTAGTTGACTCTATGTAACAATGGATAAGGTACTGATTATATAGATCAAATATAAGTTGAAGTAACTCTTGCCACACATATCCAATTTATATTCAAATTCTAAATTTATCAAACATTATATCAAGTATATAAGGGTGGTCATCATCTATGTGTGATATTCATGAGATATTGTTAGCTACTATAGTTCATGTTTATTTCACATATATTAGAGAAATTGGACCACATCTGCTATTTTAAGGATTAAGGGTAAGAGTCTAAAAGTAAATTAAAATCCCTAAAGGTACTCCCACCTTGGTTTTGTAGAGCCAAAAGTGTAGGAGGCATAGTGCTTCATACTAGTTGCCTAGAGACATAGTGTGTTATACTAACCATGGGCATTGGCTACCTCTAGGTATAATACATTTTGTTGTCTACTAGTAGTAAATAATCACCATTAAATTAGGATCCAATAGGATGTCAAATATGGTAGCAACAAAGGTTTCAAAAGTTGGTGCCTATTACATCCAATTTACGACATTCACTTATTTTGGGGTAGTGGGTATGACTATAAATCCCAAGAAGATCCCTAGGTATCTAGGTGACAAACTTATATTGCTAGAGATTGCTCAACAACTCTTGTCAACGTATGACAGAGTAAGGAAGCAACACAAGATAACCTAGGTGTGGCCCATTACTATAAGACCATTTAGTGTGGTTCTAAGATGGGATATTCCATCTTTTGAGCCTAAGTGGGATTAGTATCTATTGGAGGAATATAACTATCCTCATCCTTATTTTGATAACATTGGAAGAGTGCAACACTTAGTGGGCAAAACATTCCAATATAAAGATGCAATTATGGACCATTAGATCAATGCAGTAGACGACTACAATATCTGTATAAGGGATTATTGTAGGATTAATCTCTATTTGGAAAGCAATTCTTTGAAGGTAAAGGTTCCTATAAAGGTAGTACAACAAGATACTAAGGATTTCCAGGATCCATTGTATAATAAAGACAAGATTTTTGATTGATCCATTATGAATGCAAAGATTGATAAGGAAGAAAACTCAAATATTAAATACAAGGCTAGACACATCATCAAATTGACCATGGATTGGATCAAAATAACTTTCAAATTGGATCTAATTTCTAAAGTGGTATTTTTCCATGCTATAGCCTACCTAGGAAGAGGCAGAGGAGCCAAGGTAATAGAGCCTACTTTCATAGCTCAATTTCCAATGAGGTCAAAAATAGTGCACCAACTTGACAAATAAGTTGGATATTATAGGGCATAGAAGGGTAAAGGAAAGAGGAAGAAAAATTCTCCCCAACAAGATAAGCTAGAAGAACAACCAAATCAAGCACCACCACAATAGGAGGCAGAAAATGTACAAGGGTCAGAGAATGTGGAAGCTATGTAGACCTAGGATAATCCTCAAGTACCACTATTGAAGAAGGGCAAGGAGGAGTTGAAAAAAAAGTACAAGAAGTAAAAGCCTACCCATTGGCTCCTAAAAGAAGGAAGATCAAAACTCTGGCCAAGAGGAGATGAAAGGTGATTAGAAGAGTTATTATGTTTCTATCAGTCCCTAAGATTATCCCTGAAGGAGAGGAAGAAGAGGATGATGAAGATGAAGAAGATAAACTTCCTCTAAGTCAAAGCTCATCTTGCTAGGGCAACAAAGTTGGAGTAGAGAAGAAGCTCCACCATTACACCACCATCCATTCCAACTCAGCCTATTTAGTATACTACTTTAGAGGATGAGATATAGTAGTGGATTGATGAGTAGGAGGGTGAAGGGGCTGATGTCTTTTAGATGTCATATTTTTATTTTATGTAGGTTAGTACTAAACCAGTGGGAGATAAGATAAGGGATACTCCAACTAATCAACCTCAATAGGAGGATTGGAGTCATTTTCCATCTCAGCCACAAGGACTTGAAGTAGCTTCACCATTTCCAAATCAAGCTACATTTTGCATGGATAAAGGTTCAACTACTCATCTTCCTCCGATCAATGAAGAATAAAAGGTCCAAGTGGAATAGGAGGAATAGGCATGAAAAATACTCATCAATGAAGTGTTAGAGGAAGGTCAAATATGTCAGTAACCTTAGAAATCTTCCCAAGACATAGAGGTGAGAACTGTGGACTCCATAGATACAAAGACTCCCAATGTGGATCTCTCAAAAAAAGAAAAGACGCTAGAGAGGAGTGATAAGGGAAAGATTATAGTAGATCAAACTCCTTCTTCTTCAAAAGGTAAATCTCCAATAGAACAGTCTCCAAGATGGTTGAGGAAAGGGGTGTTTAGAAAAAAAAAGTAGCAATATGATACTGAGGAAGAGGGAATAAGAGAATTGATTGAAGCTCTTAGAAAACCTGAGTCACCTCCAAAAGATGCACATGCATTGGCCTTTATCATGAGTTATCAAAATAAAGATTTGTTTTCTCATGTTTCTATCACTCCTTGACATGTAGATATTGAGGAATCAACTCCAAAAGATTATCAAATTAGGGAGGTTGTGCTTGGGAAACCTCCATTAGACATTGTTAAGTTAATGGTTACAATGGGAATCAAAGTGTTTAGGCACTTAGAGCAAGATGATACAGAATTGATAACACTTCGAAAGTAGAATGAGATCCTAAAGAGGTATCTAAATGAAGTTTTTTGTCCATTAGAACCTAAAAATCCTAAGGAGACTTTGAATGTGGCATTGTAGAAAAGGGATAAGGAGACTGTACAATTAGATCCATTTTTGAAAGCTTGTCAACAATGGCAAGAAATTTTTGAAGAAAAAGGTGTGCAAATTATACAAGGAAATCTTAAACTGCTACACTATATGTAGAATAATGTAGATAAGTTGGTGGCCATTTTGAACTAGGATTTTGGGTTAATGGACAAAGTACATACCTGGGGCAAAGACCTGCAAGCATTATAGTCAATCAAGAGACAAAGGTATTGGATGTTAATGAAGGTATATACAACTAAAGAGTTAAATAAAATTGATGATTGGATAGAGAATATTTTGGATGGCAATAAAGTAATGGAAACATTACACATAGATATTCATAAGCTCAAGGATAAAACCCAAGAGCAAAATTTGGAAGCAGAGAAACATTATAGTGATGCACGCTTAGGTATTTTTTAAGATGATCCAAGGGAAAAATTTATGGCTATAGAAGTAGTTGTTTAATAGTTTCAATTTTTTTTTGAATAATCTTTTGATCATGATGATATTAGACAAGCATTTAGGACTGAAGAAGCATTACTAGACTTGGATGTGAAACTTGGAGATTTTGTAGAAACTCGCATCGAGGTGGGGAACTATTGGAAAAAGGTGAAGGATAAATATGAAGCTTTATATTTTCTAGATGTGACCCAAGTCATGGATATTATTGATAAATTCAAGAGCAATCACCTATATATAGCTCTGGTATAAAGTGGAACAAAACCCATTAGCTAGAATTTCAGTTTTAACACTTGCTTAAATTTTGCATTATTTGAACTTGCTTCCAAGGTGCACAGGTGCACCAGGTGTGTTGATTCCAAGGTGCATTTTTTTGGGGTGCTTCAAATTTTTTTGAAGAATTCACAGGTGTGCCGATAGTTAACTACTAGTTCTAAATTTAGAGCTTTCCATGCATCAAAAATGCATTCTGACGACAATATAACTCCTACAGACACCTAGTGGAGATGAAGCTTCTATTTTTGGCACTTCCAATCACTCCTACATCACTAAAGGATTTATTCTTCTTATTTTCTTAGTCTTTCTTTTTTTTAAGACATATAAAGGCTCATGCATCCATTTAGTGATAAAAATATGCATGGAGTACTACTAAGCACCAGTTATAGAGTTAGTTTGTACATAAATAGATTTGTTTTATTAGTTTAGAAGCATATGTTTGTTGGAAATACTCAAGACTAGCTAGGTTACTAGGAGGTGAGGGGTGAATTAGTAACCTCAAAAAATTTAAATTTATTTAGCACTTAACCATATAAATCATTCAATATTCATTCTTCTAATCTACATCATGCATGAGAAAAGATAACCATTCATAACACATGGACAAAGTATATTGGTGACCCAAAAACCTTCCAAATAGAAAGTAAATTTGGGGCGGGGATGATACCCACAAAAATTAACTACTATAGTATAAAGTTAGCCTATTAGGGCTTACATTGATCACTTTTGATGATCTAACCTATTAAGAGCAATTTGGACTACAAGGTCTACCTTGTTAGAGGTTTTACAAACATACAATGAAGTATGCACTCTGTTAAGAGATTTAGACAAAGACTGTTAAGTCTCCCCTGTTAAAGGATTTAGAAAACTGATTCACCTATTAGGGTGAAATAGTAGATTTGACTTACAACTTGATTACTGAATAGATCTTTGAAGTACATCTCACCTCTTATGACTGATATGTCTTTGCTACTCCTTGTACACCTTGCTAAATACTCTGCTCTACTACTTATTCACATTCACTATTCTTTAAACATTACATGTCCATTCCTTAACATACTCATGATGATATTTGCAAATGATACAATACATTTCATAAATACCATTCCAATAATTATAATTGCAAGGTTGGCTAAAACAAAAGTAAACAAAATTTTACTGAGTCGGCCAAATAGTAAAAAACTTGAGCTCTTTAAGCTGACTTGGTGACCTTCTGATACTCAACATCCATTGCATTACTTGGCATCACCATGTACTCGGTAGAAGTAGAAGCTCAGTCCATACTAATCACACAACATAGCTTGGAACTCAGTAACCATTGGAGACTCGGTAGATATAGTGTTACTTGGTAGATACTAAATCCTTTGTTTACCTTTCTATCACTCAGTAAACACTACAAATCCATCATTTAGTAGAAACTGGCTTCATATTGCACAAACTGATAACTTGGTAGACCTGTGAAACACGATCACCATTGCCTATTTGGTAAACACTGTAAGTTTAGTAAACACTACTGAACTGCACATTCACTTGGTAGCTTCAGGAATACTTGGTGTGAATTGCTTAATTACTAAACTCACAAGGTAACCATTGAATGCTTGCTATAAATATAGACTGAGTGATGAGCTCGGTAAGCATTCAAAATTGAATAAGTGTTGTCACTAATGAAAAATACAACATAATGCCAAAAATCTCCCCTTTTGGCATTAGTGACAAAAACACTTATGAGCCAAAACTTATGTACACTAACATTCTGATTTATGATTTTTCAAAATTGATCTTTGTAAAGCTGTTGTATATACATATCTTACATATCTCCCCTATACATATGGTATAATATATACATAGATTTTATCTATACATATATAAATTTATTTTCTCCCTTGATTTCTACACAAGTCTCTTACTATCTCTTACTCCCATGTGATCTTACTATCTTCATCCTCCCCCTTTTTGACAATAATTCCAAAGGGTATATGAAATATATTCAAATAGAGACATCAAAATGTGAGAGAAATTTAGAGTGTACCTTGAGAATAAGAGCCAATTTCTTATCCCAATTATCTTGCAAAATCTTGTAGGTGGAGAGTGCCACTTGAACTTCTACAGAAAGTTCAATCATATGATCTACTATTTTTGACCAATGTTTTTGAATATGCAATATGTTTTTGCATTGGGTCCATAATTGGAAGGATCATATTTTGGATATCAATTAGTGTATACCTAATCCCAACTTCCTCTCTAAGTAATTCTCCCTGCATTTCTGATAAAATTTTTACCTTCATGTGATGTGATGAGCTTGAACTAGGGTCAAGTTGTAGCCTTTGAGCACTAGCCTTCATATCCACATCAATCTTATTCAATTTATCCTTTATATCCTTGGTATACTCAATAACATCACAAAGATTACCAAAAAGTGATGTTACATTTGTGAAGGATTGTTCAAGGTTGCTCAAAATTGTAGATAATTCTACCTGATTTATTACAATGTGCTTAAGCACCTTATTGTCAAATTTCTTTTTTGCCTTCTCAATGAGCTTCTCTTGGTAAGAAGTTTCCTCATTGAACTTATTCATAGCCTCTTCCAATTGCAACCAAATGTGTTGAGATGAGTCAACATCAACACCTATGGCCTCAATAATTGTATTTTTAGTTTTCTTAATTACAGTGAACTCTCTGTCTCTCTCATCTCTAAGCTTCTTTTGCCTTGATTTTTGCTCCAAAAGTTGACTAACCAGTCTCATTTCATTAGCTATGGTAGTATCAAGATCTATCTTAGGAATAAAAATTTCTTTGTGTAGGTCTATGTCTTCATCAATTGCTTTGCCATTAAGTAGAAGTTTTAGAGGAGTCTTTGGTTTTATTTCTAAGCTTATCGCCTTGGACTTAGAAATGGAAACAATAGTAGAAGTAGGTGGACTAGTAGTAAAAACTTGAATTTGTCCAACTAAAGGAAAACTAAGAGAGGTACTAAGTATATCCAAAATTGATGTGCTTCTCAGAAATGAAGTATCAATAGGTGGTGTGCAAACTAGAATATTTACAATTGAAGAGCTAACTAGAATAAAAGCTTGTGCATTTAAAGTTGTAGTAGACAAAACTATAGAACATGTTGGCAAACTTACTATACATGGTGCAGAAGAAGTGGACACAATTTGAGAATTGGCAGCTGTGCATACTATTGAAGTAGATTGCTCAAGTGTTGATGAAGAGGGTTGTAGCTCGATATATGAAGTGGCTGACACTTCCATTGAAATTACCTAGAGCTATGAGGTAGTAGGTGCAGAAGATATTTCTAAGGTGGTTGCAATCATTCCTACTGAAGCTAACTCCAACCCTGATGATGTTGATGGATTAGGTGGAGAGTCAGGAAGAGAAGCAATGAATTCTATTGATATTTTCATTGGATCATCTTCTTCATTTTCTTCCTTGTCTTCCTTCTCAGCTTCTTCCTCTTTCTCTTCATCATATACCCTTAATGCCTAATAGTCTTCAGTATCAAAAGTAACACATGGAGTGTTATCATCTTCATCATCATCACTGTCACCATCATCATCATTGATCTCTACTAGATCATCACTATGCTTATGTAGATGATAGATGTTCTTCCACATGTTTGTTGCATCTCTTACAATATGCTCAATATCTTTGATTAAAATCAAACATGTGTGGAATCTAATCATCATTTTAGCTTCATTTTTTTTCATGGCTACCTTCACTTCTACATTCCTAAGATTTGGCAATAATTTCCTCAAAGATTGTTCATAAATATCTTTGGTTGTCTATGTAGCTGACTCCCACCTTGGCTACAATCTCACTAACAATTCTTTTGAGATTTGGGGAGCAATATGGTCTGAGGAATGCTCCCATTTTCCCATATTGGTGAGTACAAGATCCTTAATCTGCATCTTCTCAGCATCAATTCTTATCTCAAACTTGAGAGCCTTGAAGTTTGTGATGCCAACTCCTTCTTTGATCCATTTCAACCTTTCCTAGAAGGTAAGTGGGGGCTTGTTGAGCACAACTTCACCTTTTCCTTTGCCTTTTGATCTCCTAGTGAAAAAAGGCCTTTGGAGGTTTTGTAATTATTACCCTCCCTTTCTTCTTGGCTGGCTCTGCCTCCTCTAATTATTTCTCTTCTCCTTTTTCTTCTTCATCCTCTCCTTTTCCTTCTATAACCATTAGAGGGCCAGTGGCAGTTTTCATCTTTGCTATTTTCCTCTTGCCTTTGTTGATTTCTTGAGGTAGCTTGATTTCCAATTCAATTCTATCTTTTGCCTCATTAAATGTGCCAAAAATTGGTTGCTTAGGGTCTATAGGCTCATTTACCAATGCTTCAATAATGTCCCTAGTTTCATCAATATTGACCTCATAAGGGAGAGGTTTCACCCATGCAACTTAGGGCCTAGCTACCTGAATGTATACTCTATCATAGTCAACCATGAAACACACATCATCTTTATAATCCTTAACAAGTTTATGAGGAATTTTGAACCTATTGTTCATCCTTTCCTTGAAATCTTCAAAATAATTATCCATAATGCTATCAAAATTTACACCCATTTCTACAATATACTCATTTATTTGATACAAGATGGGAACATCCTTTATCCATACAATAGAACATTTAGATGGAAAGAATTTTTTCACATAAAAGAAAAGAGATGTCAACAAAGAAACAAATTTACAAGGGTTGTTCTTTGATGTTTGGATGTTGTTCATATTCTTGTTTAATTTCTTTAGTAGTAACTCTGATAAGTCAAATTCCATATATTTCTTTACAACCTTAAATGCTAAGTCCACTACCTCACATGGCACATTGTTTAAATGACTAGAAATGTAAATCTTGTGGGCAATTACATGAATACAAAACCTTAACTCCACATCAAAAATAGTACTAATTTTCAAACCTCTACCATCCCACTCGACTAGGGTTTTCTTTAGGAGTTCATCTTGAACTAGGGTTTTGGTAGATTTTTCTTTATTTAGCATGGAAAGACTAGTAATCTTGTGAATAATCTTCTTGGTTACTAACATGAGCAGCTCTAACCATAATTGACCATTGTACACATGACTAAGAATGTATCTAATCCATTTTATTTGAAAACTCCTTGGTAGGTGTGTGATATGGGTCAACCCTTTTGTTTCAAGATGCTTATGTTTGAGTTTCAATGAGCCATCAACATTCATTTCCTATAAAGAACTATCCATTTCTATGGTTCCTATCTCCCAAATAGAACATTTAAAATGAGTGCGAATGTCATTAATTAGGAGTAACTTTGGTGGAATTTGAGATTGTGCACCATTAGGGTCAAGTGCCTCCACAACTGCTAGAACTGGCTTGAAATTTGGTGCTTTCCACTCCACACCCTTAACCAACATTTCTAAACCTCTTTTTGCCTTGCTACTACTAGTGCTTCTGGATATCATTGCTGCTTGGTAAATGATGGAAATTTTTGAACAAATTCTTCGCTGAAAATTCACTCAAAATCACTTGGAATTGCTTATGTGCAATTGGAAATCTCTTAGCTTTGTGAATACTGAAGATGTGGTGAGAAATGAAGTCAAATTCTACCCTTTTTATGAAAATTTTTCATTAATGCTAGGTACCTGTTAGTGAATAGATTTTCCTTTGAGGAAATGCGTGCAAATCTAACCCTGAATGCCCAAGTGAGAGGACAAACTAGCACCAATAGTTGGATAGGTTATTATTAGATTAATAACCTTCCTCTAAATTTTATTAGGTATAGCTCCCTATGTGAAATGTTCAATGAATTTAAATATCCTTCACTTTTACCCGAAAGTATGAAAGGATCTCTCACAGATTCTTAGATCGTGAGGTATAGATTATTTCTAACAACAAAGAGATGCTTTAACTAATCTACATAAATGAATAATAACACTAATTTGCAGTAAAGATAGTAACCAGATATCTAGAACTGATAAATCAGGATTCACAAAGTAATACTAACTTAACATGCTTGAACACAAGGTTTCTAAGCCATATTCAACAAGATACATATATAGACATCAAATCTCTATATGCACAAAGTCATGCAAAAACTAAAACACCCATATCATATCTACCAATTACTGTCATTACAATATTTGCCTATCTAAAACTCTAACCATTATACCCTCCCCTTTGCAGCAGCATAAAATCTCATATAAGAAAAAAGTAGAATTCTCAGCCCAAACTCTCCTATACTGCAGCACCAAAGTCTCCGCTACAAAAAAGAAGTGGAACCCTCTTTTGTTTGATGCTTTCACCATATATAGAATTTGTGGGCAAACTATTCAACTTCTATAACTGATTCTTGGAACTGTCATATGATCTTCTCTTCCCCTTTTTTATTTTTTTTACTCTCCCTTGGTTGTAATGTTTTACTCCTAATTAGATGTTAGGTAACAAATCTAATGACATATGTCATTAAGATTGAAAAATAATATATCACTTTTCCCATTCTAAATGGAGTCTCGAGGCCCACAAGAATATGTTTTGACATAATATATAATATATTTGAATGGATATGTAATATATTCATTTCCTATTAATTCACCAAGGTACTTTTGCAGTAGACTCTTTTTAATAGTAAACACTTGTCACCAACGATGTATTTTATCAAATAGCTCATAGCCTATCTGTTATAACTGTTCTGGGGACTCCACTGAATCAGATTGTATCATCGAGATTTTGGATGCATCCACATTTATGATGAAACTCAGTCTTCATATCTACACATGAACCTAGCACCATAGCTTTTTCACATAACTATTTATTTTGGTATGATTTATCATCACCCACG
This sequence comes from Cupressus sempervirens, assembly GCA_028749045.1. Taxonomy (NCBI): domain Eukaryota; kingdom Viridiplantae; phylum Streptophyta; class Pinopsida; order Cupressales; family Cupressaceae; genus Cupressus; species Cupressus sempervirens. The sequence goes on along the minus strand of CM053788.1, from coordinate 61,671,525 downwards.
GTATCTTCTTGTATTGAGGAACATATATAAGAGAGAAATGCATGTGTTGGGTATATGGAGAGTGCCCCTTTTACTATTGAGCCGATCTCATGACTATCATGCTTAAAAAACAATGTATATAATCTACATATCTGTTAGCTCGAATAGGAAATGGCATGAATTCTGATCAAAGCACTCGCCAGGTCAAAATCCTATCAAAAGTTTGTTGCTCAAGTTGTAGTCATGTATGGATTGTCGGTGATATATGATATGCTTGTCTATATCACATTATCTAAAACATTCATTTTTGTACATTAGAAATTGATGCTTAGTTTTATATTGATGCATGCATATATGAAGAATTTGGACTGAGCATGAGCTCCAAAATTATCAACAAACTTTAGCCGCTATCATTTATTTCCAAACTGCTGACAATCTTGATTAGTATGTTCGTAGTCGGTCTGTGTCTTGTTTCATGGAATCACAGTGACTACTTTGATCTATGCAAGTCAATATATGGAGGCTTCACTTGTTCCCAATCTCCTGTCTCTTAAAATTTTCTTCTATTTCTCCAAATCGGGTTTGGGTTGAACTCCATGGATTGAATGTGATGAATTTCAAACACTCTGAAGGGCATTTCGCATGTATATTTCTTCAATTCGAGATACCGTAATGATGATTTCCAATGCCAAATATTTATACCAAAATAGATGTATTAGATTCTGTGATACTATGAAACTTGCATATGTGTTTGGCATCAGGGTATATATCTTTCATGTTTATGCAATTTAAGTCTGTGGGTTTATGACATTGTCACCATCATGCTCTGCACACCAATTGGAGGCTTAAAGATTTCTGTTAGTCTATCATATAGTTTTCTTATACTATTGGTGATCTCACATTTTAAATTCATAAGAATTGATTGAGTCAGTCACAAGGAATGCTCAACTTATTCATCTCTTGCTTCAGACAGTGTATTTGATGCCCCCGATACTTATGATAGTATTTGATCATCCCAAACTCAAAATACCATATATTCTGGTGGTGATGCTAGCTTTGTCTGGATATGCACGTGGAGCAACTAAGATATACATTCTAAGACATAGGTAGATTTCTTAGTCGGTTCATGATACTTGCCATTAAATTTGATACCAAACTTCCAGCTTTGTCAGCTTTTACAATACCTTCTTGTGAATTCGTGAATAGAATATAATGATCTCTACATTGTTGAATTAAATCACTAGACTCTTGAGTCTACAAATCTGTAATTGACTCACTAAATTCAAACCACAACATTATGCCAAATTTTTTAGTAACACTCGAATCTATAACATGGGACTTGAATTTTGAACCTTTGACCTTTGGGTTATTGGACAAAATCTCCATTTTCATCTGCACTTTTTGTGGTATTACATAGAACCAATGACTTTACTTGAAATGTAGAATGAACCCTTGAAACTACCAAACTGATAGAATTTGAACTTGGATTATGAATTTGCAAGTTGAACTAGTGAACCACCTTGTGCTTCTTAACCATTTATGACAGATATCCAGAGATATATGTCTGCTTCTTTAATCACTTTGCACTGGATCATTGAACTTGAAGGCATTGAACCTGACACTTGTTTTTGTATCTTCATATTGAAATTTCTAAACCACTTTGCATTTTTAAGCCACTGAATTGATCTCCATCTTGACCTATACCTTTGCACTTTCTCAAAATTGTTGAATTGGCAGAACCTGGGATTAAATAACAAAATTTTGAACTTGTTGAACTAGACCTGCTGAATGAATAATTTTGACTATTGGACCATTTTGAACTACTTTGAACCATCAAACTACTTTGAACTACTTCAAACTTCAGTTTTAAGTGGTTCAAAGAGGTTCAACCTCTGAAACTGAAATTTTAAAAATTGAGACCACCTTGGGTACTAATAGTACCATACTGATGTAGTGTATGATAGACTATCATCTACTCACTAGCTCACTAAAAACTTGTGGCTCGATGATCAAACAAAACTTTACTTCTCCCAACCTAGCTCAGTTGAGTTTGTGACTAACCTTGGTCAGTATGAATTGATCTCATGTGATCCTTTTGTATCTAAAATACTTATTTGGATCTTTTTCTTTCTTCCATTTGGAACTGCGCAAGATATGGCTTGAAGATACAATTCTTGTTCCTCCTTCAAAGAATCTAATTGGAAATGGTGGAGTCACCCACTTCTTGAGTGCCATTGCCATCATTTGAATTGTTCTATTGAGTAGATTTAAGAATCCACTATTATCTTATCTATTTCCTGATGTTATCAACTTTATCTTTCTTTTCATCTTCAAATCTTCCTATGTTCATGTAGTTTTTAGCTATATGACCAATTTCAGTGCATATAAATCATCTTATTGTTGAATCTCTCTTCCTCAAGTGATGCCTTGTGTAGTCTATGCCAATGTGTCCATATTCTCCACAATAGTGACATCTACACCAAGTATTGTAATCCCAATCAAATATTGCTTTGAGAATTTTTTTAGCTAGATTGAATGGTTTAGATTTTCATTTAGATGCCTTGTGACCTTGTTTCTTCCATTTGTGACATTTGCCTTCAAATTTTGGTTTCTCCTACATTCATTAGCTTTATGACCATGTTTACTGTAATTGTACCATTTTCTATTGAATTTTTCTTTTCCATTGCTCCAACATTTTTTTGATGTATGACCTAACTTACCACAATGATTGAAATGAGGTCTTTGATTCCTTTCAACACCTTGTTTGGAAGATTCACCTTCTTCTTTATATCCAAGTCCTGCTTTACCTCTTTTCCTATGAAGATTCTACTCACTTTTTTGATTCAATTGATCCATATCTGCTTGAGATTTCATCATCCTTTCATTGAGTTTCTTTTCAGAGATTAGATCAGCTTTCAATCTTTCATTGATCTATCTTTCAGTGATTAGATCATTCCTTAGGCTTTGATTTTCAAATCTCAGATTCATGATTTCTTCATTTGCATTTGAGAGCTTATTGATAAGACTTTCTTGCTAAAGGGATTGATTTTGATTTACATTGTTCCTTGCCTCCAAGTCTTCACTTTCCTTATTCCTTTGTTCCAAGATTTCACACATTTTTATTGACTGAACTTCTTGTTCTCTTTTCAATTTTCTTACCTCTTCTTGTAGAGAGCCATTCTTTACTAGGAGTTCTTTGATTTCTTCATTAGCTTCATCTGAACTACTTGATGGGAAAAAGTCTTCAATATTTTCTTCAACATACTGATGGTCATTCATTTGTCTTGCAAGTTCCTTCCTTCTTTTCAGGGATTGGGAAAGATGCTCTTTTGCTTCCTTGAGTTGAGCTATGGCTATTTCCTGATCTAGCTTCTCATTCTCAATAGCTTTGTCAAGTTTGAATATCTCCATTGTCCTTGATCTTTACTCAAGCTATCAAACTTTAGCCTGAGAACCACAAAGCTCTGATACCAATTGTTAGAAATGCTCAAGACTAGCTAGGTTACTGAGAGGGGAGGGGTAAATCAATAACCTCAAAAACTTTAAATTTATTCAGCACTTAACCATATAAATCATTCACCATTCATTCTTCTAATCTACTACTTGCATTAGAAAAGATAAACATTCATAACACATGAACACAATATATTGGTGACCTAGAAACCTTCCAAATAGAAAGTAAAACTAGGGTGGGCATGATACCCACAAAACTTCACTACTACAGTATAAAGTTGGCCTATTAGGGCTTACATTGACACTTTTGATGATTTTCCTTGTTAAAAGAAATTTGGACTACTAGGTCCACCTTGTTAGAGGTTGTATAAACATATAATTAAGTATGCACTTTGTTAAGATATTTATACAAAGATTGTTAAGTTTACCCTGTTAAAGGATTTAGAAAATTGATTCACCTATTAGGATGAAATAGTAGATCTAACTTACAACTTGATTGCTAAATAGATCTTTGAAGTATAGATCAGCTCTTATGAATGATATGTCTTTGCTTCTCCTTATAGACCTTGTTGAATACTCTGCTATGCTATGGATTTGCATTCACTATTCTTAAAATATTACATGTCCATTCCTTAACATACTCATGATGATATTTTAAAATGATACAATACATTACATATATACCATTCCAATAATTACAATTGCAAGGTTGGATAAAACACAAGTAAACAAAATATTACTGAGTTGGTGAAACAATAGGAAACTCGGGCTCTTCAAGTTGACTTGGTGACCTTTTTATACTTGACATATACTACATTACTCAACATCAGCAAGCACTCAGTAGAAGTAGAAGCTTGGTCCATACTAATCACATAGTGTAGCTTGGAACTCGGTAACCATTGGAGACTCAATAGATATAGTGTTACTCGGTAGATACTAAATCCTTCATTTACCTTGTTGTCACTCAGTAAATAGTACACATCCATCATTTGATAGAAACTGGCTTCATATTGCACAAACTGATAACTTGATAGACACTGTTAAGCTTAGTGACCACTGCCGATTTGGTAAACACTATAAGTTTAGTAAACACTTCTAAACTACACATTCACTTGGTAGCTTCAGGAATACTTAGTGTGAAATGCTTAACTACTAAACTTTCAAGGTAACCACTAAATGCTCAATATAAACTATAGACTAAGTGATGAGCTCGATAAGCATTCAGAATCAAATAAGTGTTTTCAGTAATGACAAATACAACATAATGCCAACAATGTTTGCATAAAGATATCTCTCACTCTCAACACAAATTAAGAAAAATATTTCTTATAAATTCAAGAATGTAACATGTATTCTAGGTCATTATTTTGATGCAATAATATATGCTTTTGGTACTTGCATTTGGAGTTTAGTGATTCTTGCCTATGTGTGTTATATTTTGTGAGCGTATGTTCATGGAATTTAATTGAGCCAATAGTTTTATTGTGGTATTTTGATTGTGCAATCTTTTAGTTCTAGTGTTTTCTATGGTTTTATAGATTCTACTGACGTACTTAGTTGGAGAAGAGATCACCATATTGTTCCTATATAGCTTTTTGTCTCACATGAGTGCACTTCCCATGGCCTTGTGATTTGATGAAAAGTGAAACATCTTATGGTTACTAAATTCCCATCGATGATTGCATTAATGGAATTAAGGAAGCATTGCTCCTATTTTCATTGGTTACCTACCAATCTTTTCAAAGGCCTAACTCACAAACATGTTGTTTTTGTAGCTTATGTCCATTAGGAAATTAATTTTCATGTTATTTGCTTAAATTTCTTGTTACCCTATCTTCTTTATTTTCTTTACTAACCCTTGGTTAAACTAGGAGGGTACAAAGCAAAGATTTAGTTATTTATTCTCTCTATTATGCTTTTTGAAGAATTGTGTTTCTATAAAAGCCCTCTCCCCTTCTAGTGAAAATGGGTAGGTTTGAATGAAATAAATTTGGAATAGATTTGTTGAGTTTGAAGGGAGATGGGAATGAAAAGGTGGATGAAATACTTGAATTAGATTTTAAAAATTGGAAGTTTTTAAAAATATTTTTGAAGTTTGAGTTCAAGATAATTCATCTCCATTTTCTATATTTTTAGTTCTTTTGAATTCTATCATGCTTACGCCTAAGAGAGTGCATGTACTTTAAATGAGTTATATGTATTTTAAATTGTTAGGAATAAGGTGTCTCAACCTTGTATAATTCATATTCTTATTATTTGTTTTGTAAAATGTATTTCTTGCAAATAATGTTGATGTGTCGACATCTTGAATTGTGTGTAAGGAGATCATGACTAAAACAGTTATGACGGATTCCTATGACACGTAAGAGCTATGTTAGGAAGATTTAATGACAGGTGAAGACATGTGGCAACTAAGATATTTGAGTACTGTATACTCTACCCCAATAGTGGGGTTCAGGGCATCGCCCCAAAAAAAATTTTGGGGTTCCTATTTTCTCAGAGAATGGTAAAACCCTAATACGGTTTACCTTTTGGGAGTAGCCCTAAAGTGAAGTGCATGTTATAAGAATTTTTAGGGTTGTGAAGAGATGCGATGCGAAAAAGGTATATTGTTGGTACTACAAGTAGCTACTGGAGTCTTCTGTTGTTGATGTTGAACTTGCATTGCAAGTGTATTGTAACCTCGTGTTGAAGATAATACATTGTGCAGGTTCTGAAGGGGTGGGGTTGTTTTACCGAAAGGTTTTTCCCCACCAGTAAATCCTTGTGTTATGTGTTCCTTTCTTTGTCTATTTTTGTATGCATGTTTGGCTATAATATTGTTTTTTACATGATATTGAATTTTTAAGTGTAGAAGATTTTAATAGGGTTTTCATCATACTTTCCTTATGAGATTAGTGTAGGAAGCTATTTCCACACCTGAGTTTCCTTACATAAATTAGTATATTTTTTTGAAGAAATTTTATATTGTGGATTCACTTATTGGCATGATGATAATGTGTAGTAAGTGTAGGTGCTTAAAATTGGCTCTAACAGTACATTAATGTGTTTAAGATTTTTTCTAACAAAATAGTTCATTATTTAATACTTACTTATATTTTTTTTTTATATAAAAGCAACCAAAACTAGGGGGTTGGACCTTTACAATAGTGGTGAACCAACCAAAAGAAAAGTAGTAGACAATCACACAAACCCCTAACCATTAACATCAAAAGCATAAGTATCAACATAATAATAATCATCAATCTGGGGAGGCTTTACTAGGTTTTAGATTATTTTGGTTATCCCTAGAAGGTATGGTGTTGGTCGCAAATATATGCATGGGGTCTTGGGAGGGGTCCTTGGTAGGGATCTTTGCCTCAAAGTCCCAATTTTCATTAATAGTATTGTCCCACTTCTCCACCTCTTTATCAATCTCATCCTTCCCCTTCTCTTGGCCATCCCCCAAGATCTTATCACTTTCCTCTGAATTGGTGTCTTCCTCCTCCTCCTCTTGAGAGAGATTGAATTTTTGTTTGTGTCTATCATGAGTCTTTTCTATTCTTCTCAACCTTCTTATTCTCCCACTAATTCCATAATTTGAATCCCTAATTTCTACCTCCATCCTCTTATCTATTTTAATGTTTTTATTGGTTGTCAGCTCCAAGGCTAGGGATTTATTTTTCCTACCCTTAACTAGGGTTTGGCTTGGTAAGGGTTGAGAAGTAGGGGCATAGGTACCCCTCACAAACTCTAGACAAAGGAGGGCCCCAAAGGGAAGGAGATTATCAATGGCAATCACATGGGGAGGAAAAAGGTAAAAGTGGAGTTGAAAAAGATGAAACATTAACCCCTTTCCTTTTTTTTCTCCCTAACATCCATCACAATTTCTTCGAGGGCATGCATCAGAAAGAAAGGAATGCAAGTAAATTCCATATTATGAAAGTGGTTAAGCAAAGGGAAATGATAAAAATAATACACATCGTGTCTTCCTTCTAGGGTAAAATACTTCATTATGATCAGGAACACATCATCCCTGAGCTCCAGAAGCTTATCTCTCCTAAAACCACCATGGTATCGGGCTGGGGCATCATTTTCTCTGAAAAAACTATAAAGGCTAGCTTCATCCACCACCTTCATACTCTTCTACCATTTTTTGCTAGTTATTTCCAAGCCTGTCACCATAGCAATGGTCTCCTCATTCACCTAAAAGGTGATGCCACTGATAGTAACCTACCCATCCTTCAATCTATTGATGAATTATTGGGAACAATTCTCATCATATCTAGCCATGGCCTGAATGCAAGAGACAAACCCTCTCTCCTTCAACATTATCCAAGTAGCCTATCTTTTATAAAATCTTTCATCTTTGTGGGCTCCAGTCTGTTAAGGTCCCCACCTATGATAACTCTTTCCTCAAGAATATCTTGTTCCATAATATTTGTTATATTCAACTACCTATTTAATTAAACATGTTTATTTTCTAAGGTATTTAAATTCAATTCAAATTTTATCTCTTGAATGTATCAAATCCTATTTAATATAATCCTAATTGATCTCTAGATACTACCCTACTAACATCACATTCTACTACTAGACGTATATTTTTTTTTTTACTGATGAGTTTTAAAATTTTATGCTTCATTGGATTTTTGAAATTTTATATTCTTTTTCGATTTTTGATGTTTTATGATGTTTTTAGATTTTAGATTTTAAAAAGAAAAGAACATAATTAAATTATATACAAGATAAAGTTCTAAGAATTAATTTGGATGGTGTATACCCTTTTGGCTGCAAATAGGGAAGGTTTTAATCATTCAATCACATCAAACACACCAATAATCCTATTCAAGCTTCAAAAAGGACTTGTAGGCTCAACTAAGAGTTGTACTTGTAGACACCTAAGTCTGATTACATCACTAAGTAATCTTATTTAGTCATCTTCTAGGATATTATTGATTAAACATTATATATTTAATTAATTTATCATCATCCTCTAGTTAATTAATTAATTTAATTAACTATAGTCCAATTGATAAAATCAAATGATAACCCAAAGTCAAATTAGCAATTAAATCCCCATTGTTCCATTAAATTAAATAATTTTACTATACCTATTTAATTTAACCCACATCCCCTTTTATTAAATAAATCAATTCCCAACCCCTAACCATTCCTAAACCATATCATTATCCAAATCCAACTCATTCATCCATGTTAACCTCACTTAGCTAGCTAAGTAACCTATCTCATTAATGCTAAGCCACTTGCATCATAATCCCCTCCTAAGCTTAGTCTAATACCCCTCCTAAACATGTGCACAACCTTAACCAAGCATAAAGATTTACTTGCCAAAGCCAAAGTCAAAGTCCTATCCCATCCTTCTTACATGCCTTAATTCTCTTTAATTCCTCTTACATCTCTTTTCCATTCTCCTTCTCCCTCATAACTCCCTTTGACCATTCATTTTGACTCTCTTCCCCCATCTAATCCCCTAGTGACACTTGTCATGAGGCTATGGATTTGAAGAAGTAAAATCCATGTGCTTCCCATACCTTACATCCTAGACCTCCCTCATCCTTTTTCGATCCTTGCATCTTGGCCCTCCATCTCACCACCCCTTAGCCTATAAATTGGACCCTTTGCCTCTCACAATCTATCGACTTCTTCTGCAAACTTATAATTTTATTTTGAAAGCTCACAAACTATCAAAATACCATCTATAATAGCAAAATCCCTCCATGATCCCAGTATTAAACCCTTCACTCACCCTCATAATTGACCATAATCCATCACTTGAAGCTTGAGATCATCCTAAACACACATCAATCATCTTTTGGACATATCAAAGTATCAAGGTCACACCTAGGGGAGCTTACCATACTTGGTTTGGATTCCTCTTTTTTGTTTTCTTCATCCTCTCATAAAGTTTTTTGTATTTCTTTAGTTGTGAATGTTAGATTCATTTTAATGTTCTTTACATACTAGGATTTCACTACATATATTTTGGCATGCTCAGTGGGATCCCACATTCAGGTCATTATCTAACCATTTTACATGGATGCTTACTAATTTAAAAAATAATGTATTGTGCTTCTTACTTTGTGTGTTTTTTTTTTAACCTTATTTGTAGGTGCATCAGTCTCAATATAGGAAATGCTCTCCTAACCATCCCATCCATTTTCTAAAAACAAAACCTAAAAACACTTCATTTTTTTTGAACCCATGATTGTGAGTTTAAGGGAAGAATTTTGTGAGAACATGAATCCATGAATGTAAGATCAAGGTCATCACCTAACCTACCTACCACATCAGCATTTAAGTCTCCTCCTTCATTCATTCCCTTCTTCTCTCTATGAGATCACTTGTTACTACTAGAAGGTTCACTTGTAATACATGTGGGATCACTCTACCATTATTGGGCCATAATCTTACAAAGTTTGACAGCATTCCTATGTTGTAGGATCACAGGCTGACTCCTGTGGGTTCCTTGGTACTTTTTTTTTTTATGTTGGATTCTTGTAGGGGAATAACATGTAGGTGTTGCTTTATATTTTATTTCTAGAACAATCTATTTGACAACATTACTTTGGCTTTAAAATAAACAACTCCAACTCAATCTCGAATGCCATAAAGAAAATTTACAAGCTTTTGAATGGAATGAATGGTTAAATAGAAAACAAAGTCCTAAATGATAAAAGTTAAAAAGAATGAATGCAATGAACATTTGATTTGAGTGTTAAAGAACATTATGGATCAAACACTTCAAATTTAGTGCTTAAAAAAAATTCATGCACTCTTGAATGAGCTAAGGAAAATTATTCTTATTCCCACCCTTTTTAAAGCTTTTACATGTGCAATTTCTTAGGTTGAATTGATTTATTATATTGACCATCATTGTCAAGTTCAAAGAAAAATTTCATGCTAATCATGAGTGCTTTCAAGTCGTCAATATGAATAACACACTAAAAAATTCAAAAATAGAATTAACCAAATGTCTTGTGTGTGTTAGGATTGTTCATTTTAGAACATCTTTGAGTTCTCTTTTTGTTGTAAAATAGAACAATTTAAATATGTGATGCATATACAAATTTTTTTTAGCAAGATCATCCACAACAAATTAGGAGTGATTCTAGTGAGTTCATTATCCTATAGGAAGTGCATCCCCTTTGGATAGAATCTCAAACTAATAAAATCCTCTGGTCAGTATATAAATGAGAAGAAGGGTAAACTTTCTTGCTCCATTAGACAAGTTTAGTTGATGTGTTTATGGGTGTAGCCTAAGGTAGGAAAACTTTCCCACAATTTTAGCATGTCCAAAATAGATTCTTAAGTGAATCATGTATCTAATAACTGATTGGCTGACTCCATAGATCTAATTACAAACCAAATTAGTAGCTACCATTTTATTCTTCATGTGTTACTCATGGTGCAAGAGAATATAAGGCTTCTCTTAAGTTAACTAACATATGTGTTTTCCCTAGTAGAGGCATAAGGCTACATGGGTTTCATCTCCAAGAGTCTTTATCCTTGTAGAATGGGGGCTTCTATTTTTCATACCTTGAAGGATCATTGACATGTTAGTTTTTTTATCAACTCTTGTATCAACTCACCTCTTCGATTAGAGGGATATATCACACTAGATCCAGAAAACACCAAGATGGGCTATGCTCTGTAGGCCTAATGAGTAACAGATTGACACCAAATTGACCTTAGGGGTAAAAGTGTGCTTGAATTGTCAATTTTTTTAAAAAGACCTCATGAAAAAAAAATCAAAAAATACACATCGGTTATTATCCAATCCTTTTGCTAAAGAGATCACTTCTTTGTCTCTCTCAAAGTTGCTTTGTCCTTTGAGAGATTTCTTGCTCACAATACATCATATCCATTTATAAAAAAGAGTCTCATCCTTGTTTCCAAATGGTTGTTAGAAAGTCTATTCACAACAGCCCTCATTCTAGTTGGTTTTCCTTCACCTCTTCTAAATGAAAGTTGTTACACCATTCTTTACTAAAAATCACTATATATCTACTTAAAACAATCCATTATCGAATGAGTCTCATCCTTGTTGTTTCAAAATGGTGGTTAGAAAGTCTATTCGAAAAAACCCTAAATCTTGTTGGTTTTACTCCATTTCTTTATCTTCTTTAAAAGAAAAACTGTTTCTTATATACTTAGACCCATTTATTATCTAGAAGATTCATATTGTCCAAGTTAAAGAAAAAAGTATACTTAGCGTAGTCACTACCTTAACCCACAATTGAGATAACCCTAGTAAGAATACCTTATGTTAGACCAATGAAAACCCAAGTTCAAAAAAGTCAGACTTCCACAACCAACAATTTATAGAGATATAGAAGCAGAACACAAGAAAAACATACCTACTCCAAGACTTACTAAACTAGATCAAATTAAGAAAGAAGGTATTGAAGTTTCTCTATAAACCAAGTGGGACCAAAAGATCCAAAACATGACCTTAAGACATGGATTCAACCAAATCCTCATCAACTACACTAGCTATACCCACTTTTATTATTCTCATCTTCTTCCACACACACTTTGCACTTATCATACCATAGATTTTTCCTTTTAGGTTATCATATAGGTTCTTATCCTATTTACGAATTTCATAGAGTCATCATCTTTAGTTCATGATTTAGAAATCTAACCCCATCTAACTCAAAATCATAGATCCAAAAAATCTTCCATCATCTCCAACATACTTGAGCATTTGTCATTAATTTGTTGAGAATTGTCTACCCTACAGCCTATATCCATCACACTATCTCAAATATCCTTTAACTAAGCATTATTTGGGGTAATCTATCTTTGTCATTTGTGTCCCTCATCACTTTGAGCAAAAGGTTGGGCTCCACACTTGATCATCTTTTGTCCTCCACAAGGTTACAAGTCTACCTTAAAGTTGACATCACCATCATATCTCAAGCTTATACGTAAGATTAACATCCTCTCTTTTACTTTGACCCCACATCACTTATCCTTAGGCTTCCTAGGTATCATATCATTAGAACTAGAATCCTTCTAGGACATCTATCATACATCTTTTTGTGTCCTCAAAAATCCCACCATCAGAGTTATATCCTTAAAAATATTTAGCAAAACCATCCACCCACATATACTTGCACTTATTGTCCTACCATCTTGTATTTCATCCTTAGGAACATCATCATTTCATTCTACCTACCACACATCTTACTAAGAAAAAAGGATGAAAAAGGAGATGAATCCTAATCTTAGCGATAGTTCACCTAGTGCATAACCATACTAAACAATATCTGAAATCACACATGACCTACCACCACAGAATCTAGAAGAGTTGAGTCCCTTGCTAGACATAGATTTATTTATGAATCAACTCATACATGCAACCATTGTTAATGCCATCATAGATAGAAATAGAGAAAGCATCATGATGAACTTCCTAAGAGACAATCTTGGTATCTTTAGCTTTGGAAGACCATAACCTTCTAACTTATCTGATCCTATGCATCCCTTATTTGGAAGACTACCACCTTCCATTGGCATATCTAATCCTAATGACCTCTTTTTCATACCATAATGAGGACATCAAAAGATACAACCAAAACCCATGGATCCAAATATACCATCAACCCAACTCGGTGCTCCCATTTCGCAAAGTTATCAACCCAACATGGTATAATCATTAGTCCAAACAACATCCCAACATACCATTACTACACTATCCACATCTAACAATACCTCTTGCATCATTACTCCAATTTTTCAATCTACTTCTATCTCACTTAGTAGTGTTGCACCCTCCTTCCCTCAATTTTCCACTTCCACTTCATATGCATCTACTAACACTACAGTCAATCCCTCTTAGTAGCACATCCAATCAATACTTAATTAAACCATAGGGATGCCTTCCTTAGCATCTAGAAATCCACCTTTCATCCCACCCACTATCAATACCAACCCATTTTCTACTAGGAAAAATACTGGTACCTCATTTCAACTGTCTATTGGTCTAGTTTTCACTTAAAATTTATCTTAATGCATCTCTAAGTGAATGTTCTAATTTCCCTTTGCAAAAATTAGGGTTTTGTTTTCTTAATTTTGCTAACCTTGGAATAAGCCTAATTTTTATTTCACTAAGTATTTCCCTAGAAAGCCTTTGGATTATGTTTATGTAGCATGCCCTTTTTAAAAAGGGTGCGCGGGAAAAATCTTTTAAATGCCCCTTTTATTTTCTTCCTGGGTACTTTTTAAAATTTGTTTGCATAGTCTAATATTTCCCTAGGTTCTTGTAAAAAGTCTTAACCTAAGCTTTCATTTTTAATATTCTATGGGTTTTGGTTTTGGTTTGAAAATTTGATTGAATAACAATAACCCTTGATCTTCCTTAAGATCAAGGGTTCTCACATTTTCACCAAAAGAAATTACAAGCTATTTACTCCTAGCAACATAGCGACAAGGCAATGCTTATTTGTGGGACCCAGTTAGAAGAAGTAATGTTTCAAGAATAAAATCCTCACCATTAGATCTTCTCATGATTGATGGTGGTTGCTTTTTCACCAAAGGAAGTTGCAAGATCTTTATCCTTGGTGACATAGTGACCTAAAGAAAGTGTTGCAGGCCCACATTGTGTATAATGCAATGATCATGTGTTCCATCATCTGATGCAAGGTTGATCAATGGTGGTTGCTTTGTCACCAATGGGAGTTGCTAAACTTTTACCCTTGGCAACATAGCAAGAACCTAACATGTGTCTAAATGTATAAATGGGTCCTATGCAAGTTACCACCTAGGAGACAAAAAGATCACGTGGAAGGATTCGATTTGATTGACTGCCAACTAGAAAGGTTGAAGCCAAGTCATAAAATGTTTTATTCCTTAATTGTTGGATTTTTCAAAAATTGATGTCTCATTTTAAAATTTGAATCATAATATCACTCTTTTTCTTTGTGATCCATTTATGAGAATTAAATCTCCTTGTGCAAAATTAAAAAAGGAATATAGTGTAGAAAGTCAAAGGATTTCTTAATGCAAATGTATTTTTGCTTTTATGGAGCTAGAATCTATTGAAGATCTATTCTTTCCACCTGCTTGAATTTTGAAAACACTTTATATATCAGAGATTCATTGTAGCATTCAAAGAAGAAACAAGAAAACCAAGCAATTATTTCAGTGCGCATATAATTCAAAGAATTTTGATTTCTCTTCCTTTACGTCTAATATGCCTCCAAAAAATGGTTTCTATGGGAAAGTAGAATATGAAAATAGAAATATCCATGATGATTTTCTAGAATAATTGAGTGAATTATGAATAAATCAGCCCATATAAAGAATTTAATACCTATAAACCTTAGGCTCTGAGTTGTAGACGGATTATTTGATAAAGGAAATTGGACTAGGGATACCATAACTACTATAATAAGGATCCAATTGTTTAAGAAATGGTTCTCAGAGAGGAAATTATTTGCTTCCCATTGGAATATTTTGAATTTTGATTTAGGTAAGTTAGTAGTTCCTAGGGTTTTCATGGACTCAGACCTTCTCATAGGTATAGCCCAAAATTATGACCCAGTAGCTAGGATGGTGAGGAAAATAAATGGGGAATGTTTAATGAAAATTACTATAGAAGAAATTTAGGAAGTTTTTGGAATGGAGCCGACCACATATTATCATGAAGTCATTGCTTTTGAGGGATAAGAGAAAGATTATTTGTCTTGTAAAGATCAAATTAGGCAAGCGACACTAAGAGGACACTTGGCTACAATTGGTACTTTGACTTTTGATACATCATGAACTAAAGAGCCTTTCAAGAAGCAGTTTTTCAATTCTAGAGCCATAGACATTTAGATCACTTTGTGCAAGTTTTTTGGTGAAGATGAACAAGATTTTATGCCAATAAAGTTCATGTATATGATGATATAGATCTCTTCCTTCGGTGTGAATATTATTTCTGAGTCAATAGGATTAAGATCTCTTCCTAGGATTTAGATCTCTTCTTGTGTCAATAGGATTAAGAGTATGTGAATTCCAAGGAACTCCACATGTACTTCCCTACTAAGTACCTCTTAAGGTGGGAATAGCTAAATTGTTATGGAAGATAGGTGGTCTAGAGAAAGCACAACTGATTGGTCAGTTTAGAGGTTCCATTTTCCCATATTGTACAATTTCTCATTAGTTCATAATCAAAAAAGGTGGTTGGTTTTTTCCATATAAACTCTTAGACCAATACAAAATGGTTGTCTCTCATAATCATTTCAATGATAGTGAAGGATTTTTAAAAATATTCAGAAAGAGGGCTAAGACTGTTGCTAAAAAATATCAAACCTACTTCCCTGAAGATGTAATAAGAAATGAATTCTCTCTCTAGGAACAAGAGATCAAAAAGGAGAAATGGAGAGTTTATTCTAGGGTTTTAGAATTTATTAATTTTTTTGACAAAGATTATAAGCCTTTAAAAGATGTAAAGAAAGAGGCAGATAAGTTGAATAAGTTAATGATCACTTTTCCAAAGATTATGGAGGAAATGAATGAGAATAAGACATTCTTTATCAATTCTTGTCCTGACAAGGCCAAAGAAATAAAGAAAAGAATATCTTTTACCCCTAAAGTAGGATCAAGGCAATTGGTTATTTAGAGGAGGTCATGCTACAATATCATTACGAATAAGAGGCCTGTAGTTGAAAAGGGAAAACAAATTGTTCTCTCAAATAGTACTATTTTAGAAGAGAATCCTGAAGAGCCAAATCCCAAGAGGAAAAAGCTAGAAGAAAAATAGGTATCCCAAATAGAAGAATACTCACCCACTTAATCCCCATTGCATGTAGCAGATGAATAGATCACTAAGGAGAAAATGGAGCAATTAGGATCCCAAGGGGGAGTTTTTATTATTGTTTTAGAATTAGAAGAAGGAAATCCTCAAGAGCTTCCCCCACCTAGCCTTGAGCTAACTATTTTTGATTACAGAGAAATGGAATTGGACCCTGTGGTAGAACAAACTAGTCACGAG
The DNA here is from genome assembly GCA_028749045.1 of Cupressus sempervirens. Classification (NCBI taxonomy): domain Eukaryota; kingdom Viridiplantae; phylum Streptophyta; class Pinopsida; order Cupressales; family Cupressaceae; genus Cupressus; species Cupressus sempervirens. The sequence goes on along the minus strand of CM053788.1, from coordinate 61,655,108 downwards.
TCTCTTTTCGATGACAGATTTGTCAAACCAAGAGCTTTCTACCAGTTTGCATGGAGGAAAAAAATTGGACAATTTGAGGATAGGTGCAATAAGAGGAAGGCAAAGAAACTAGAAATGGAAGAAGTAGCTCTACAAGATAAAATAAAAGAGGAAATGATGCAAGAATTTAGAGATTTGACCCTTGAGGAGGGAAGAAAAATGATAAAATGATCTCGGGTTTTTCTCTTTCCAAATTGGGACATTGCAGATGCAATGGATTTTAATACTATTTATGAGTAGTTAAGTGCAAATGAGAAGTTGAAAAAGGAGATAAGAGGTGCTAAGTTCACTGAAGATCATGTTGCCTTAGTGATTTGGTCAATGAGAAGAGGATCTAGAACTAGTTTATCTCAGCCTGATGATACTGACATGATAGGAAAATTGATTGTAAGAAGGGTAGAGGATATTCCAAATGAAGAGGCCATGGAGCTAAATGTTGGAATAGCCAAACTCACCCTAGCCACAACTACAAAGGATAAATTGTAGAAGTTAGAACTACAACAAAAATATGAGAACGTTCTGGAAGCTCACAATAAGGAAGTGTAGAAAAGAATGGAGCTTGAAAATAAGATGACAAGATTGTCTAGTAGACCAAGAATTATGTATCCTCATCCTCTAGTTGAGCCTTTTAAATAAAATCCTCTTATTGAAATCCTAGACACCACACAGAGACCTTAGTATTATACTACAAAGGATTTTGAAGAAGAAAAGAGAAAAGTTTGGGCATTGCATGTGGAACTAGATATCCAATATGAGGATAAATTGAGAAAAACAATCATGTATCTAGTAGATAAAATTGGCTTTCATACATTCTATGAACAATTAGCAAAAGTAATAAACATATGGAATGAGCTGATAGGAAATGAGGATGCTTTGAAGCCAATTGTTAATAAATGGAACAACAGGGACAAAAATGTCACACTTTTATGTTTTTTAGTTATTAGTTTGTCTTGTGAGAAAATAGAAAAGACTTTTGATTTGACTAATTATGTCTCCAAGTTTGATAATAAAATAATTGCATTGCAAAGGTGAACTATAAATTATCTTTCAAAATACAAGAGTAGAAACTTTGAACTCTTCCCCATCGCTTGAATAAAAAGGATAAATTAATGCCTTAGGATGAATAGGGTCATAAATTAAAAGGGACATGCATGGTGGGCAAATACAACTGAAGAAGTTGTTAAAGTTCAAATATTTTATGATTCTTTAAGAGAAGAGTTCATTGAAATAGATAAACTAGGAGAATATGTGTTGAATAAACAACATGAGATTTTGAGTTTTAATTGGCCAGATGACACACTTTTTGACAACTGGATGGCAGATTTTGTACATGCAAAGCAAATAGAACTTGGTGAAATCAATGAAGATGAAATGGCAAAAGATGAGTTGCAAACAACTAATGCCTTAGTTAAAGAAGAAGAAGAAAAAGATAAGCAATCAACTACAATAATAAGTGCAGAGGCCAAAATTGATGACCTGGTAGAGGGAGAACCAAGTGTGACTATCAATTTATCAATACATTATGACATGGATGGAGAAGCCTGAGTTCAACTTAGTTTTAAAATATTAGAGTAGGGTCCATCTCAAGAAAGTCAAATGACCACATATTTTGAGGAATGCCAATTATGACAAAGATAATCACAAACTCCTCAACAAAGAAGTGCATCAGAAGTGGTCCCCACAAAAGGAATGTTCATAATACAAATCATTTTGTTGCACCAGTTTTTGTCTTTCATGACAGTAACTTTTGTAAATATCTTCCTATCTTAAGGACAATTGTCAGTACTCCCTAGGCCTGAAGCTTTTTGCATCTCATACTATACAAATGAGATTCCAAGGCTAGAGAAAGGGTTTAAACATTTTTACAATTTTAGTTTTTTCTATTTTTATTTTGGTCTAGTTTCCTTGATGAAAGTTTATTATGTGTTTTCTCTGCAAGTCTGAAAATTAACTAGCATTCAAAGATCATGTTACCTTATTTTAAGTTATTTTGAGTACTATTCTAATGTTATACAATTTTCAAAGAGAATTAATAGAAAGATGAACTATCACCATTTTTTTTTCTCTGAATCTTATCTCCATTTTTATTGATTGGTTATTTTGAGGTTGTATGGTAAAAGCTTGTTAAATTTAATGTAACTAGGATAGGTTGTATGTTAGTTTACTACTACTTTTAATTCAATAAGTTAAGTAAATGCTTTAGTAATATGATAGGATTTCAAGGTAGTGACATAGATAAGATAAGATAATATTATTAATGTCTAACAAAAGACCACAACAATGGTCTATGGGACTAGAAGCTTACACCAAGAAAATAGCAGACAAATAGAGCACCAAACAATGTCTACAAAAGAACAAGTACAACAAAAGAAGAAGAAAGTAGGAGATTTCACAAAAAATATTAGGTATCCATCCTCATACAAAAAATTCCAACAATGACTAATCAATGTAGCTACTAGAGGCCCTATGATGAAGTTGAGTGCTACAAGAGGAGTGTCATTTGTGAAGAGGTCCCTTGCAGTGTCTCACAGATCTGGAATAACCCATATTAAGGAAAAACCCATATTAAGGAAATTGTACAGATGCTTCACACCCCAAAGTGGAGTTACAAGTGAGATGAAGGTCATAATAAGCTATGTCTAGGCATGACTCCTAGAAGATGAAAGTTGTAAAGTATGATCATGAAGCTACAAGGACTCATGGTGATAGAGCGCAATGCAACACTGATTAGTGTACCTAAAAAAATCAAAGAGGGATCTACAATCTCTAAATAGGTAGTAAAATCTCCCTCTAATATTGTATTATATGGGGCATCTAAAAAGAAAATGAGTCTCATATTTTACCTTAGCGAAGGTACAAAGTATACACACCTAATCCTCTCTAACAATATGGTGATTGACCTAGATGTGTAGTTTGTATGAGCCCACCCTGAAGAAGCCAAGAAAGATACTTAGGGTGTGTGTCTAGTATTTGTTTAAGTACTTAGGGAAAACAATAATCCCATCTTGAATATCTAAGAAGTACATGGCATAGAAAGCCATCCTTGAATGTAGTCCTCCTAGAGGATCCATCTAGGTCCGCATGGCATACTACCTTTAAATGTCAAGTCTAACATGCATGTTTAACTCCTGTCAAGAGGAAAGTAGATTAGTAGGAGCATCTAATGAGAACTAGTATGGAGGGAGCCTATCGATGTCGATCTCAACTGAACTCGGCAAAAAGTAGCCTGAGCATACCAACAATGGGCTCCAGTGGCTAGATCAAAGTCTATAATAGAAACTAAGGACCAATAAGCTAAGTAAGGGTATCTATATTGGCCTTTAACTGAGTCTACAAAACCATGAAGATGGTGGAGAAACCAGATCATGTCCAAAATGGCTACAAGCCTAAATGGGTGAGCTCTAAACTGTGGGGGGTACATCTGTGAGATCTAATAATCCAATAGAGGAGTAGAGTCTATGTACACTCAATCATGGCCCAATCTGAGTCAAAAGGGAAGGACCCCAAACTACGACACCATAAAGAATTGTGGGTCTTACTAAGGAATCTAGGAGGGATAACTTAGATGATGTGTCTTGGAAGTGGTTTCTGGAGCACTGTCACTTAAGCATGGCAAGGTCATCCAACCCTTTACTGATCTAAGGCTAAATGGTAGATCTTAAGCTGAAACAAGATCCAAAAAACTTAACCCCAAGGTATGTGTAAGATGATGTAATCTCAACTTCCTAACCCTAGAAGTGAAAATGGAGATGTGAGGTCTTCAAAAAGTTGAAGATAATAACATGAGTCTTCTCCAAGTTCACGACCAACTATCTCATGTCACAAAAAGATACAAGTCTATCCAAAATCCTTTGAAGACCCTTGAGAGGAGAAGCAAGAAGAACCACATCATCAAAAAGAGAAGGATGGAGATCAATACCTAGCATTCATGACAACCATCACCTGGAAGTGAGGAGTCACTGAGAAAAACCTCAAGCTCATCAATATAGATCATGAACAAGGTGGGTGAGAGAGGGAAACCTTGCTTCACCCTAATGGTGCTCTAGATACAGTTGGAGAGGCCCTATGTAGTCCTAAGTCTACCAATCACTGTCTCATATAACCTCACGATAGCTATCGATAAGATCTTAGAAATACCATCATCTCTCAATCTCTGAAAAAGGGCTGCTCTAGGGATGGAATCAAAAGCCTTATGAAAATCCACAAAATAGTAGTAGAATTTCTTCAAGTGATGTCAAGCCTCCTCAATAATAGCTCATAGTGTAAAGATATGATCCATGGTCTGATAGTCTGCCCTCAATCTTGCTTGACCCTTAGCCCTACAATTCCTCCTATCAAGCTCACTAGGTAAAATAGTATTCAATGTTGTAGCATAACATTTGGAAAATATATGCCCAGTCATGATGGTCCTATAGCTTTTGAGATCAAAGCTCAGCCTAGACTTATGGATTGGGTGAATAATATGTCTTGACCAAGAGTTTGGAAAACTAAAACAAACCACTCTATTAAAGAGTTTAGAGAGATAAGGACCTAGGATTTTGTGCCAAGCTTGAAGAGCTCAACCTGAAAACCCTCCTCATCATTCACCCTACTCCATTTCATAAGTTTGATGGCCTCATAAATGCTAGAGGTGGAGAATAAGTGACAATGGGGGAGTGGGATGGGAAATGGAATGAGCTAACCCAGGATATCATACAACATGGAGACATGAGAGGCAAGGAGGTGAAGGTTAGGGGTGGACTTGGGTTGGTTACACCGGGGGAACATGATGTGTCAAAACAAATTGGGATACTAAATAAGTGTGTCACAGAGGGATCTGTCCTATGAAATGATAAATAACCACTTCTTATGGTGAAGAAAGCATTTGTAGGAGATTGTGTATAAGAATGAGTTTTAGGGAAAAATGTTGATAATATTAATTGTATTAAAATCAATTAGGTTAAAAGGTTGGGTAGACTCCGAATCCCAATGGATTGAAAATTGATCAATTAGTTCAATTTTCATATGAAGAAATAATGGATAAGCATCAAGAAAAATCTTAAAATCAAAATCAATTTTACGTTAAATGTATGAAGAGTATCATAGTTGGTCAATACTTGATTTCATTTAATATCTATGTTTTAGTTAATTTTTGTTACCTAGAATTACATGTAAAACTAAGAAAAATTATGATCAAACATTTGCTATAGGGGATGAGTATTGTAATATAATATCAATATATCAGTGAAGTGTGAAAATAGTATCGAGTTTTGAATCTATTTATCCCTCAGGTGCATCTGCCTTGGTTTTGCAGAGTCTAAAGAGTAGAAAAATAGTTATGATTTTGTTGAAGTTGGGTCCAGATCTAAAGACCTCTTAGTTGAGTATAGGAAATAGCTAATCCTTAGACTAAATTTCTCTTCACTATCTTGGTATCAAGTATTTTGGTACTTGGTAGTTTAAAACACCGATAAAATGGTGACTCTACTGGGGAGTTGTTGAACACATGCTTATGTGTGAAAAGTACTTCATTCTTTGGTCTTATTTGTATATGTTTTTTTCAATTTCTTTCATCAATTGCTCATGGTTATATTGTACTTTTCTAATGACAAACCTTAAGAATTTTAAAAAGGAACGAGTCCCCAGTACCATAGGTGTTGACTGGCATATACTAACCTTATAAAATTGTCTTATCTATTAAGAATGAGTTGCAGTCCCATGTCCTTTGTGATTGGTTTCTTTGTGTATCAAAATTATTCATATTATTTCTAATATTTTCTTTTTGTCATGTTGGGACTCAAAATTGAAGCCTTAATTTTGAGTATCATCCTAAAAATCAAGCCCTATAAGCACTTTTTAATGCATGTGTACCTAGCTATCCTTTTGAGGCCTAAGAGGTGTTTAATGTTTCTAACACATTTCATTTAGTATATCCACTCATCCCATGAAGATAAATTTCCATTCCGAGTCATTATGTGAAGTTTTTTTTGGAGCAATGTCCAAATCTGCATTTTTCCTAAGTGATTTGGATTTTGCCTAACTACAAGAAACTCAGGTTTGGCAATTGCAAGATTTGACAATTGCAAGAAATGGACATTGGGTTAATTCATTTTGACTGTCAATTGCAAAATACAGATTTGGACATTGTGACCATGGCATGAACACTTCTTGTACAATTTTCTTTTCTTTCCTTGCAAGAAGATTAATGTGAATTGTCGACTTCCATTAGCAACATTTTGAAGAGAGAAGATGCCAAGGGTAGAGGAAGCAAAGAAAATGTTGGATGTGTAGAGGAAGATCATTATGCTATACTATTCAAATGTTTATGTCCATTGCTTCTTTGGTATATACATGATGTTGTTGAAGAACAAGTTGTTAACTTGTCTTATACAAATCCAATTGTCAAAGATTTCAGCTATAAACTATAGTTCTTTTTTATTTTTGCATGGAGTATACATTTTGAAGAATGAACATCCCTTTTAGGAAAATTTTGCAAATGGCCACAATAAAAGGAGAATAGGGGATACATTCCACAATATTGGATGATTTTGTCTTGGCACCTACAACCTATGGTGTGAATGAAGGTAGGACATTCCACAGTGATGGAGGGAGCCAGTCAGAGGAAAGAAAAAATGTGTTTAACAAAATGGTGACCAAACATAGGCATTCTACAAAGGGTCTGTCTTATACATTTGCAAGCTCTGTAATTACAAATTGTCATTCGATCTAAGCATTGTTCAAACAATGATTGAAGGCCGAATTAATATGAAGTCTTTTGTCCCACATTGATACCACAGGGTGTGTTTTATTCATTTAAATATCCAAGGACTAGCATAGTAAGTGTCTTAAAAGACACTTTCTTTTGTAAGACACACAAAGAAAGCTCATGGTGGACCCCATCTAGCTAGAGGGTAAGACAAGTTAAATTTTGAACAAGTGTGCTAACATCATCACATGATGTGGACATTTTGAATCAATAAAAATATGACAAGTGGTAGTGACATGGCACCAGCTAGATTAAGTTAGACAAATCAAAAATTGACAAGTGGAAGAGGCTTCCAAACATGGCATGCTTCCCAAGGTGTTGAGGTGGTAGACAACACCACATGTTGTGACATCACTATGTCATGATGACATGGCACCTTGCTAACTCATCATGTGACATAGTGACCCATAATGTAGTAGGATGACATGGCACAGTGATAGGGTGGTAACATGGTGATGCCAAATAGATGCTGACATGGATCAAGGTGCCATGTGTCATGATGTTGCTATTTCATGATGATGTGGCACAATGTTGACTAGGATAGTGACATGGTGACCAGTGATGTAGCACGATGATGTAGCTGCCATGTGGTAGAATAGAGGACCAATGAGGCAGTGACACATGGTGCTTAGGTGGTGGATTTTAGATGACTAAGAAAAATCCAGTGAATCAAATCATGACATGTGTTGGGGTTGGTCAAACTAGTTTGACCATGATGGGATCTTCCAGGAAAAAATTAAACTACATAAATAAATAATCGTTACTATTTTCTTGTTTATTTGAATGTGCAGAAGAGGTTTAAATAAATTAAATTTAAACCTATAGTTCAAACTTTGAATAGTTTTAAATATTTACAAACAAATGCAGTTTCAAAGCCTTGATAGGAGTCAGATTTTCAAAATGGGATTCTGGGCATTTTTTATAAGAAAATATAGTAGCATTAAATATTGTCAGAATCAAGAGAGAATGAACTTTCCATTTTTGGATTTTTTTTTTTCACAAGAGTCCATTAGTTCAAGTTATGTAAGGATTTGTCTCATGTGCCCAATATTTAGTTTCATTCAGTTGGGGCAGCTTAGATTTGATTTCCAATAAAATGGTGAACTGAGTGAATGTAAAAGGTAGTAAAAATTGTTTTTATGGGAAAATTTTGTCACATTCAAGTTAGTTAAATCAAGGTATCATCAGCATATCATAATGAATTTTAGATATTTTAGCAACAGAAGGGTTCTCATCATTGAAGAAGAGATATTTCAAGTTTGTTATAGAATAATGATGAAAATAATATCAGATCTCATGGGTAGAAAGATGAGCGATTCTCTACAATAGCAAAGAATGGAGATTCAAATGGATACATGCCATTTCTAGATTAGATCTGAGATTCCATTCTTCTTCTATATCTTTCTCTTTCTCATCCATTGTAAGGGTTAGTAGTTTTCATTGTGAAACTAGTTGGTTCTAGTTTAGGAGAAAACTTCTCATTGCTATGAAACTAGTAGGTTCCAATATTGAGTTTTCTCAGATCTGTGAGACCAAAGGTTCCAGTTTTGAACATATTTCACTATTGTGATACCATTTTCTTTAGTAATTTCCCTTGTAATGAACAACAAGAAATAAGAATATAGATAGTCTTGATCTATTAGGAAGTTTTACATTTTGATTTCATGTATCTTATTATAGTTCTTTCAAAGAAATGAATGAAAATGAAACAACAATTTAATCTTCATTATGATATCTTGTCTCCCATTCACATTTTTTGTAATCTTTTGTGTTTTGTAAACAAGGAATATGAAACTCAGTTGCAATCTATTGGTTGTATATGTTGATTTATTTTTCTTATGACTCAAGGAGTCATGTAAATGCTTGATTTATCATCATTGGATTATAGATCTCATGAAGGGATAGGTTGAGAATGAGATTTAGAAAGATGTAGATGGCTGATTCATAAGGTGAATAGATACATTAGGAAGTCCTGATGTATGGGATATGTCAATGACTTTTAGGGATGTGTGTTAAGGGTTTGTGGGATTTCCCAATAGATAAGGCACTGATCAACTATAGGATTAGAGTGTTATGTTGTTCATATCATGTTTTTGTAGAAAATCAACATCATTAATCACATGTCTTTTCCTTTAATGTTGAAGGAACTAAAATGTGATACCCTCACTTAGCTTATCAATTTCTTAGGTCATGTCATTAGATATTTCATGTCTAGGATCTTTGCATAAGTGTTAGAAGATTAAGGGTTTTATCTTCTTTGTCAAGATTGAAGTGTATTTTTTAGCATTAGTACTATATAAGTGGATCTAAGGTCCATCCACCTAGGTTTTGCAGAGCTTGAAGTAGAAGAAGGGTCTAGCCTTATAGTTGGCCTAGTGTCTGAAAGGGTATGTTAAATATGGGAAGTAGCTATTGCTAGATGTATCTTGTTCTCATCAGGGTAATTTGAAACCATAATGTTTCAAAACACCAACAAGTCAAAAGATATTTCATGTTACATTTTCTTAGAGTAGGGTGGTGACCCAGTCAAGTTCTTGAAGCTAGTGCTTACTGATAAATAATTCTCCATAAATGGCAGAGAAGAGGAAAAGTACATGAGCTTATATAAGAGACAGTCCAAAAGTACCATTGTATACTTATGTGTCCCAAGGTGGTAGGAAGAACCAAAACAAAAATAAAGTGGATTTAAATCCTACTTGGAAACCAAGGGGTAGTGTATCAGTAAACTCTCAATACTAGCTTGTGGTAGGGAGAGAATCTTTTTCATCAAGCTCTAAATCAGAAACCACAAGACTCTTAGGAGGGATATTTAGTACCCCATTACAAGAAGAACAAGCTTACCATGACAAGAATGTTTCTTCAATGGGAGATGCATTACATATACTAGATGTGATAGATGAAATGAATCATAGGCTAGCATACAATAATGTTATGGAAGACCCTTTTAATCCTAGAATTGTTTAATAAATAGAAACAAACCTTATATATCTTGATGATCTTGTTGGTTCAAAAGAAACTTCTATAGATCCAAAACAAGTATACTCAAAAATAGTAGCCCTAAAGAAATGGGTTGCAAAAGAAGAAGAAGCCAAACATGCTCATTTGGAGAAAGAAAGAGAATAAGCCACAATGAATTCTCTCATTGAGAGAGATAATTTTCTCAGAAGGATAGTTGCCCTAAAAGAACAGAACAAAAAATTGGAAGAAAGGACTCCAGTTCTTCATGTTGATATTTTTGGAGATGTAGATAGTTTGAGATCCAAGGTTTTAGAACAACAATATCTCATAAGCTAAAGGCAAGAACCTATTATATCTCAAGTTTAACCTTATAAGCCTATTCAACTAGACCATGTAGAGTCAACTATGAAACTAATAGCCAAAGGAAAAGGTATGATTGTAGGGATCTAGATAAATGAACCTCAAGTTGTACCAAATAAGTCTACAAAACATCCCATGTCTAAGTTATATTTGGATTTAGAAAAGGCTGAAATTGAGAGGGATGATCTAGCTAAAGAGCTTGAGAAAGTTGAAAATGAAGCCTAGGTAGCAGAAACTAGGAGGAAGATTCAATTCATTAAATCCAACTCTGCCTTAGCCTCATGGTCTAATTTATCCACCCAATCCATAACCTCTATCCCCACCTATGGACCAAAAGTCTCTAGCCAAAATATGTCTCAATCTACCCTTGCTTCATCATCTACTAGTAGTACCTAGATCCCTGTTGTTCAAATACAACAATCTCAAAGTATTGTCCATAACAAGAACAATGCAGGAAGCACATCAAATTTTGTTGGTTTTTAGAAGAAATCTATATACATGGAGAAGTACAAACAAATCCCATTCTTAAGTATTCTTTTTTTCTGACATCTAATATCATTTGACTTAAGAGACAAGGTTGTGAATTTTTTAGGGAATAATGTTGTTACTAGTGAGGAACATTTGGGAATTTTCATAGACATGCTAAATGATTTTGAATTAGAAGAAGAGGATGTAGTGATGAATTTTTTGGTGCATTCATTAACTGAATATGCAAGGGACTAGTTTAGAAGACTACCAGATGATAGAATTAGTTCATGGGGTGATTTGGAAAATTTGTTCAAAGAGTAGTATGGAGATAACACTAATGTTGGCTTCATGTTGAATGATTTTAACAACATCAAAAAGAACCCTAATGAATCTACCTTTGATGTCAATGTAAGGTTTTACAAGGGAATATATAATATATTTTAGGTAATTAGATTAAATGAAGATGTATGTCTTAAAACATACTTCAATGCCTTTGATAATAAAATGGCTTATCATTTGAGGGACAAAGATCCCAAAACTTTAAGGATGATTACAAGATAGTTTTGAATATTGAGAACAATAGGAAAGCATCTGGTAAGCTAGGAAGGAGAGATTTCCCAAAATTGTTCAACCCTAAGAACAATAAGAAGTAAAATGATAAATCTCCTTTAGGTAAGAAGCTTGAGGAAGCCACAATGGGTCAAGTGTTGGATTTATCAAAAAAGATGAACCCACCAAATTTCAATACATACAAATCTAATGTTGGTGAAAAAGCCCCAGTTAACAACAATCATTTCAATAGGAAACCAAAAATGTGAAACTACCCATGCACTACTCAATGGTAAGATGGTAAACCTATTCCTAATCAAACTCAAAATGTGAAAGACAAGGGTACCCTTGACCCTCTGCAAAAAAAGTTTTGTCAACATGATAGATGATGTGCCATGGTGCATCATATGCCAATCACCTCACTTCTCATACTATTGTGTAGTAGCCCAATCATTTGCTACAAATTAGAATGTGTAGAATAAGGAGGAAGAATGAAAGAATCATGATGATGTAAGCTACAATATGGTTAATATGTGTGATGACTATGAAGATTTTGATCTAGAAGAACATGAAAATGACATTGCTGATTAGAGAATTGTTTACCAATTACACCATCAGCAAGTATTTTTAGATAATGAAGACTATGATGAAGATAAGGTATGTACTACATGCTCAGATGTTGGTCATATAAATTTGAGAAAGCCTTCTAAAGAGGATATTGATAGAATTACTGCAAAAATGATCTCCCAAGTTCATAGTAATTATAATTTGAGAAGAAGAATGGTTAGCAATGAAACTAGTAAGCCTTCTAGTACATTCATAAAAGATATTACTCATAGGATGAAGGATGATAGTAAGAAAGATAATTCAGTAACAAGAAAGGTCAAAGATAGTAAGACCAAGAAATGGGAACCTGAATAGAAAGTACAATTCTAGATATGTGAGACAATTAAGACAAATGTACAACAAAAGAAATTAGAATCTAATGTTGCTAAGAAAATAGTGGTCCCTATTGTTCAAAAAATATCAGCTCTAGGAATTCTTGTAAAACCTACTATATGTGATCCAATTGACATGATATCTATGTTGTCTCAAATAACTATAAAAGTGCTTTTATTTGAATTGTTTATAATAGATGAGCATAAGAGTAAAGCTTTGTTATGGTTGGGTGGGATAGGTAACAATATTGATACTATTGAACAAAGAATTATACAATAGACTCCAATAGTAATTGAAGATAGTAAGATTATGTCACAAATTCCCCAAATGTTTTTAGATTATTTATCTATAGCTTATTTGAAAGATATTGACCCATTTTTTCTCAATTTAGTTATAAAAGGAAGAACTCTAAAGAATTACATGATAGATTCAGGAGCTTCAAATACTATTATTCCTTTCAAAGTCATGGAAGCCCTATGTTTACAAGTAGATACCAAACAAGGTATATGTAGAGGTATGGATGCTAGGGAAGTGCATGTTATAGGTACTATCAATGCATTACCCTTCAAATTAGTTGCATACCCTAATGTAGAATTAATAATGTCAATCCTTGTTGTTGATATTGCTCCACATTATAGAATGTTGCTATCCAAAAAATGGAGTTCTTCTATGGGAGGTAGCCTATAATGTGACTTATCCTATGCTACTTTTCATATAGGTGGTAAGGTTGTTAGGGTAGATAGGGAGCCAAGGGTCAACCACATTTTTGGGGATGATGTTGATAAGGATTCCACTTATTTTCTATATACTAGTGTAAATGCATTCAGAGTAGAGCTAATCATCCAAGAAGTTGAGAAACTCCCTACTATAATTGCACATAAGGTGGAGTGTTGCATGGATTCATAGATTTTGTGGACCATGTATTTTTATGGAGAAATTTATAAAGAAGGTTTACGAGCAGGGGTAGTTTTTGTGTCTCCAAAAAAGAACACTTTAAGATATTCATTCACTTTTAACTTTTTGTGTACTAATTCACTAATTAAATATGAAGCACTCTTACTAGGATTATGTGTTGCAACTCATCATGGAATAAAAAAGTTACATGTTATTGGTGACTCTGAATTAGTAATTTCCCAAGTGAGAGAAACTTATGCCTCTAAGAACAAGAGATTGAAGCAATATAGGAATGTTGTATGGGACCAAATTGAGTTTTTTGATACCTTCAGTGTCTCTTGGATGGAGAGGAGTCATAAAAAGATGGTTGATCTATTGGAAAATGTAGCTATTAAGCCTAAGGATGTATCATTCGCTAGGATTTCACAGATTGAAGTACAAAAATGACCCTCGATCCTTGATAATATAGAACATTGGAAGGTTTTTTAGGATGATAAAGATATTATAAACGTATTTTCAAGTGAAGACAAATATCATGGCCAAGAACTTGATTGTAGTGATTTAATTTAAACAACAGATGGCAAGGAGACAATCTTTGGCCAAGAAATTTTGCAGCTAAAAACTAACAAAGTACCCAAAGGTTGGTAGTTTTAGAGAGCATGTTTGATAACCAAGAAAGAGTGAAATCAAGGGTTAGCGATCACAAAAAACAAGAATCTGAAGAGATAAATCTTGGTACCTTTGAAGCCACAAAAAAGGTTTATATTGGTCAAAACCTATCTGCTAAAATTAGAAAGCCTCTTATTGATTTGCTAAGAAAGTATAGAAATGTTTTTGCATAGTCATATGATGACCTCAAAGCTTATAGAGAAGAATTGTTTCAACATGTCATACAACTTAAGAAGAATGTTAGACCTTTTAGACAAAAGAAAAGACTAGTAAACCCCACCTTAGCTCCTAAAATGCAAGAAGAATTATTAAAGTTAAGGAATGGAGGAATAATTAAGCCAATTAGACACTCTACTTGGGTTTCAAACTTGGTGCCTATTAGGAAGAAAAATGGAAACATAAGGCTTTGTGTAGATTTTAGTAACCTAAATATTGCTTCCTTGAAAGATAACTATGGTTTGCCCAATATAAAAGTCATGTTGTAACGAGTGTCTAGTTCAATATTGATGTCTATGATGGATGGATTCTTAGGCCATAGCTAGGTTCTTGTAAATGAAAAGGAATATTTTAAGACACCCTTTACTAATCCATGGGGCACATATGTCCATGTACGAATGCCATTTGGGTTGATTAACGCAAGAGCAACTTTTCATATGGCCATGGACGTTGTGTTTCATGAATACATTGATAAGTTTATGGTACTATATCAAGGTGATATTATTGCATATTCTAAAAGGTTTAAAGTCTACTATAAACATTTAGAGAAAAATTTCATCAAAGCCTTAGAATATGGAGTGTCCCTAAACTGAAAGAAATGCACATTTGGAGTAATAGAGGGAAGATTGTTAGGTCACATAGTGTCAAAAGATGGAGTAAAATTTGATCCTGAAAGAGTAGCTACCATTAATAAGGTTCCCAAGACAAATAATGTAAGAGGAATAAAATCATCTTTTGGGCAAGTCAATTTTTTAATAATATTGATTACTAATTTTACTGGGATTAGTAGACCAATCTCTAAAATTTCTAAGAATGGAGTTGTTATCAGTCGGGATGGTGAGCCTTCAGAATCCCTTTAGGATATAAAGACAGCTATAAAAAATTCCCTAGTCCTTAGGACTCTTGATTATACAAAGCCAATGCACTTATTTTCATTTGCATCTTTTCATATTGTGGTAGCCATTTTTGTTGCAGAAAAGTGAGGAAAGTTATGAGTAGACTATTGCATTTTAAAGTAAATCCCTTCAACCTACTATATTGAAATATGAGATAAATGAAAAATAGGATTATTCCTTAGTAAAGGATGTCAAAGCTTTTAGGTGTTATCTGCTAGGTGCCATTGTTATAGCTTTTGTACCAAGTGCGTCTATTAAGGACATATTTCCTCAGTAGGAAGTATCTGGTAAGAGGTGCATATGGATCAATAGAATTCATGAGTTTAACATTGACATCTAGATTACTAAGTTGGTAAAAGGTCAAGGACTATAAAAACTCATGGCTCAATCAAACTTAAATACCAATCAAATAAATGTGGTTGTAGATGATTCATGGTCAGATTTATGTGATATGGATCATTGTGAGTGGTACACAAATGTCATATACTATTTGCAACACATGGAAGCTCCTTCTCACCTAATAGATAATGATAAGAGAAGCACAAAAATGCATGCAATAAGATACATTATTGTTACAAATAATCTGTGGTGGAGGAACTTTGGAGGAGTATTACTTAAGTGCATTGATCAAGAAAAATCCAAAGAGATATTAAATGAAATGCATTCAAGAATATCTAGAGGACACTACATGGCTAAAACTACTACTCATAAGGTAATGAGAGCTAGATTTTGGTGGCCTACTCTTTTCAAAGATGAATAGTTACTTGTTAGAAACTATGATGCATGTCAAAAATTTGTAGGTAAGATAAATATTTCTAGAAATACTCCTCTAAAACTAGTACAAGTTGAAGCACCTTTACAACAATGGGGCATGGATTTTATAGGTGAAATTTCCCCTATGTCAAGTACTAGTTATTCACAAATCTTGGTAGCTATAGATTATTTTACAAAGTGGGTGGAAGCTATTCATACAAGAAATGCTACCAGCAAAGTTGTGAATAATTTTCTTTTGAATAATATCATTACAAGGTTTGGATGCCCTCAGAGGATTGTTACTAACAATGTAATATGTTTTAGGTCAGAAGAATTTATAAAATTCTATGATAAATATGGCATAACTAGGTCAACATCCTCACCTTATCATCCACAAAGAAATGGGCAAGTTGAATCTACTAATAAGAGCTTGTTAAAAGTCATAAAAAGGACTCTGGATAAAAACAAAAAGGCATTGGATTCCAAATTATAGTTGGTAATATGGGCTGATAGGGTAACAATAAAGAAAGTAATAGGTGTGGCACCTTTTGATCTGGTATATGGAATCTAGGCAAGAATGCCCCAAAACAATCTAGTAGGCCTATACAAATACATTTAGGTGTATGATGAAGATGTCATTTATGACATGCAAGACAGAATGGATGAATTGGTAGGATTGACAAAGACCAAAAAAGAGGCTTCTCTCATAAATAGAAAATTACAGTTACAAGTCAAAATGTTATATGACAAAAAGAAAATGAACAAGAAATTTGAAACTGAAGACCTAGTTCTAATGTGAAATGCTAGGATTGAAGACAAATGGAAACATGACAAGTTTGATCCCATATGGCTAGGTCCTTATCTAGTTGAAGCTACATGGGGAGAAGATTCTTATATTTTGAAATATTTATTAGGTGATATTTTTAAATTGCTAGTTCATGGACAGTTCTTGAAGATGTTCTAATTTCAAGTGAGAAAGGTAAAATTTTGAGAGAGGGGATGGGGGGGGCAGTGGTTGAATCAAGAGTTTAAACTTTCACCATTCATTAGATGCATTCAATATATAAACTGAAATAACATGTAAAGTAAATGCATCCAAAACATGTAAGTAATCAAACACACATAACACTAGATATGATTACCCAAAAACTCTCCAAATGAGAAGGTAAAATTGGGGTGGGGTGACACCCATAAATCTTTACTCCTATAGCAATAAAGTGTAGCCAATTAAGGTTACAATGGTCTGACCCTGAATCATGGTCTACCCTATGGAAGGCTTGCCCTGTTAAAGGCTTACAAAGACTGTTAAGTCTCACCTTGTTAGAGGATTTCAACACCCTATTAGAAGTGTTTCTGGTTAAAGGACTTTAGGTCCTTCACTTGGAATGCCACCCTGTTAAAGGATTTGGTAAAGCTTGTTAGGACTACTCCACCTAGGAGATTTAATTGAAATTAACTATTAAAATGTCGTAGCATAGATATTGTGATTGGCACTTGCTTGCCTGATAATAGATCAATTCTGCACAATGTCCTTCTTGATCCCTCATAATCAGATACAATAATGTTGTATCCTTCTCTATCATGTATTATTCTCTAACTAATTCTACAATAAACTCTTACTGCTAAGTCACCTTGAACACTCTACAAACTACCTTTGTTTGCTTCTTTAATTCTTTCATTCACCACTTGTACACTCACAAAAAGTTTACGGCTTCATCCTTCTTAAAAAGACTTTGGTGGCTTAGGGTTAGGTATGAATGTACAACTATGATTCATCCATATTGCCACTTAAACCTTCCTATTTTTTGATTGGTTGCATGTAATTGCTTAGGGAATCTGCATATAGATTTTTTCTTATCTTCAAAATATTGTAATCTATCCTTAGGTCAGCTAAAAATTTACTTACATAGTTGTTTGTGTCATTACAAATAAATATGTCTAATCTGTGTTACTCAGCATATGAAGCTTTTGATGCTCGACATACACTAGAATTCTACTTCTAACTTAGGACTTGAACTACTCGACATCTACTATTTACTTGACACTTAAATCACTCAGCATGGTCTATCTACTCGACACTTGAGTGAATTGGCACATGAGTGGCTTGGCACTCATTGCAACTCAGCATGGTCTTATATTTACATGTTAAAATTGACATGAGCTAATTAAATGACTTAATTGTGTTGACACTCAATTATCAAAACAAATCTGAGATCAATAGAAGAGGTATTTTTGCTAAAAGAATACTTTGCTTTCCATGAATAATAGTTTAGCATTTTTCTAAATATTTTGTAAATTTCTAAAAATCTTTTTCTAGCCCTTGTATAGTGTTTTTCCTATGTTGTTTCTCTCTTAGAGTTGTCAAGAGTTTTGGTCAAGTATGTGGTTTGCTTCTTCTAGGGATTATGAGCCCTCATACTAACATGCATATTCATCATCCCCAAACAAAGCCATTGTTGGTTTGGTTTTCACCTAAAATTTATCTTAATGCATCTCTAAGTGAATGTTCCAATTTTCCTTTATAAAAATTAGGGTTTTTTATTTTTAATTTTGCTAACCCTGGAATAACCCTAATTTTTGTTTCACTAAGCATTGCCCTAGAAAGACTGGATATTGTTTATGTAGCATGCCCTTTTAAAAAAGGATGTGCATGAAAAATCTTTTAAATGCCCCTTTTATTTTCTTCCCGGGTACCTTTTAAAATTCATTTCCATAGTCTAATATTTCTTGAGGTTCTCGTGAAAGGTCTTAACCTAAGCTTTCATTTTTAATATTCTATGCATTTTGGTTTTGGTTTGAAAAATCAATTGAATAACGATAATCCTTGATATTCCTTAAGCTCAAAGGTTTTCACTTTGCTACCAAAAGAAATTACAAGCTATTTACTCCTAGTGACATAGTAACAAGGAAATGCTTATCCACAGGACCCACTCAAAAGAAGTAAAGTTTCAAGTATAAATTCCTCACCATCTAATCTTCTCACGGTCGATCGTGGTATTTTTCTTGTAAAGATCAAATTAGGAAAGGGGCATTGAGTGGACACTTGACTACAATTGGTACATTGACTTTTGTTACAAAATCAACTAAAGAGCCTTTCAAAAAAAAAAATTTCAATTCTAGGGCCATAGATATTTACATGACTTTGTTCAAGGTTTTTGGTGAAGATGAACAAGAGTTTATGCCATTAAATTTCATGTATATGATGATACAGATCTCTTCCTTTGGTTTGAATATTTTTTTAAATTTTGCATCCTATCTAGCAGAAGAAATTTGCATAGGTCTAATTGGAATTACAAAAGGAAAAATTGAGAAAACCTTTGAATACTATCTTTTATTGATGCATATGTTCTTGTATAGAGGTGTTTCCTTCTTTGAAAAGGAAATGGAGTTAAATAGAGAATATGAGGGAAATTCTTCACCAGTTCAATTGTGGAGTACATGTATGACCTAAGATGCATAGGAGGCCAATTTTGTGAGATTTGATAGATACCTAGCATCTAGGTTGAGGAGCCTATTGTTAAAGGATAATCCTAGGATACCCTATGTCAATAATATTAAGAGTATATGGATTCCAAGGAACTCCACATGTACTTCCCTATGAAGTACTTCTTAAGGTGGGAATAGCTAAAATATTATGGTAGATAGGTGGTTTGGAGCAAGCACCACTAATTGGTCAGTCTAGGGTCTCCATTTTCCCATCTTGTATAGTTTCCAATCAGTTCATAAGCACAAAAGGTGGTTGGTTTTTTATGTATAAATTCTTAGACCAATACAAAATGGTTGTCTCTCATGATTTTTTCAATGATAGTGAAGGATTTTTTGAAATATTCAGATAAAGGGCTACAAATGGTGCTAAGAAACATCAACCCTACTCCTCTGAAGATGTAATAAGAAATGAATTCTCTCTCCAAGAACAAGAGATCAAAATAGAGAAATGGAGAGTTTATTCCAGGGTTTTAGAATTTATTAATTATTTTCACAAAGATTATAAGCCTTTAAAAGATGTAATGATAGAGGCATATATGTTGAATAAGTTAATGATCACATTTCTAGAGATTATGGAGGAAATGAATGAGAAGAAGACATTCTTTATCCATTCTTATCCTAACAATGCCAGAGAAATAATGAAAAAGTTATCTTTTACCCTTGTAGTAGGATCAGGGCAATTGGTTATCTAGAGAAAATCTAGCTACAATATAATTAAGAATAAAAGGCCTATAGTTGACAAGGGAAAATAAATAGTTGGGTCAGCTAGTACTATTTTAGGAGGCTTAAAGAGCCAAAGCCCAATAGGCAAAAGATAGAAGAAAAATAGGTATCCTTAATACAAGAATACTCACCACTCAATCCCCATTGCATGTAGGAGATGAATAGCTCACTAAGGAGAAAATGGAGAAATTAAAATTGCAAGGGGGAGTTTTTATTATTTTTTTAGAATTAGAAGAAGGAAATTATCAAGAGCATTCCATGCCTAGCCTTGAGCTAACTGTTGTTGATTACAGAGGAAAAGAATTGGACCCTATGGTAGAAAAAGCTAGTCATGAGTCTCTTTTTGATGATAGATTTATCAAATTAAGAGCTTTCTACCAGTTTGCATGGAGGAAAAACATTGAAAAAATTGAGGACAGGTGCAATAAGAGGAAGGCAGAGCAACCAAAAATGGAAGAAGTAGATCTACAAGAACAAATGAAAGAGGAAATGAAGCAAGAATTTAGAGATTTGACCCCTAAGGAGGGAAGAAAAATGATAAAATCATCTGGGGTTTTTCTCTTACCAAATTGGGACATTATAGATGCAATGGATTTTAATACCATTTCCAAGAAATTAAGTGCACGTGAGAAGTTGAAAAAGGAGCTGAGAAGTGTAAAGTTTAGTGAAGATTGTGACACCTTAGTGATTTGGTCAAGGAGAAGAGGTTCTAGAACTAGTTCATCTCAACCTAATGACACTAACATGATAGGAAAATTGATTGTAAAAAGGGTAGAGGTACTCCAAATGAGGAGGCCACAAAGCTAAATATTGGAACAACTAACCTCACCATAGCCACAGCCAGGAAGGAGAAACTGTAGAAGTTAGAACTACAAGAAAAACATCAAAAGTTTCTAGAAGCTTACAATAGGATGTGCAAAAAAGAATGGATCTTAAGAATAAGATGATAGGACAGTCTAGTAGACCTAGACTTACTTATTCTCATTATCTAGTGAACCTTTTAAATCAACTACTCTTATAGAAATTCCAGACACCCCATAGAGATCTCAATATTATACTATAGAGGATTTTAAAGAAGAAAAGATCAAACATTGGGCATTGCATGTGAAACTAGATATTCAATATGAGGATAAATTAAGAAAAGTAATCATGTATCTTGTAGATAAAATTGGTTGGCCTACATTCTATGAACAATTAGCAAAATTAATAAACATATGGAATGAGCTGAGAGGAAATAAGGATGCTCTAAAGCCAATTGTCAATAAATGGAACAATAGGGACAAACATGTGAAACTTTTATGTTTTTTAGTTATCAGTTTATCTTGTGAGAAAATATTAAAGACTTTTCATTTGAATAAATATCTCTCTGAGTTTGATAATAAAAGAATTACATTACAAAGGTGAATCATAAATTATCTTTCAAAATACAAGAGTAGAAACTTTGAACTCTTCCCCTATGACCTGAATAAAAAGGATAAATTAAAAGGTAAAGAGGAATGGGCCAAGGAATTGGATGATCTCTTATGCCTTAGAATGAATAGGGTCATAAATGAAAAGGGACATGCATGGTACGAAAATACAACTAAAGAAGTTGTTAAAGTTCAAATATTTTATGATTATTTAATAGAAGAGTTTGTTGAAATAGATAAAGTAGGAGAATATGTGTTAAAGAAACAACATAACATTCTGATTTTTAATTGGCCAAGTGCCACACTTTTTGACAAGTGGATGGAAGATTTTTTACATGAAAAGTAGTTAGAACTTGGTGAAATTGATGAAGCTGATATGGAAAAAGATCAGTTACAAACAATTGATGCCTTGGTTAAAGTAGAAGAAGAAAAATATAAGTAATCAACTGCAATAACAAGCACATAGCCCTAATATAATGACCTAGTAGCAAGAGAAACAAGTGTGACTATAAGTTTTTTAGTACAAGATGGCATGGATGGAGAACCCTAAGTTTAGCTCAGTTTTCAAATTTTAGAACATGGTCCATCTCAAGCAAGTCCAATGACCACATGTTCTAAGGAATGACAATTATGACAAAGCCAATCACAAACTCCTTAACAAAGAAGTGCATTAGAAGTAGTCTCCATAAACGTAATGCTCATAATACAAATCATTATATTGAACCAATTTTTGTCTTTTATGGTACTAACTTTTGAAAATATCTTTCTTTCTTAAGCATAGCTGTCACTCCTCGCTAGCCTTGAAGCTTTTTGCATTTCTTACTATATAAATGAGATTCTAGGGCTAGAGAAAGGGCCTAAACATTTGTACAATTTTAGCTTTAACTATGTTTATTTCAGTCCAGTTTCCTTGATGCAAATTTTATGATGTATTTTCTCTACAAGTTTGAAAATGCACTAGCAATCAAAGATCATGTTGTCCTATTTTGAGTGATTTTGAGTACTATTCCAATATTATACAATTTTCAAAGAGAATTAATACAAACATGAACTATTACCATATATGTTTTCTCTAAATCTTGTCTCCATTGTTATTGACTAGTTATTTTGAGATTTTATGGGAAAAGCTTGTTCAATTTAATGTAACTAAGATAGGTTGTATGTCAGTTTACAATTGCTTTTAATTCAATGAGTTAAGTAAATGCTTCAGTAATATGATAGGATTCCTAGGTAGTAAGAAGGATATGCATAAGAATGTGTTCTAGGGAAAATTGCTAATTGTAGACACTCAAAAACGGTTCGCATCTACAGTTTCATCACTTCTTCATACTAATTTTTCCCATTTTCTCATTCTACTAACTCTGATCTTTTGGCCAGATTGACCATATTTTATCATTTGTATCCCCTTTCACATCAATTTCATATCAACTCAGAATCATAGAAAATCAACTCAAAACCATTTCAAATCAACTTGGAATCACCCCAAATCAACTTAGAATCACTCGAAATCAGTCCTAATCAGCCCAAAACATATCAAACATCTCAAATCAATCATCATTTATCTAATCCTAGGTATTGTTGTGGCTTTCAGTGCCTTGGAAACCTATCAACCTATCAATCTTATCAATTTGACCTTAGTACTG
Organism: Cupressus sempervirens; assembly: GCA_028749045.1. Taxonomy (NCBI): domain Eukaryota; kingdom Viridiplantae; phylum Streptophyta; class Pinopsida; order Cupressales; family Cupressaceae; genus Cupressus; species Cupressus sempervirens. Next base: position 61,632,361 of record CM053788.1, on the reverse strand, counting down.
TTGTGGCTCTCAGTGCTAGGTCAAACTATCATTTATGTCATTTGATCTTTGACATTGTTGAGGCTTTCAATGTCGAATCATTGAATTATCAACCATTTTAATAATATTAACAGTGTCTATTGATATTATTAGGATCAAACCTTTTTTCAATCAATTTCAATCCTGTAGCATTTACAATGTCAGTTAAATGTTACATATCAACCAATTCATGTCATGTGTCCTTGGCATGTTATCAATTTCAATCTATCAATCAATTTGATCATGGCTTTGGTCTACTTTTCATCATCTTATTCGATATCCATCATCTTCAAATTTTCATCAAAGGATACTGTCACACTTATTTAATCAATTTGGCCAATCATCTATTAATTTTCTCTATAGGATTAAATAACCCATAACTTAATCCTATTATTCTTTCTAATTATTCTTCCTAATTATCATTCTCAATTAATTAATTGGTTCATTATCTGCAAACCATGGAAATTTACAATTTCCTAAATTCCATTTTCCATCATTAATTCCATTTTCTACTAATTCTTATTTTGTGGAATAAAAGGATTTTTAATTTAAATATTCCATAAAATATTACATCATCATGACACTTGGATATGACACTTTGTGGATTCTCCTTTGACACTTGGATAAGATTTTTCATAATCAAATATTCTTATTCCTTATGCATGTCCCTATTTGGCTTATTCATCGTAGATTCTTGGCTTTAAGTGGGTTGAGGTGTCTTATGACATGTCATAGATTCTCTTCCACATTTATCCAAGTTTGACTTTCTGTGTCATAGAATCTTACAATTGGCATATTTTGTTATATGCGTCATGGATTCTAAAAGGAATCTCTTGCCACATCGCATATCTATGGGTGAAAAATCCAATGCTCTCACCCTCCATGCCTATTATAAAATGAGCATTCTTCCTCTCATTTCTGGCCCTTGAATCTTAATGCTTGAATCCTTGAATCCTTGAAGTCTTTGTCTTGGAAGTCATTAGATCCTTAACTTCTTTGCATTTTCACACCATTTTCTCTCAAGCTTAAAATCACACTTCTAGTATTCTCATGGCATTATCCAGATCATAGTCTTTTCCTTCAATCTTGTGTGCACTATAGGAAAATTGGAGCTACAATCATTTGGAGAAGAAAGAAGGACATGGGAGCTACAAGAAAAAGAGGGGGTTTCTATTGCTTTCTTTATTAGTTTGGATTTCATGGTAGACTAGTGGGTGCTAATATATGATTATTGAGTTTTGTGATTTTATCATAGTATGTTATGCATTTTAACCCATTTTCTAGTACCTACATTTGGTGAACCTGATGTGAATGTGCATATCTAACTTGGGTTTTCTTGTTCTGTGCTTGCAGGTGCAAGGAAGGAGCTCACTTGGAAGGGTATAATGATTATCTACTATTCCTTTTCACACCTAGATTAATTAGGGGGTCTAGTAAAATGATTATATCTCTTGTTTCATGAATTTTGTCAGCTTGCTATCATAGGGTGCACTCTGCTCTGTCAGGGCGCACTTGGGACCCCTAGGAGCAGTTTTAGGACTCCAGAAGCCACCAAAACCACTTTTTGTTGTTTCTAACTTACCAACTGCACCCAATTGGGCCCCAACTACATCATTGATTTAGACTACACTATTTGGTCACACTTGGTAGTGTAGCTTTGAAAATTTTATTTTTTGGGTCTTGTCTAGGCACCATTTCCCCACACTTTGCACCTGACTTCCCAACTGTGCCCTAAAACTACCAACTACACCCAACTGGGCCCCAACTATGTCACTAATGTAGTTTGTATTGTTTGGGAACACTTGGGCGTGTTCAAAGCTATTTTGGCCTTCTAGGGTGCAATCTGCTCTATGAAAGCACCCCTGGGTTCACAGTAAGCACATGCATCAATCAGAATCTACATCTAAGGTTCCTATCACTCTCTAGGACATAGATTATGTGATTTTGTGTTACTGATGGTCTATTTACAACATGTCATGATTGTTGGATGAAGATTTGATCATAAGAAACTACTAATGTGTGCTTTGCAAGACGTTGTCGAAGACTTTGTGTGTCTTTCAAAACTATGTGTGTGGATTTCCTAGATTAGATAACATTTCATTTGATGCTTAAAATGAACCTTTTTCTTTTCTACCTAGCATGTCTACAGTGTTAAATCCCTAGGAGTTGCATTGGACATATCCTCTCCCCTCACCATTCATGGATCTTGCGTGTAAGAGAAATCTATGTGACTTCTATAGGAGGCCTGCCTCAGACCAAGATACTCGATATTGGGTATGCTAGGGGATGACCTTAGAGTGATAATGGGCCAAAAGCTAGGTCAATGTTCTATCCATTATATAAAATTTGATTATAATTAAATCTGTGTCAACGTTATTGTTACGTGATAGCTCTCCTCCAGTACCCTTGTGGTGCATCAAACCCCAATTCTCGGGGCTGGGAGACCTTTTGTGAAAGTTTATCATTCACTTGCCGAACGGAATGCCCTTACTAAAAACTATGTTTTAGTGGCCAAAATCCTTTCTATCCACTGGCTCAAGGGGTCACCCATGCCCATGAAGACATCTTACATTCTTGCGGTCCTTAGTAGAGGCAACAGTCACTTGGGAAGTCATGCCCCTTGGGAAGCAGATCTTGGTAGCCCCAAGAAGTGAGTGCACTATAAGGGGTAGCCTGTGGTGCCAAGATCCTAGTTTTTCCACTCTAGATAAGCATTGCTGAACTTTGGTTCAAGTAGGAATTTAGTGGTTACACTCCTAAAAGCCTAGGTTGTTGTGTGTTTGTTAATTTTAACAACAACTATTCTTGTCTTAATGTGTCTTGTGTGTGTGTAAAACATAATCAAGATAAAAGCCAAAATTCAAATTTCCACCTTGAACCTTCTCCAAAAATTACAAATTTTCAAGACTTTACAACCCTTATCAAACTTTGCAAACTTTGGTTCAACACACTCAAACCTTAGAAACATGGTGACTTGTGCTCCTAAATGTGCTTGGGAAAATGTAGATCTCACACTTGCATAGACTTCACTTGCATTCACCCTAGTATAGGCCTCATTCATGGATTATATAGACTTCATATTGCACCTTTTAGTCCTCATTTAACATCTATTACCTTTCATATTGCATCCATTTAGGTTCAGTTTACCTCCCTTAGTTTTTGCCTTCCCATCTCAAAATTAGCACTTTGGATTCACCACCTTGCATCTTTGCATACCTATTCATCATCTTGACCACTTTAACCATCATTCTGGGTATCCTAACAATCATTTTGAGCATTCATACTAGCCCTAACACTATCCCCTACTATTTAGCTCTCTCGATACAGTCCTAAAAGCCTAGGTTGTGGTCTGTTTGTTAATTTTAACAACAGATATTCTTGTCTTAATGTGTCTTGCATGTGTGTAAAACATAATCAAGATAAAATCCAAAATTCAAATTTACACCTTGAATCTTTTCCAAACATTACACATTTTCAAGACTTTACAACCCTTATCAAACTTTGCAAACTTTGGTTCAACACACTCAAACCTTGGAAAACATGGTGACTTGTGCTCCTAAACGTGCTTGGAAAAATGTAGATCTCACACTTGCATAGACTTCACTAGAATTAACCCTAGTACAAGCCTCATTTGTGCATCATATAGACTTCATATTGCACCTTTTAGTCCTCATTTAACATCTATTACCTTTCAGATTGCATCTATTTAGGTTCAGTTTACCTCCCTTAGTTTTGGCATTCCCATCTCAAAATCAGCACTTTGCATTCAGCACCTTGCATCTTTGCATACCTATTCATCATCTTGACCACTTTAACCATCATTCTAGGTATCCTAACAATCATTTTGAGCATTCATACTAGCCCTAACACTGTCCCCTACTATTTACCTCTTTGTGACATCAATCCTGATATCATAGCTCCCAGAATTGCCTCAATTTCAGGCCAATTTACCAACTGTGCCTAGAAACTACCAACTACATCATTGACATAATCTACACTATCTGGGCACACTTGGTGGTCCTTAGACCTATTTTTGGATTCCAAATAACATTTTGGGGCTTCAACAGTGTCCTTAGGTACCTGGTTAGCTCCCCTTGCACTAGCTTGCCTAGATCGGCATTTTGCATCACCTAGTCTTCATTACCTCCACTTAGGATATCATTACTTAGGTCATAAACTCTATTCTACATCTCCCATCCCATCCTAACATCATCCCTAGAATCTTAGCTTCCTGGCATATCAGTTTGGCAATCGTACCTTTCAAGTTCAGCAAACATTCTTCCGAGCTTACCAACTACGCCCAAAAACTACAAACTACACCCAAATTGGCCCCAACTACATCATTGATGTAGCTGGTACTATTCTAGTGAACTTGGCACTATTAGGGTGCACTTGGTCACCTACAGGACCATTTTGGCCTTTCAAACTACACTTTAGGACCCTAAAACTACATCTAGGAGCCTCTAAACCTCCCCATTCTGCACATGACCCAAAACCACATCTTGCACCCAAAATCCCATTTTACATCATAAAAATTGTCCATATCACATATTCACTCACAATCACCACCATTTTGAGTCCTTGAAACATCATTTTGAACCCCCAAAACCTTTGAATTTAGTCAAAAGTCTAGACAAAGTATGAGTCTTAGAGTATCTCCTAGTGTTGACAGATAATGTATCTTGATTAGTCTTTTTATCTTTTCTTATAATTTTCTTGGGTCAATATCTATCTATGTCTTGATAGATTTTACCTTGTCATCTTTTATCAATTTGATCTTTTCATCTTGTATCAATTTTTGGTCAAGATCCAAAGTGCTTTATCACAAGGTTAAACTCCTAGACAAAATACTTTCTAAAAGGTTTTACCTAAGTTTAAAACTTTCCATATACCCTTTTCATAGCATAATCATATCCCTAGCATCCCCAAACATTATTTTGACTTACCCTAGTGGTATATCCCCCTCATCTTGCATGGTCCAAACCTTAGTATCATTCTCACTACCAAACCCTATCAGACTACCCATCAACCAAATTGCCTTCTTGATCATTTACCCTCATTTTACATATCATAAACGTCATTATCAACCCTTGGAAACCATCCTTTGCATAGTTTACCTTGCATACACCTACCTTTAGTGTCATTACCAAGTTCAAAACATAACCCTAACCTTCATTTTGTGTACCTTCATTTTGAATACCCTCAAAACATCACCTTGCATTTGCATTTGCATAACATCCCTAGGAAATTTTCACTTTGCACATCAAAACCCTAATTCATTTATTATTTCCTCATATTTCATAACATTCTTGAACACTTAAAAATTCCAAAAACACTCATATATTGCATACCCACCACTCTATATCACCCAAAACATTCAGAATTCCCATTGCATCTACATTCTTAGGTATCATGCTAGCACTTACTAGGACACAATCAGCTCAAAGACCTGAGGAACTCTATCAACCTTTGTTTTCTAAGGCACAATCACAACCAAAACCTCATCCAAGATAGAGAAAGAGCAAGAAGACCCAAAAAACAATTGATGAAGAACAAATCAAGGCATCACAACCTTTACTTCTAGACCCCTTAAACATGTATCCACAAGAGCACCACAACCAAGCTATGACACAACAAACCTTAAAAAATGTACCTACCATGAGATTTCCTCCAAACACTTCCCCCACACATGGGATGGTTCACTGGAGTCTTGACTTTGAATCTATATTCATGCCAATACCACCTAGAGGTGGAAGTGTACCAACCATACCTGAAGATGAACAATCACATTCCTTCGAATTCAGCCAACCTAACACAAGTACCTTCAACTATAACACATCAAACATGTAACAAGGTACTATACACCTAAGTGATTACTTTGAAACTAATGTTTGGCGGCCCAAAAAATTGTCAAATTTAACCCAAAATTGGAAGGTCCTAAGTCCAAAAATCAAACCAAAAAAACAATTGAAAACATCCAACCCATGATCAATTTGGACTTAGATAAAGGAAAACAATCTTTGGAGTTTTCAAACATGATAGTCGCACCTATAAGGTCCCATCAAGAATCAACCATCAAAATCCTCCAAAGTACATTTGAACACATCAATGTTAACCCCTTGTTCAACGAAATACCACCAATCCCTAAACACCCCAAAAGGACATTGAGACTTGATTTTAGTCACATGATGCAACAACAAGATGCACCTAAAGGGACTTGTGCTCTAGGGATGCCAGACATACCTTTTCTGGAGGCAAATCAACAAAGTACACCTTTGCTCCTAGCTTTACCAAGTGCTATGACATCAAATGCTATGGAGCCTCACATAAGTACAACATGTGAAACATCAAGTGGAACCATCCCTATGTACACACAAAGGAAAAGTCTTATTGACATTATGCCCATTCCCAACAAGAACACATCTCATAGTCAAGTCAATATAATGTCACAAGCAGGAACATCTAACACCCAAAGGTACCAAAACAACAATCAAAACATGACATTCAATTCTCTAGGACTTAGTCAACCCCAATGACAACAATAGCCTATAGTGGTACAAGGACTCAACACTTCCAAGATGAAACCAAGTCTACATCCACTTAACACACATCCCACATATCAACAACAACATCAACCACAACAACAACAACCTCAAGTGGTGCAAACATCCAACATCCCTAATATGCAATCCAACATAAACCCACTTGACCTCCAAGAAATGCATCAACAACAATTCGAACAAAAACAAGTGATGTTTGCTAAACACCAAGAGCAACTCAAGCAATAGTTGGAATACCAAAGATGCCTTGAGCAACAAATTGCATACTAGCAACATTTGTTACAACAACAACATGTGCCACAATAGCCTCAAAAAATACCTCTACAACAAGAAGTATGCACATGGTCTCACATACAACCAACAGAGGTATCCCAAAAACAACCACAACACATGGCACAACAACCACACATGGTACAACAATCACAGTCAATCCAACAACAAGTGCCACATCAAATACCACAAAAAGTTCCCCAACAAGAGCGACCCTTCTATCTTCGAGGTGCCAACATACCTCCACCACCTAGAGACACTTCACTAGACTCATCAGACACATAAATGTCATAACCACATAGACAAAGCTCCTGCCACAGTAAACGGTCTACTTATAGACACAAAAGACTTGAATGAAAGACTATCATATAAAATCCCAATGAAGAACTCTTACAACAATTCAAACAACTTTCCAAACAAGTTGAGGCATTAGGAATCTAGAAGAAACAAGCCCTATATACAAAAAGGGACCTACATCCTAATCCATTCAATAAAGGTCTGTATATGCCTGGATTACCAAAACACTTTGAGGCTCCAAGGTTTGAAAAATACTGAAGAAAAGGAAACCCTATTTATCATATCAAATAAATTTGTGCTTCATGTACCGAACTCAATGATGAGCCCACTTATCTTATGAGATTTTTCACTCATTCTCTAGGTGGGCCTACACTTGAATGGTACTCCAAACTTCCTAGTAATATCAAATCTTGGTCAGAGCTAGTAGAGAAGTTCATCTCCCACTTTACCTTCAACATTAAAAATGAGATGACACTTTTTGATTTGTGCTCAATTAAATAGAAGATAGAAGAATCATTCATCACATTCTTACTATGTTGGAGAAGCTTAGTTAGTCAATGCTCACTAGACATTCCTGAAGAAAAACAAGTAAACTTGTGCATTGAAAACTTAGTCCCAAACTTAATGTATGAACTCAAAATCAAGAGTCCAAGCACCATTCCTAAACTAATGAAAAAAGGGGCTAACATTGAAGATGCTCTTATCTATAAGGGAATCCTCAAGATAAACAAAGAAAACACAAACACCAACTTGTCTAATGACAAGGAAAAAAATTTCTTCAAAAATAAGAATGCGACTAATGATGGCATTGTGGATGCCTACACAATTAGCACAACACAACCTCAACTGACTTTGAAAGGTGAAAAACCTACAAATTCACAAAATCCTAATCAAACAACACCTCAACAATAGAAAAATGAGACTTCCATGCAAGACAAGCCTCAAAGACATCCTAGAACCAAGGATAGAAATTCACACCATTGGGGATACCTCTTGAGACTGCATTGCAATAGTTACTAAGTAATAACTTCCTACAGCTACCCCCAATCAAATATGAACCATTAACTAAAATAGATTGGTGGGATGACAAAAAGTATTGTGATTACCATTGCACCAAAGGACACAAGACTTCATCGTGCTTACAATTGAAACATCCAATACGAGACCTTATTGATGATTGTGTAATCATAGTTGATCCATCACTCTTAGCATCCAACTCTGATCACACTATTTTCAAAGATCCTTTGGGTAATCATGACAAAGAGAAACCCTCAAGTTCAAACTCAAACTCACAAGGTAGTTTGAATTACACACGCACCAGCTATGACTACACCATCAATTGCTTTAATGAGTCTGATTTTCACATATCCACATTCACATTGAAGGCTGAAGACCCTCATTGTACTTTCACTACATGCCATAGCAAGATCACCCTCCCTGGAGCCCCATCTAGACCTACTTCTTCTACTAGACCTACACTCCTAAGTAGACCTACTACTCCTACTTCATCTAATTATAGCCTTGTTGAACAACTGGGCAAAACCCCTACACAAATATCCATTTTGGACCTACTGCATTCATCTCCCCAACATCAGAAGATCTTGGAGCAAGCCCTTAAAGATTCAGTTGTTCCAGATAACATTGATGTTGCCCAATTCCAAGCCATGGTTGGGAACCTATCTGCATCACAACATATCACTTTTTCCCCTTAGGATGTTCCTAAACATAAACCCAACCACAATGAACCCATCCACCTCAAAGTATTTGTCCATAATGTTAAAGTTAGACATGTCTTGATAGATGGAAGAGGAGGGTTGAATATATGTACACTTAAAGTAGTCAAAGGTTTGGGTTATTCTAAAAATGATGTGGATCCCTCTCGAAGGATCACAATCAAAACCTATGATGATAGTGAGCATTTCTCTACAGGGGTTATCATCTTACCTATCAGAGTTGGTCTAGCTACTAAGAACACTTTATTCTAGGTCCTATATATAGAGATGAACTATAATATGATACTAGGCCACCCATGGATCCATGTTATGAAAGCAGTTCCTTCTACATGTCACCAGTACCTAAAGTTCTACCATAATAATGTAGAGGTAACCATCCCAGGTGATCCAGATCCCTTCTAGTTTTGTGCCAATCTTAGAGGAACCATTGCATACCAGGTCCCAAAAAACCATGTAGCAAATCCTCTAGAGTCCTCCAAGTATGTTGATCCTTCCATGCTCACACCCGCATCCAAAGGCAATCTTAAAATACAAGACCAAGGTTGCAGTGAGTACTCCATGTCTCATGCCTTTCACATTGGGAAACTTCCTTTATCCCCTAAGTCATATGGTAAACCTCAGCTTATACAAAACAAGCCTAAGTTTGCACTTCAAAATAGACCTTCTATGGTGTTCACTAGTGGATGCAGGCTACATGAAGAACACATCTATGAAAATAACTCTACATGGATTGAAAAGGCTAAAGGAGAACAAGAAATTACTCCCATATCCCTCAACAAGTATAGACCTGGATTCACCATCATGCAAAAAAAGGGATATGATGGATGTAGTGGCCTGGGACTCCAAAAGCAAGGCATTGTTCAACCCATCACTGCATCAGAATGACCTCATAGCTTGGGACTTGGATTGAAACCATTTGTTTTGGGTCTTCCTAATACTGAGTCATCCTCATATGAGGAGGTGAATGCTTCAAATGATGACAAGGCATGTGAGAACAACCAACCTAAACCCACCCAATCTATATCTAATGTTGACAATCTTGATACCTCCCTCAGTCTTGATCATATATTTGTAGAGCCAGATAGCTTACCTATGGAAGATAAGTATGTCAATCCACCCGTCACTCAAAACAACTCTTTAGCTTAGATCGAAACATTCTAGAATCCCAGCCCTCCTACTTCTGAACATGATCCTGATGAAATCACTAAAGTAGATATCCATATATAAGCCATGGACCAAATCTTATTCAATATTGATGATGGCATTTCCTTAGTTTTCCCTAAACTTATTGATTTGGACCAACATGGACCACCAATGTTTGATCAGTTCAAAAATGATGATGCCATCACAGAATTCTTTGAGCTTTATGAAGATGTACCACTAGGTGATCACAAGTCTGGATTTTCCATTACTCTAAACATCATGGCATATTTTGGGGAGTCAACTCCATCTTCTAGTCACAAAATTGAGAAAATGACAAAAAAGGACACAAGTAGGTCTCTTGGTGAAAACCAAAAGGTGCCATTAGACCATGAAAAAGTAAAAATAAAGGACATATCCAAAGGTGAAAACCTCTTTGAGGTGCTCAAGGATGGAAGATTGGACACACCCTCATTAAAGGAAAGATCAACATTACTTGTGGAGATGACAGAAGAGATTAATCTGGGAACTCCTAACAACCCCAAAATCATACACTTTGCAGCCTCATTATCACCAAAAGAAAAGGATGTATTTATTAAATTTTTTCTAGAGAGGTAGATCAACTTTGCCTAGTCTTATGTAGATATGCTCAGATTAGATCCTGAACTAGTCCTTCATCACTTATAACTAAAACCAAGAATGAAACCAGTAAAGAAAAAGTTGAGGAAAATACATCCTCAAGTTGCCCTCCTTGTCAAAGCTGAATTGAAGAAACTATTGGATGCCAACTTCATAAGGCTGATTGATTATGTAGAGTGGATATCTAATCTAGTACCAGTAAGCAAACACTTTGGGGGCATCCAAATATGCACCGATTTTTGTGATCTTAACAAGGCATGTCCCAAGAATGATTTTCCTTTAGCAAACATAGATATCATTGTAGACATGACAGCTGGTTATGAGATGTTATCACTAATGGATGGCTTTTCTGGCTATAATCAAATAATAATATCCCCTACAGATCAACACAAGATAAATTTCGCATGTCCTTGTTGAACATACTACTAGAATGTCATGCCATTTGGTCTTAAAAATGCTGGGGCAACATATCAAAGAGCAATGACTACAATCTTCCATGATTTCATGCACATCCTCATGGAAGACTATGTTGAAGACTTACTTTGCAAATCCTATAAAAGGAAAGAACATTTGGGCATCCTAGATTAGATATTCACCAGAATGGAAAGCTATAAGCTTCATCTAAATCCAAAAAAGTGTATATTTGGAGTTGTCTCTGGAATGCTCCTAGGCTACATTGTTTCTCAATGAGGCATTGAAGTGGATCTCAAGAAAGTAAAAGTAATACTTGACATGCCTCCTCCAACAAATCTAAAAACCCTAAGAGGACTACATGGAAGATTGCAATCTATCCATAGAGTCATTGCAAAATTGGCTGATAAGTGTGACTCCTTTCAACACCTCTTACATAAAGGAGTATCCTTTCAATGGAATAAGCAGTGCCAAGAATCTTTCCAACAACTCAAGGATTATCTTCTAGATCCACCAGTTTTAATGGCCCCTATTCCAAGCAAACCATTCATCTTATATATATCTGCTACAGATACAACATTAGGGGCTCTCTTAGCACAAAATGATGAACAAGGAAGAGAGTGAGCCATATATTACATCAGTAGAACACTTGTGGGCTATGAGCTAAATTATTCACTAATTGAATGAGCATGCCTTGCTGTTGTCTTTGCAGCCCAAAAGCTTAGACATTACATGCTCCATTAGAAAACAATGATCATCTCTAAGATCGACCCATTGAAATACTCCTTAGTAGGGCTACTCTCATAGGATTCTTAGCCAAATGGGTCATGGTCCTTAGTGAATTTGACATAGAATATGTAGACAGAAAGGCAATCAAAGGACAAGTAATAGCAGATCAATTAGTAGAAGCCCCTATGTCAAATGATCATCCCATGTTGATAGACTTTATAGATGAAGTGATATTTCATGTGGATGTAGCTAATGAATGGAAGCTTTATTTTGATGGATCACATACATGAAATGGTTCAGGGGCTAGCATTATGTTTATCACTCCTCAAGGAGACATAATCCCCAAGTCATACAGGATTGCATTCCACTGTACAAACAACATAGTAGAATACAAGGCACTAATCACAGGGCTCAAGATAGCCATCCAATGGAACATTCAACATTTACAAGTCTTTGGGGATTCCCAATTGGTTATCCACTAAGTCCATGATGACTATGAAACCAAAGATGATAAACTAATGCCCTACAAGCAGATGGTAGACTTCCTTAAGTCTAAATTTGTTACTATCTCTTTTCGTCAGCTACCAAAAATACACAACAAGAAAGTTGATGCTATGGCTACCATCACTTCTATGATTGATATGCCTCAAAATGTGGAACATTGTGAATTCCTTGTTGAGCAACTTTTGATTCTAGCATTCGAGCTCCCCCAATCTGAGTTTGTGTGTGAACTTGTTGGTCCCAATTCTCCCTGGTATCAAGACATTTATGATTACCTACATGCCCAAATCCTTCCACCCAACTTATCCAAAAATGACTATCGAGCCTTTATCCATCAAGCCGCTAGATATGTCATCATCGGTGATAGCCTTTACAAGAGATCTTTTGACCAAACCCTTCTTAGATGCCTTGACTCATAAGAAGCTGAAACTGCCTTGCATGAGGTTCATGAAGGTATATGTGGAGGCCATTTCAATGGTCTGATTCTAGCCAAAAAACTTGTTAGAGTTGGGTATAATTGACCCACCATGGAATAGGATGCTCATGAATTTTCCAAAACATGTCATAAGTGTCAGATACATAGCAATCTAATCCATGCACCAGCACAAGAATTGCAGTCAATCATATCACCATGGCCCTTTTCACAATGGGCATTTGATCTTATCAGAGCTATTTGTCCTCCATCCTGTGATGGTCATAAGTTAATTATCACAGCAACAAAATAGTTTACCAAGTGGGTTGAAGCTGTCCCTTTGACCTTCACCACTAGCAAGCAGCTCTCAAGGTTTATTCTAAACTACATCATATGTTGGTATGGAGTCCCCTTGGCTATTATTGCTAACCATGGTACTCCATTTGAAAAAAAATATGTAGACAAGCTTTGTGAGAAGTACAACATATACCATGGATGTTCTAGTATTTACCATCCATAGGGAAATGGCCAAGCAGAAGCATCTAACAAGACCATCGTTAAGATTCTCGAAAAGACTGTGAATGATTCGGGCCGAGACTGGCACCTCCAGCTAAATCTAGCTCTTTGGGCATATTGAACAACTATCTATGCTCCTTCTAGTGCAACACCATACTCTCTTTTCTATGGCACTGAGGCCATACTTCCCATTGAAGTTTAAATTCCATCATTAAGAGTATCCCTACAATATGTTGTTGATGATGAAAACTATCGAATATCTAGACTCCATGAGCTAGAAATGCTTGATGAATGAAGTCGAGCTGCCTTGACACACTTGCAAGCTTACCAAAACCAACTCAAATGGAGCTATAATAAGAAAGTTCAAGGTCATCATTTTGAGGTTGGTGATCTGGTCCTAAAGATGAACTACAAGACACAACATCATAGAGAAAAACAAGGAAAGTTTGAGCCAAATTGGGAAGGACCTTATGTAGTTACTGCATCTTTTGGGTTCAGAGTATATCAGCTTGCAACTCTAGAGGGTGAACCATTTCCCATGTCCATCAACAGCATGCATCTTCACAAGTACTACACTTAATTCTGTCTAAAAGTCCTAAAAAAATATCAAAAAAATAGCAAAAGGTCCTATAAAAAAAAAAGTGAAAAAAGTCATGAAAAAATGGATGCCTTGATGAAAACTTGGCAAATAGGTGTCTTGGCATGAAAATTTGAGTCAAGAGAAAAATCCCATCCAAAAGTGAAAACCTAGCAAACAGGTGCTTTGGGCAAGTACCATGGTGAAAACCTAGCAAACAGGGGCCATGTGTAATCAGTGTTGCTCCTCCATCTATCGGGATTCCATCTGGTCTTTTCCCCCTTTGTCATTCCTTGATCATATTCTTCCTATTGTAAGACATTATTGGCTCCTTGACCATGGCTCATGAACTAGTTAATGTCCTTTGTTATCTTACCAAACATTACCAGTCTGTAAACACTCTATCATTGGCCTTTGTACATAGATTGCATCTTGTCTAGGGGCATATTACCTACATGGTGCATGAGTTTGAATTTGAATTAGGGGCATATCCCTAAGCACTTTTTATCCATTGGACCTATCACATAATGGATTGGAGCTAACACTTGTATATGCTTATATGATCCTGAAAAGAATCCTAAAAATTCAAATACAATCCTAAAAAAATCACTAAAATCACATAATGTCTTGAAAAAATACTAAACATTCAAATACAATCCTGAAAAAATCACTAAAAGTTACATAACATCCTAAAAAAAATCCTAAACATTCAAATACGATGCTGAAAAAATCACATAATGTCCTGAAAAAATCCTAAACATTCAAATACGATCTTGAAAAAAATCACTAAAAATCATAAAATGTCCTAAATAAACCCTAAAAATTGTAAAATGTCTTGAAAAAAACTAGTCATGCAAAAAAATCAAATATCCACAAAAACCCTAAAAATCACAAAACCCATCAAAAATTTGCAATAAACCTTGTACATACTCACCATGGATAACCACCCCTTTTGCGTAAACACTTGCACTTTGCAGGCTGAAACTCAAAGCACTACACTTCAATTCCAATCACAATACTGAGCAACGTGACCAACAATCAATCCAACATGTCACTATGAACTTATCAACTAAATCCACAACCAGAACTATCAGATTATCAACATGTCAAACACTATCTACACACCTAAAACATTAACAAGAACATAATAATGGTCAAGAATAGCTGTTGACTCACGTTGTTTAGTGAGTGGTTTATTTTATTTTATTTTTTTATCATGTCCCTATGCTACTCGATGATATAAATCGATCAATGAGATTGGACGAGATGGTTCATGGTCATCTTTTTCTATTTCTTTCTATTCCAACGTACCTTTGAGAGTCTAGGGAATGTACATATGCTTTAGGAAGGACAAGGTCATTTTCTATTTGCATGGTGCTTGTTTACACAAAAGGCTTGCATTTGCGCTTTGGCCCTTTATGCCATGATGTGTTGCATTCTATTTGCCATATAAAAATAAAACTCCATTTTAAATATAGTGCACTTTCTACAAGAAAAACTCTTCCCATCATACTAACAATTCTTCATCTCATTTCATTGGTCTTTTGCTTCTTCTTCATCTGCTACCTTGGACTTGTACTCCGATACACCAAAAGCATTGTCATCCTGCATTCCTGCATATGTCCAATGTCCAAAATGATCCAAAGCAATAAATATGGCATTCAAATTTCATGTGCATTCATTCCCTATCATTTTACATTTCATTTGCATTCGTTTACATCCATTCCATATCATTCACATTACATTAAGCATTCATTCATGAGAAAAACATGTGGCAAAAATAAAACATGGCATTTCCTACACCTAACATCTAATGAATAAACATGTGATGTCATCATGTATAAGTCCACACAAAAAGCATAAATGTATCCATATAAAACATCTAAAGCATATGCATAATCCATAAAATATAGTCATCATAACATAAGTCCATCTCATAAATGTCACACAAAGGTGTCAGAGTATGTGACCATGGTTTACATCAACACTAACTACCTATAGGTGTGAACCATAAAAGAGCATAATAGAAGCCAAAAAGTAACATAGAGAGGCCCCTCTATATGTGAGTCAGTTAGTGTAATCCCATGCTATCCTTAGCCTTGTGGCCTTTGTTTGGCCTCGAGGATGATCCCTCTGCTCTCTATGGTGGCCTTGTAGGCCCCATCACCCCCGTACTACCCTATGTCCTATGGGAATGAGATCTCGATGCACAAAAACTCTCTACTCTCTACCCCGAGGGCACCACCCTCTCATACTGATCTTGCCAATACTGTGCCTCCATGTGAGCCCTGCTCATCATCATCACTAGATCTCAGAAGTTTGCATCTCTGATGCTGCTAATGAACTCTTGAGACTCTTGTGTTGCCATCTCTACCATGTGCATAGCTGCATATCTCTCAGCCCTAGCCTGGTCTCTCTCAGCCATCATCTAATCTCTCTCCACTTTACTAGCATCCCTCTCTACCACAACCTAACCCAACTGAATCTGTAGCCCTGTAATCACCTCTAAGAGATCTAAATGACTAGGCCCTCCCTGTATTGGTACTAATGCTCTCTTAGTGTCATCTACAGGATCCCGCTCCACATCCATTATAGCTGCATCCCTATCCTCCCAATAGTCATCCCCATCCCCACCCACACTCCCTCTACCCTCCTCATCATCAGCTCCCTCATCCTCTACCCTAGCATCCTCCTCATTATCACCCTCATCCTCACCCTCCTCATCCCCTGCATCATCCTTGTCACCCTCATCATCACCCTCACCATCCCCCCTCTCATCATCCTTAGTGTCATCTCCCTCCCCATCATTTCCATCATCAAAACCATCCTCATCCTCTCCCCTATCCTCCTCCTCCTCATCATCCTCCTAATCTTGTGGCCTCCATTGGGGTATTGGTACTACTGGATCTATCAACGGTCTCGATCGATACTGTGCAAACCACCTATCATATGTGGTTATTGTGCTTGCATCCACTATATCTGCGACTTCCCCCCATAGCCTCAATTGTAACTCTAATACCTATTTCCTCATGGGTGGTCCCCACTCTCACACCTCTTCTCTAGAATGGGCAAATAGTGCTAACCCTGTAGGTACATCTTGTGTCTTCCCAAACTATCTCTGTACCTGCTCTAGTAGGTACATCTCTATAACCAAGTGACTAATCACTATGCACCCTATAAGGTAGTGCTCCTGCCTACAGTATGGTAAGTGCATGTCATCATCATCCCATCCGAGGTAATCTCTATATGGTCTCCATATGAACTAAGTCATCATGTCTATCTGATGGCAAAAATACCTCACATATCCCAATGGTCCTCAAGCTAGGACACCTTTATAGCTGTAAAGATATGGCATATCATCCACTAACACTCAATCTACCAGAGGCCTAAATACCACAATATGCTTATAGGCCTAGATCTATAATAATGTGCCACTAGTTCTGAAGGATAGTCCCCCTCTGTATGCTACCTAATGCAGATAATAATACAACATCCCCAACATGCATGGGCCCCAAGCAAACATAGTGTCCTCCATAATCATCTGCTCAAGTACTTGACCCCATCCAATAGGGCATCCATGTCCCCATCTATCAAGTATCAACAATCCACCAATCACCTAATAGATCACAACCATTAGCTACTCATACCATGCCACCAATAAGTCCCATCTGATCTCATAGTCTCGGATCCCTAGCTTTGCATCTCTGCATCCAAATAGTCAATGTAGAGTTGCTCGCCCTGTAGCCAGGTCATACACTACTAGCTCTCCATGGATTAGGATCCTAAGGAAACACCATACATCCTCTAGTGTCATGGCCACCTCCCTAATCGGTAGGTGGAATGAACTGGTCTTTGTGTGCCACCTCTTCGTCAAAGCTATCAACAAAGCCCTATTCCCCCTCACCTTTGGCATAAACATCACATGATATAATCCTAACTGAGGCAATATCCCTGACTCACTAGGTTTCATCTAATGACATAGTGCAAGGCTTCATGGCTTATGTCCTTGTACTTGTAAAAGGAGTAGCTCCTCTTGCATAATCACATAGCCTATGTCAACCTTCTATGGTTTGCATCTAGTTTACCCTACTCTAGACCCATGTTTAACTTAGTTTGACTCTAGTTTGACTAATTTTGACTTTTTTTTAGCATTTTTGACTAATTTGACTTATTTTTTGATCTCTTTCTAGGGTTTTGAACATGTTTCCCAAGTTTCGGGTCATTTTGAGCTCATTTGCATCATTTTGACCCTATCCCTATCCATCGGTCAACCTCTTCCCTCCATCAGAGATAAGTTTTACAAAATTTGACTTTTTTCTACTATCCCAGCCTTAGTTAACCTATGTTTTCAACTCTTCCTGGAGTTTTGAACATGTGTTCCAAATTTGGAGTCATTCTGAGTCCATTTGCACCCTTTTAGGCCCTTTGTACTGTTCGCTGTCAGCATTTACCTAGGTTTGACCTTTATTTTCCCTAAGTTTGAGAAAATTCTAAGAATTTTGACTACTTTTGACTACATTTTCTTATGTTTCTAACATCCCCATAGGGTTATGCTAACCCGTACCAGGTTTCAGCTCGATCCGGGACCATTCAGACCCCGATCATAGCCTCAGAGAATCCTAGGGCGCAATTGGGGGTTCCCAACTGCGTCATTGACATAATTTTTCATGCCAACTACATCATTGATGCACTTGGGAATGCCAACTATGTCATTGACACACTTGGCTATGTTTTGGGTGCAGTTGGGGCATTTGGAAGCCCCAACTGGCCCCAAGACCCCTGGTTGACCCTGTTTCCCCCTGACAGACTCCTAGGTGCCTAAAAAGCAGTGACAAAGCATGGAAATACAGAAAAAACATGAAAAATATAAATATGGCCTTGATGTACTAACCGAAGGTCCAGCATCTGCTTGTCATCGGAAGGTTCACACCCATTCACCATGATGTTGCTCCCTAGGTAGTCAATCCATCCTCCTTGCTCCATAGCTCTTTCCTTTCAAATGACAGAGTGAAAATGACATTCAAACTCCTCTCCCAGCCCTTTTATAACTTTCTACTACCTAGATGGTTGTGCCAAAGACCCTTTCTGTGTTGGTCAGGATGCCTATTTGCACTTCGGAGGACATAACTTTTGCGTTTTAACTCTGATTTTTGATCCATCAGTTGCTATGGCTTTGTTTTCTCGTTGTCAATGAAATTGACCTATCATATGCCTATGTTGGTGAATTTATCAAGGGGGCATAAATATATATCACATTTTTGGGGTATGCTTTTATGGCTTTTTCATTAGCATTCTTTGACACAATGCTCTAAATCACATTGTGTCAAAGAGGGGCAAAATGTAGACGCTCAAAAATGGTTCGTATCTATGGTTTCATCACTTTTTCATACTAATTTGTCCCATTTTATCATTCTAATAACTTTGATCTTTTGGCCAAATTGACCATATTTCGTCATTTGTATCCCCTTTCACATCAATTTCATATCAACTCGAAATCATAGTAAATCAACTCGAAATCACCCCAAATCAACTCAGAATCACTTGAAATCAGTCCTAATATGCCCAAAAAATATCAAACATCTCAAATCAATCATCATCTATCCAATCCTAGGTATTTTTGTGGCTTTCAGTGCCTTGGAAACCTATCAACCTATCAATCTTATCAATTTGACCTTAGTATTGTCGTGGCTCTCAGTGCTAGGTCAAACTATCATTTATGTCATTTGATCTTTGATGTTGTTGAGGCTTTCAATGTCAGATCATGGCATTATCAACCATTTTAATAATATTGATAGTTTCCATTGATATTATTATGATCAAACCTTTTTTCAATCAATTTCAATCCTATAGCATTTACAATGACGGTTAAATGTTACATATCAACCAATTCATGTCATGTGTCCTTGGCATGTTATGAATTTTGATCTATCAATCAATTTGACCATGACTTTGGTCTACTTTTCATCATCTTATTTGATATCCATTATTGTCACATTTTCATCAAAGGATACTGTCGCACTTATTTATTTAATTTGGCCAATCATCTACTAATTTACTCTATAGGATTAAATAACCCATAATTTAATCGTATTATTCTTTCTATTTATTCTTCCTAATTATCATCCTTAATTAATTAATTTGTTTATTAACTACAAACCATAGAAATTTACAATATCCTAAGTTCCATTTTCCATCATTAATTCCATTTTCTACTAATTCTTATTTTGTGGAATAAAAAGATTTTTAATTCAAATATTCCATAAAATATTGCATCATCATGACACTTGGATATGACAACTCATGGATTCTCCTTTGACACTTGGATAAGATTTTTCATAATCAAATATTCTTATTCCTTATGCATGTCCCTATTTGGCTTATTCGTCATAGATTCTTGCCTTTAAGTGGGTTGAGGTGTCTAATGATGCGTCATAGATTCTCTTCCACATTTAGCCAAGTTTGACTTTCATGTGTCATGGAATCTTACAATTGGAATATTTTGTCATATGTGTCATGGATTCTCAAAGGAATCTCTTGCCACATCACATATCTATGGGTGAAAAATCTAATGCTCTCACCCTCCATGCCTATTATAAAATGAGCATTCTTCCTCTCATTTCCGGCCCTTGAATCTTAATGCTTGAATCCTTGAATCCTTGAAGTCTTTGTCTTTGAATTCATTAGATCCTTAACTTCTTTGCATTTTCACACCATTTTCTCTCAAGCTTAAAATCACACTTCTAGTATTCTCATGGCATTATCCATATCATAGGCTTTTGCTTCAATCTTGTGTGCACTATAGGCAAATTGGAGGTACAATCATTTGGAGAAGAAAGAAGGACATGGAAGCTACAAGCGAAAGAGGGGGTTTCTATTGCTTTCTTTATTAGTTTGGCTTTCATTGTAGACTAGTGGGTGCTAATATATGATTATTGAGTTTTGTGATTTGCTCATAGTATGTTATGCATTTTAACCCATTTTCTAGTTGTTGCACTAATAATATTGATTGAATGCAATCAATTAGGTCAAAAGTTTGGGAAGACTCTAAATCCCAATGGATGAGGCATTGATCAATTAGTTCAGTTTGCATATGAAGAAATAATGGATAAGCATCAAGAAAAATCTTAAAATGAAAATTGATTTTACTTTAAATGTATGAAGAATATAATAGCTGGTCAATACTTGATTTCATTTTATATATGTGTTTTACCTAGCTATTGTTACCTAGAATTACATGTAAATTTAAAAAGAATTATGACCAAACATCTGCTATAGGGGATGATTATTGTAATAGAATATCAATAGATGGATGAAGTGTGAAGATAGTATCAAGTTTTGAATCTATTTATCCCTCAAGTGCACTTGTCTTGGTTTTGAAGAGCGTAAAGAGTATAAAATGTTTATGATTCTATTGAATTTGGGTTTAGATCTAAAGACCTCTTAGTTGAGTATAGGAAATAGCTAATCCTTAGACTAAATTGTTCTTCACTATCTTGGTATTAGGTATTTTTCTACTTGGTATTTTAAAACACCAACAAGGTCCTTGATATTTTACACAATCACATGGCCCACTTGCCAATATTTTTGCTAGCAATCCATTCGTGCATAATTTCTAATCACCACCATCCTCCATCAACCCTACACCTACCATAATGAATTAATTTTTTATGCCACCTCTAGGAAGCATCCAAACCATACCACACCAGTCAGTGCTAGCAATAGGCACATTTCCTTACACTAACTATTTGGCTCCATACAACTCCCAACTACCACCTCAACCAAGCACACAATCCCAAAATATAGCACCACTATATCCAACACCACTACCCTTCCAACAAATCCCACTATAGTCATCCATGTCCAAACCTTCATATAGAATCCTCCAATTGGACAATAGTCTCATATCTACCCTCCTCCATAACAACAACATTATCAAAACTACATCCAACAAGCACAAAAATATATAAACCAAAGCACAATATACAATCCCAATGATAGCACAATCTACATTTCATCCACCAAAATATACAAACCAAAGCCACCAACATTCACTTGCAAGATTTGATACTTTCCCTCTGTCAAGGGCACTGGGAGTGGGGGCACCAACAATAATGCCTATCAACCCTAAGTGGGAAGAAATGAAAAGTGCCCTAAAATCACTCAAGGATGGAACTTAATCCAGGACCTTCAAGTTTGAAAATGACTATTGATATCCATTTGAAAAGACTATAACAAGGACACCCTTCCCTAAACACTTTGAAATCTTTAAATTTGATAAATTCAGGAGGAAAGGAGATCTTGTCACACATGTCAAATATTTTTATATCTATTTCCAAGAAGTGGCTTATAAAGACATATATCTCGTGTGGATTTTTCCTAAAATTCTAGTATGCCCCCCTCTTGAATGGTTCTGTCGCATACCTCAAGGCACAATTAGTACCTTTGCTAATCTTTCAGAAGCATTTGTGGCTCAATATGCTCACCTAGTTGAAACCTAGTTATCTGTTGTTGATCTAGTCCACACCAAATGAAAGAGAGGATAAAGCCTCACTGAATACATACAAAAATGAAAAAATATCACAACTTGTATCTCATGCACCATACCCAAATGCCACCTTGTCAAGATGTTCATTAACAATGCACATCCTAGTCTTGCGCACCTGATGGTTATGAATTTCTTGCAAATATACAAATACATCAAGGAAAAGGGGATGGGCATCACGCAAGGGCTCATTAAATATGATGTCATCAAAATTTATAAGGAAAAAACCCAAGAACAAGGAAAATACAATGAAAAACCATGGTATCAGAACAAAAACAAGAATATAGTCACTGATGGTCCCACAGAAACCCGACAAGTTTGTTTCATTAGAGTAGCACCCAGCACACTAATACTCCTTATCAACAAATATCACAACAAAAATAGTTGACCTATTAGTAAATTGCATACCAAAAATCCTAACAACAACCTCCATTAGAACACACCCAACACAATACACACGCAGCCCAAATCCTCAAAATCTAACCAATACCATTAATATTGCAGTTGGGCAAAGACAACCAATCTAAAGGTAGTCTTGAGTGTGCACCCCTTTAAGGGAGCCACTTCATGATATTTTTGAAAATTTGGCCAAAGGAAATCTTATCTGACATCCATAGACACATCCATTAGATCACAATCAATCAAGAGCATCCTGGTATATAGAAAGTGAGTTTTGCAAATTTCACCATGTTAAAGGGAATCCCACCCTTAAGTGTGTGAAACTCAAGGACTATGTAGAAGACCTCATTGATCAAAAGGAAATCACAATGGGGCCACAAGCCTCTTTGAATGAAATATTTCTAATCTACCAAAATGCATTTCCCCCACACAACAAAAACATTGGCAAGACCCCTGTAAAGAATAACACCACCAACAACACCAAAAAACCAAATACTATCCATACCAAAAAAGGTGATAATCATGAAAAATAATAGAAATATAAATTAACATAATTATACTATGGTACTCTTATTAGCTACATATCTCAAACAGAGCCTTCTATAAATTTGATAAATATCAAAGTCCCAGATAACCAATGTCCAGTTACCACAAGAAGAACTTGACTCAACATAGTCAAACCATCTACACCTACCCCATCAGGACCCCAGTATAATATCTTGGAACACCATGGGAACATGTCAAACCACGTCTCTATCTTGGATATGAAGGATTTGATCAATACAAATCCACAAAGCCTTCGAATACCTGCATGCAAAAACCTATCACAGAAGAAAAAGACAAGAGAAGGCAAAGGGTTTTGCTCTCAAAAATGTGCTAATGTATTTTCAGAAATGAAAAAGATAATCAAATACAAAGGAGATCAATCCTTATAAAAGGAGATCAAAACCCTAAAAAGGGTAACCTAAAAGGAAAAGCTATTTAATAATTAATAATTAATTATTAAATAGAGATGCAAAAGGTGCATAAAGTAAAATCTTAAGAAGGGAGTAAAGCAAATTTAATAAATGAAATTAAATCAACGCTTTACTCTAACACCCCCCCTTAAGATGAGCAACAATGCAGCTACAAACAATGCAAAAAAAGAAAGGAAACTACAATGCAAAGCCTAAAGAAAACTTGGGTCCTGACAACAAGGCCTGATGAGGTACCCAATAACAACTAAATCTCTATGAAACGGAGAAATAGAGAAAACCCAGTGGGAAAAACTCTACTCCAAAAAGAGATAGCAGTAAAAAGAAGGAAGGAAGGACTCATCACTAAGACCCCCCAAGGACAACTTCCTTCACCCCAAGCATAGAACGCAGCTTAAGATACCACGAGGATGCAAAAGGTTTAGTGAAGATGTCTACAACCTGCTCAGCAGTAGGAATGTACTCCAAGCTCAAAGCACCATCCTGAATGAGATGCCTAATGAAGTGCATGTAAAGCTCAATGTGCTTGGTCCACTGATGCTCAACAGGGTTGTGTGAAATGTGTATAGCACTCTGACTATCACACCATAGAAAGGTGGGACTATCAGGAGGAGATCCAAACTCTGTCATCAACTGTCGAAGCCACAAAACCTCTTGACTAGCTAATACAGCTGCCCTGTATTCTGCCTCTATAGATGATAATGCGTGAGCATGCTGCTTTTTGCAAGACCATGTGATAGGACTAGAACCAAGACAAAAAACAAAACCAGAAGTAGACTTGTGATCATCAATTTCACCAGCCCAGTTTGAATCTGTGAAACCAACAATGTGAGGATCCCCTGATGTGTAGTGAATGCCATAACATGTTGTAGCACTAATATACCTTAAGATACGTTTGGATGCTTGCCAATGACTCTCATGAGGATTATGGGAGAATCAAGAGACAAGTCCAACCGCAAAGGAAATATCAGGACGTGTGTGTGTCAAGTACAAAAAACTACCCACAAGCTGTCTATATAGAGTGGAATCCACTGTAGCAGTAGAGAAAGTGGTAGATAAAACAACACCTGACTGAAAAGGTGTGGGGGCAGGCTTGCAATCAAGCATGCTGAATCTTTGAAGCATATCATGAGCATACTTCTGCTAGAGTATGGCTATCCCTTCTGAAGACTGAACAACCTGTAGGCCCAAAAAATAGTGCAGAAGGCCAAGATCTATCATCTCAAACTGCTCTCTCAATTCTTGTTGAACACCCTATATCATGGAGAGTGAGCTTCCTATGATGATGAGGTCATCAACATAAAGCTCAAGTATCAATAAGTCAGCCCCATGATGCTGAATGTAAACTGTAGGATCAGAATGACATCATGTGAAGTGGGAAGCAAGCAAGAAGGAATCCATCTTCTCATACCAAGCCCTAGGGGCTTGTTTGAGACCATATAAAGACCTCTGAAGCTGGCATACCAATAAGAGTTTTGCACAAAACCATGAGGCTTCTCCATATAGATCTCCTCATGTAGGTCTCCATGCAAAAAGGCACTCTTCACATCCATCTGAAAAACTGTCCATTTCTGTGAAGCTGCTAGAGAGAGTACAAGGCGAATAGAGTTCATCTTGGCAACAGGGGCAAAGGTTTTAGGGTAATCAATACCCTCAACCTGTGTGAAACCCTTTGCAACAAGATGTGCCTTATACCTATGAATAGAACCATCTGCAGCATACTTGGTACGGTACACCCAACGACACCGAACCAACTTTCTTCCTTTCGAAAGAGGACACAGATCCCATGTGTGGTTCTTCATCAAAGAAGAATACTCCTCAGCCATTGCCCTATCCCACTCTAAGTGTCCTGTCACCTGTGAAAAATTTTGAGGATCATCAAAAATGGCATGACTCAAAAGGCCACTACTTGTAGTCTGAGAACGAGTACGACGAACATCTGTAGGATCACCTGCCAAAGGTCCTGCTGCATCAACAGTATCACGAGCCCACTTGGGCACTCGCAGAACATCTGGTGGAGGAGGAAAAGGGGGATCAATCTAAAGATCTTCCTCAGAGGAGGAATAATCCTGTAGAGGAGTAGATGAAGTACTGGGTAGTGAAGAAGTAGCTGAAGATGGAGGATCCATAGAAGGATAACGCTCATCAAACTGAACATCTCACCGAAACAAGACATCTCTAGAATCAGGATCAAACAACCTGTACGCTTTCACATCCTCATAGTAGCCAACAAAAATGAGTGGTTGACTCTTCTTCTCCATGGCTTTCCACTGAGCATCTGTAATAAATGCCCAAGCCTCACTACCAAAAATGCGGAAAGTAGAAACATCAGGCTTGACATGAGTCCAAGCCTCTTCAGGAGTCATGTGTCGCAATGCCTTATGAGGCATCCGATTCTAAATATAGTTGGCACAATTGATAGCCTCAGCCCAAAATGAAGAACTCATAGCACGAGACTGTATCATACAATTGGCCATCTCCCATAATGTCCTATTTTTTCTCTCAGCAACCCCATTCTACTGAGGTGTATGGGGAACAGAGAACTGATGCTGTAAACCATGCTCAGTGCAAAAATCTCTGAAAAACTGATTCACATATTCCCCCCCATTGTCAGTGTGGATACGCCTAATGAAAAGACCAGACTGCTTCTCCACAGAGGTCTTAAAGATTTGAAATGAATCAAAGACATCAAACTTGTACTTCAAAAAGTACACACATGTGCGTCTGGAGAAGTCATCAATGAAGGTGAGCACATATCGAGCACCTAAAAAAGATGGAGTGGGAAATGACATAAGATCACTATGTATCAACTCCAATGGTGCCTTAGCAAATGTGGATCAACCTACTGGAAAAGGATCTCTATGATGTTTGCCAAGTGCACAATCGTGACACACACCGTCAGTACAAGAGATCTGAGGTAATCCAATCACTAGCTCCTTTGTACTCATTTGTTGTAAGTATCTGTAGTTGACATGGCCAAAATGCTCATGCCAAAGTTTGCTCACTGTGTCTGCATGAGCAATGAGAGAAACACCTATAAAATCGGAGCTCTCAAAGCCATCGAACTGATATAAGTGAGATTGAAGATCAACACTCCCTGTAGCAATAACAAAATCAGGATCATGGAGGTCTTGAATAACCACATCATGTGGTGAGAACTCAACTGTCTTTCCAGAGCCTGAATGACAAATCTGAAAGATAGACAAGAGGTTTGTAGAAATGGCTGGAACCAAGAGAACATCCTATAGTGAACCACCCTCTAAAGAGATAGTTCTTGAACCTATGACTGAAAGCTGAGAAGAATCACCAACTGAAATCTATGTAGTAACACTCTGAGCAAGTGAGGTAACCAAATCAGGTGAGTGTGTCATGTGATGGGAAGCTCTGAAATCAAGAATCCAAGGAGCTGGAGAAGACAATGCACGTGCAGAAAGAGCATGTCCTTTCCCTGTAGGTGGAGGTGGAGGCTTTGGAGAAGCAATACTAGACTGTTGCATAGCCTCTTCTAATGCCTCAAGACATTTCCAACACCTAGAAACTGGATGTCCTTCCTTGCCACAAAAACTGCAAGGTTCACCTGTATACTTCTTAGTCTTGGAGGAAGACTCACCAGACTTAGAAGTATTACCCTTCTGAGAGGGTTTTTAAGCGTCTGATTTGGGAGGAGGCTTGGAGGAACTCTCACTACCTACTGAATCTATCTTATGCTTTGGTTTCAACTTTGGCTTTCCTGTAGATGTCTGAGCTACCAATGCCTTTGTCTTAGAACCAGTCATAGTATCCAACTGTGTGAGTTTTGACTGCTCTCTAGTCAAGCGATCACAAAAGACCTGAAAAGAAGGCATAACAAATTGATTCCCCAAAGCATCTTTGGTGGAATAGAATGTGGAAGCAAATATCTAAAAATTCCCTCGAAGATTTGAGAGAATCAAATAGATGCACTCAGTATCAGTCTTCATCTTTCCACAACTCTGCAATAAGGATCTCTGTTGAGTAAACTTCATCAAGAAGTCATCAATAGTAGGAAAGGAATCCGGTGCAAGTGTTGTAAGCTCTGTCTCTATCTGAAGTGCTTTGAACTCATTCACTGTACCAAACAAGCCTTCAAGCTTGGTCCACATAGCCAAAGGAGTATTACACCCATCCAAATGAAAGTGTAAACTATCTGATACCTGTAATGCAAT
The DNA here is from genome assembly GCA_028749045.1 of Cupressus sempervirens. Lineage (NCBI taxonomy): Eukaryota > Viridiplantae > Streptophyta > Pinopsida > Cupressales > Cupressaceae > Cupressus > Cupressus sempervirens. The sequence goes on along the minus strand of CM053788.1, from coordinate 61,604,459 downwards.
CAATCCAATTGCCTCATCCATTTTGTTTCGATGCTGCATGATCTCAAAAGGCCTCTGAAGAATAGGTTGAACAGCATCTAAACATGACCACAACCCTTTTGACCGGAGAAGCCAAGTCATTGAGGTCTTCCAGGTGTGATAATTATGAGGGGTTAGAAGTTCTAGAGAAGAAGTGGTCGCGGCCATTGTTTTAGAAAGGTTTTTTTTGTGTTTTCTGATATACTAAAATAATAACAAAAAATAATATAAAAATTCCCCCCACAATGCAATAAACCGAACCCCTTACTTACAAATAGATTGCGTAAATGAGATAAGAGCAAAAAAACTTCAAATACAAATCAAAAATACTTGGTACCAAATATTGGTGAAAAGACTGAGAATCTGGAAAGGGCTCGAAAAAATCTTTTCGGCGCTTTTTTCGGATCGAAAAACAGAGCTATAATGAAGAAGTTATGCCCCCCGAAAGATAGAAGTCATCAATGGACTTCAAATGCCAAAACAGATATCAATCTGGAAAAAAAATCTAAAAATTTTTTCTCCATCATCTCTGTCTTGGAATCAGCTTTCTGACACTTTTTTCGGAATTGAAAAAGACCCCCGTATACGAGAGTTATCGCAAAAAGACTAACAGGGCCCCCATAAGCTTGAAAAATATTTAATTTTTTTTTTTAAAAATAATTTAAAAAAATCACCGAGCGGCGCGCTGGCTGAGCTGCTGGCGGTGGTGGCTGTCCAGAGCGGAGGAGGGCAGCGGAGGAGAAGTGCCACCTGATCGGAGGCGGGGCGGCGCTCTGGTTGAGCCGTCGGTGTTGGTGGCGACCGGAGTGCAGGCGATGGCGGCCGTCAGAAATAAAAAATCGGCGCCCGAAAAAAAATACCGCCGGTGGTCGTCGCCTGTGCAGAGAAACAGTTGCCCCCACCGGAAAATGGGTCCGTGGGGCGAAAAATGGCCTACAGCCATTTTTTTTGAATTTTTTTCTTTAAAAAAATGCCTCAATCTGCGTGCAGAAGGCCGTACGGCCCTGCTGGGCAAAAAAATTTTGCCTCCCGGAGCAACGTTGTCCAAATTGGACAAACTTTATATGGAAATAGGGGTTTTGACACCTTTTGGATCCATCCGTGACGTCCGTTTTGCCTCAACTTGCTTCAAAAATTAGTGACCCCCCTATTTTCTAAAAAAATACCCAAAAAATTCCAGATCTATTTTGTCAAACCCTCATTCTCCTTTTTCTCCAAATAACGAACAAGCTATAGCAGATCTGGCTCTGATACCATGAAGGATTTGATCAATACAAATCCACAAAGCCTTCGAATACCTGCATGCAAAAACCTATCACAGAAGAAAAAGACAAGAGAAGGCAAAGGGTTTTGCTCTAAAAAATGTGCTAATGTATTTTCAAAAATGAAAAAGATAATCAAATACAAAGGAGATCAATCCTTATAAAAGGAGATCAAAACCCTAAAAAGGGTAACCTAAAAGGAAAAGCTATTTAATAATTAATAATTAATTATTAAATAGAGATGCAAAAGGTGCATAAAGTAAAATCTTAAGAAGGGAGTAAAGCAAATTTAATAAATGAAATTAAATCAACGCTTTACTCTAACAGGATATCCTATGCACTAGTCCACTTTACAAAGAAATTCTTGACAATGCTCTACATGAGTCTTGTGTCTCTACTGATATCAATACTATAGAACTCTAAAACTTAGTAGGTCATCTCTCTACCTCATGTGCATTATCCTTCAAAACTTTTGACATCCCAACTATTGAGCTAGATCATATCCTTCCACTCAACATAGCCATCATGGTTTTAGAATTTGTTGGCAAAAGGGTCATGATAGATAATGGATCAACCTTAAAGATATGTACTTTTAAGTTCATCAAACAAGAAGGATACACTATGGTAGATATCATAAATGAAGTCATCACTATCAATGGCTATGATAAGTCAGAGTGGACCATTGATGAAACTATCCTGCTACCTATCTAAGTTGTCCTGACTACTCAAGAAATAATTTGTCATGTAGTTGATCTTAACCTACCCTTCAACATTCACCTTAGATAACCAAGGATTCATGCAATGAAGGTTGTCCCCTCAACTTATCATCAGTGAATCAAATCTCTACATCATGACACTAAAATAACCATCCATATTGATCCTGAACCCTTTTTGTATTTCAATGCAATAGAAGCTTTCTATAATAACCATTACCCTAGAATTGAGATTGGCACCACCATGGCTAGCTTCTCTAGTACTTGACATGATCCTAACACCATCTTAGCCTCCATAGTCTCCATGATTAAGATAAACTACCAAGGTTGTGGTAAATATAGTCTCTCAAATGCCTTTGTTGCTAGTGTTTTACCACTCAACCCACATACTCAAGGGTGCCTGACCTATCATGGGCCAAAGCTAGACACAAATCCTTGGCTCAAACAATTTAGAACCACCATATTTGTTTCCAATGGGATTCTCAATGGAGAAGAAACAACCCCTAACATGAGCACATAGTTGTACAAAGACCCACTTCCAAAAGGTAAAGATCTCCTTGACTATTTCAGACAAAAATATCCACACTCACACCACCTTCCTACCGAACAATGGGGTATCAAGGACATGGCCTAAGGCATGAAAATTTAGGCATCAGACAACCTATAGAAGCATATAAGGAGGAGAAGAAGAAAGGTCTAGGCTACGAAATCTCCATAACTAGGGGCACTTGTAACGATGGTCATGTCTTTTTAAACATCCAAAACAACCTTGTGGAAGTCAAAGACATCCCTAAGGAAGTTGAAAAGAAAGCCTAAGACAATATTTTCCTTGATGAACTTATATTAGGATCCTTTGTACTCTATGAACTATCCATCAACATTAGAGAGCTTCCCCTCACTCATCCTGAACTCATTGATTGGGAATAACCAAGTGTTATTCATGTCAATGAGTTCTCTATGGAGCATGCATTATCTTATAGCTACCAATTCAACCCAAAGGGTTACTTTGGGGAGGATGAAATCACTAGTCACAAACATCAACAAAAGAAAGAAAAAAATTAAAGCGAATGTATCCCCTGGTGAAAACTCTTCTAGAGCACTGTTGAATCATTCAAAAATGAAATAAAGATAAAGGAAATATCTGAAGGTGAAAACCTCTCTAAGGCATTTGAGGATGGAGATTCCATCCTTCCCCCACAAGATCACAAGCTTGCAATAACATCAATCCTAATAGAGGACACTAGACCAATCAACATTAGTCTAATAGAGGCCCCAAGGATCACATACATTACAGCATCCTTACCATCAAGAAAAGTAGATCTTTTCATTGAGGTACTTTAGGGAAAAAATTGGTTAATTTGCATGGTCTTATCAAGACATGCTAGGACTAGATCCTAAGTTAGTGGTACATTATTTGGTAGTAGACCCAAAGGTCAAACCAATCAAGTAGAAACTCTGAAAGATGCATCCCAAGGTTGTTTTACTAGTCAAAGAAGAGTTGAAAAAGATGTTGGATGCAAAGATCATCCACCAAATTGATTATTGAGATTGGATCTCTAACATGGTATGTGTCACCACACCCTTTGTTGATATCAAAATTTGCATAGAATTTTGGGATCTCAATAAATCTTTTCCCAAGGATGATTTCAATTTGGTAGTGGAGTTTCAAGGCCAAATTATATATATTTGTAAAGTTATTACAGATTTTCAACATGTAATTTTGGTATAAAACCTTCAAGATCAGTTTTGAAGGCCTTAGGGGCCCTACATGAGGCCCAAAACCTCAACAGATGAGTGCTTGCATGAATTTGAACCTGTAGATCAGGAGCTAAGGTTTTTGAAAAGTGGTTATTATAGCCAATAAGAGCAACAATTTGAGAGTTATGGTCTTCTAAAGTTGGGCTACCTGAAATTTCTAAAATAAATGTCACAAGTGTCTCTGGATGATTCTATATGTATTGTTAGGGTCTTTTAGCCCTAGGTATTAAGTTTGAATGTCTATAGCCTTCTTGAGTGGCATAAAATCGCCTATTTAAGAAAGATTCAAAAATTTTCTAGGATAGCTCTAGGTGATAGTTCACAGCTTTATCTTGTAGATTACTATAATGAAGCCACCCATGTGAGTTAGGATATTGTAATTTTGAAGTATATACTTTTGTATTTGTGGTGATAATAAGAAGCCCATTTTTTTCTCACAATTGTTGTTGTTTCTTTGTTTCTATTATGTGTTTATGGTATTAAGGGGAGCACACTTCATCAAGGACACCTACAAAAATTTGAGAAGTGACCCCATCACGTCTTAGGTATTTAGAGGAAAACCAAGACAATTAACCTCCTCCCTTGCTAGCCATGATGAATCTTTTACTGGCCTCCCTTTCTATTTGAATAGGTATTCTTCATAAGTTTTTTTCCTTGTACTTTTACCAACATGACTATCCAATATCTCCTTAATCTATTTTGTAGCCAAAGTAGCTATTGGAATACTCCACTACACTTCTACAACTTCATCCAAACCACCTCATTCAGAATACTCTGTCAAAAATAAAATGTTGAATACTAGTGAAATATTCAATTCAATAGGTAACTCCACTTCATAGGCATTTTTAGAATCATGCCTTTTCACTATCTTGCACAGTCTAAAATTCTTCATTTTTCAGCTTATTATGTGTACCCATTGGAAAATGCTCTTTTTGCAAATGAACCATGACTTCATCCCCATTCAAAAATTCTTTATACCTCCTTTTCACATCTTTCTTAGCTTTATACTATGTATTAATATTTATAATACACTTCTCACCTCATCATCGATGTTCTTCAAATATTCAACAAATTCTTCTACTTTGGCACTACTTATCTCTCCTTTATCCAATTGCCTAAAATCATAAGAATTTCTGGGACTGCTCTCATGTATAATCTAGAATGGTGATTTACCAATAATCCTATTGATAGAATTATTATATGAAAATTATAACTGTGGTAAAATCATATCCCATCCTTTTGGTTTATCTCCAACCAAGCATCTCAACAAGTTTCCCAAACTATGATTCACAACTTCTATCTATCTATCAAGTATGTGGATGTTGTGATGAACTAAACTTCAAATCTGTCTCCAATTTCTTCCATAATGTATACCAAAAATACCCAACAAATTTGGTATCTCAATCTGAAACTATACTCTTTGGCAAACTATGTAGTCTCACCACTCCTCTGAAAAACAACTCTACCACATGAACATCACTAGTATTCTTGCAAGGAATGTAATGTGCCATCTTTGAAAACTTCTCAACCACCACAATAATAGAATCATGCCCTTACTGAGTCCTTGGTAATCCAGGAACAAAATCCATGCTAACATCATTGCACTGCTTCTGTGGTATAGGTAATGGCTGATACAATGCCATATTCCTTCACTCATTTTTCCATCTGACATACTCTACACTTTTGTACAAACTTCTTAACATCTTGTTGCAACTATGGCCAATAATAGTTCTCAACAACCAAAGCAATGGTTTTATCTCTACCAAACTATCTAGCCAATCCTCCACTATGCTTCTCCTTGATGAGATTCTCTCTCATTGAACTTCTTGGAATGCATAACTAACTTCCTTTGAACAAAATACCATCTTGGATTATGAAATCAACAAATTCATTCTATCAAGAGTAAGAGGTTCTGTACAAGTCATCCACACTTCACAAAAATCAAGATCGTTTGGACACAAATTATTGAGTTCATTAATCCCAACCACCTCAATCTATATCTTTGTTAGAAAAATGTGCCTTCTACTAAGGGCATTTTCCACTCTATTAGACTTCCAACTCCTATGTTTCAACAAAAATGTATAACTCTACAAAAACTCAACCCACTCCAAATGTCTTTGGTTTAATTTTCTTTGACTATTCAAATATTACAAAAGTTGATGATTAGTATTCAAAAAGAAACTCCTTAGGAAGAAGATGGTGTCTCCTCTTCTTCAATGCCTAAACTATAGCATAAAACTCTTGATCATAAGAAAAATATTTTATTTTGGTATCATTCAATTTCTCACTAAAGTAAGCAATGGGTCTACCTTCTTGGCTCAAAACATCTACAATCACAATCTACCTGAAACACCTTGTTAAAATATGGAAGTGCTAAAATAGGTTTCTCTATAACTTTCTATTTCAATGGATTAAAACTCTTATCTTCTCCTACAATCCACTTAATTTCTTTCCTATCAAATCTCATCATTCCAGTTAAGGGTCCATAAATACTGCTAAAACCTCTTATGAACTTTCTGTTATAAATAATAGTCCACCAAGATAACTAAGAGGGGAGGGGGGGTGAATCATTTATCCAATAATTAAAACATTTATCAACCTTAAATAACCTTAACCTTTCAATCAATGTAAACAACAACCACACTAAGATGCACATACACAATTACACCAGATATGTTAACTAGGGTGTTGGCTCCAAATTTAACAATTTTGAAAATGACCAAGAAACCAAACAAGTGCATCTAAGGCTAGCAAATTCCTATGATGGATACACTTGACTATAGTCTTGGGCCAACTTTAAGGCATAACTCCTTCTTCGCTTAAAGCTCTTCTAGACTTAGGCGGGTTAACCTTCAGGTTCTAAGATATGGTACCAATGCATTTAAAACATAAATCTGAACCTAATTACTGTAGATGAAAACCCCTTATATCTCCTAATAAATCATGCAATAACAAAGATCTACAGTAGCTAGATGCATATCTATGAAATTCATAAGTTGAGTGAGGGTTAATCCTTTTTAACCCACTACATGACATGAAAAACTAAATTGATTTTGATTAATAATGATTTGTGCAAATGACATTCATATTAGCTTACATCTGAATTAGTGATCAGTGCCTTATCCATTGAAACATAGAGTCATTACCAACAAGATGACCTAACTTGTTTTCATTACAATCAAGTTTATCAACTGAAACCCCCAAATCCCATTCTTATACAATATCCCCTTCATACACCCAAAAATCCTATCAGAACATTGAAGAATTTACCTAACTCCTTGAGTCAAAAGAAAAAATAGATTTGACATACAACTCATCCAAGTTGCCTTAAATCAAATAAACCTTATTCATTTAATCTCAAAGTTAATAGCACATGAAGAATTAGGAGACAGAATTAGAGAACTCAGATAATTCATGTAAATCCCCTTTTGTATTTATCCTTGGAAAGACCAAATACACAAACTAGTAAAACTAAATGAAACTATAGATATGTCACATAATCTAGCATCAAATTCTTATATCTTAAAAAACAAGACATGACATGAACTGAAAAATCTGCACATAACTGGATGTGTGGCCTTCACTGCTAGAGCTAAACTCAATAGTCAAGAAGCAAAACCATTTACAATCTTTGTTTCAATAGTAGAACACTAGAACCCTACTGGTATTACCCAGAGAAAATTGCCAACAACTTTAAAAGAGAAGAAGAAAGAAAGATATAGAAAGGAAGCAATTCTTGGATTAATTCTACAACTGACATGTGTACCCTCAGAATTCCTTCCCAAGAAGATCAAAAGCCTCTCTCTACCTTCTCTCTATAAGTGAAAATCAAATCCCCATGATTCTGGCTCTTAAAAGCATAAAGAATATTAGATATTTGGTAAAAAATATAACTGATTTCTGATGTCACATTTGAACTCAAAGTACAAAGTGAAAAATTAGTTATATGACCTTTAGAAGCCACAAAAACATCACAAAATTGATTTTCATTCACTTTCACATTTCACCAAGCCTTCATATCTATCCTTTAACCAATTTTGATGATTAATGATCAAATTTGCTCATTCTGCCACCAATGCCCCATGAAACACAAATTGGCCTATAGTATGAAATGATGAATACCTATACACAAACTGACATCAGAAATAGAAAATTCAGCTTGTTCTAGTTCTAGTGGTATATTGGAACACTCATTTTTTATTAAAAAATTCTCAAATTATTGTCGTTTGAAAATTAGGCTCCCATTCATTGCAGAGTAATTAAAAAGATCAAATTTTAAACTTTTAAAAATCCTATAGTCAAAACTATAGAAAATTATAACTTTAATTTAGATTTTGAAATTTTGGAGGTTTGCATATAGTTATACAAAAAATTAATTTTGGGACTCTGATCTTTCTCTCATTTTTCTAGCCAGGTCAAACTTGTTGACTAGCCCTCGCCATCTGCTATGATTGGCTAACTGCTATGACACTTATCAATTGGATGCCACATGGCATCATCTCATTGGCCCTCTATTTTGCATTGTCAGCATGCCACCTCATCATGGTCACTCTGTCGCTATCGAAGTTAGCATCTACCATGTCATCAGTGACATTGCGACATTGTGACATGTGTTTCCATCTGCCACATCAGCACCTTGAGAAGTGTGCCACATCAGGAACCTCTGCCATGTGTTACGATCAAATTGGTCCACCTTGCCACCATGTCAGTGACATGTGTCATCTTCTCGCTATGTCACCATGTTATCTTCCCTGCAACTTTCCTTTGCTGATATAGCAATGTCCATTGGATCTACCACATGGCATGATCTGGTGTGTTCTTGAGACTTGACTACCATGTCACAACCTACCTTAGAATTTGTGCCACATGGCACCTTTCAGTTGGTCCAAATTTCACCACATCATCACTTAATGATTATGTTAGTTGCTACTTTGTGCTACCCAGTTTGTCAACAACATTGGAAGCGGGACCCATGTGCTCATGGACATTTGCCAAATTTCTAAGTTTTCTAGTAACTTGCTATGTCACTAGCCAAAAATCCTTGGATTTTTTGGCTAGTGACATAGTGACTAGCCAAATTTTTTAACTTTTTTGATGGGCTTGACTATGCTGATGTCATAGTTCCATACTGTGTGTTGCTTCAAAATTAAGCACCTATCATCTCAAACTATCTTTCATGTTCTTTCACATCCAAGTCGGGCCCACATATGCATGCAGCTTCAAAAAGCCCATGGTCTTCAAGAGAATGTCTTTAGTGAGTGCTTGTGTATTTAAAAGTATCAAAACCCACCAAATTCATAAATGTGGGATAAATACCTTTAAACACTTTCCCTCATAACTCTACTCTGTGTTATGTTCAAGTGGTCAAGCGTGGGAGTTTTTTTTATTGAGAGTTGTTGATCCTCCTAGAATAGGAGATCTTGCCTTGTCGACTCCTTCTTAAAACATGGGTACTCTATACTTGGAGCTATGGGCGTTCCCTTTTTCTACCCCTAATTATGCCAAAATTCAGCTCTTTGTTTCTTTTTTGCATACCCTACAGCTTCCAAATTGGCAGCTCCCTTCAACTACAAGCTATTCTACTTATAGCTGGTGTATTCTCCATCATGTGGGTTCCTTTCTAAACTAAGATGACTCCTTTGATTATTGCCTCTACTATGGTGTGGCAATTTGTTTCCTTTATTTAGTGCAGGGTGCTTTCAATGTGTGGGTTATATTCCATTTTGACTAGCCCCTATTTCTTTAGACTTTTGACCAACGGCTTCTATGGTGATAGGTGCCCTTTTAAAATGCATGTAACTTCCTTTTGATATGTTGATTTCTATTTTATACATGCCTATTCTTCCTTGGTCTTTGATGCCTCCTCTACCTTGATAGGCTGCCGATGTGGACCTCCATTGAAATGTTCTCTTTCAATTGTAGTGAAACCAACCATAATGCTTTCTTCAGAATATTTAAGGTCCCTTTACTAGGCATGGGCTACTTTTTATAACTGTGACTTTGGATGTGTGGGGTTCCCTTTTTCCACTAGCTGGCTTCTCTGATTTTATCTTTCCTTTAGCATTGACTACCTACTGCTTGGCTCTTCTTCAAATTCATGAACTTCCTTGCCCCTGTCGCTGATGAAGAAGCTGGTGGAAGAGGTTGTGGAAACATAAAATGTAATGTATGTCCATTGAAAATAGTTATTTATCCTTCAAGACCTTTCCACGACAAATAAGACGTTGTCTTTCTAATGGAACACCAGTTAAGGATGCAATTTTCTCTTTTAGAACAGGAACTGGCATATCTCTTTTAACCTGTAAAGTGTGAATATGTGAATTAAATGTCTTTATCTTAATCTCAATAGTAGTATTAGAACTTTCATCCACATCTCTCCTAGCAATAGCTATTTCATTGACATTTTCATATGCCATCCCGCTTGAGTTTTTCTTTGCTTTGTTCAATTCTATGAACTGATGGAAAGAAGTCTTCGGCTGCTAATATGGGAAGAAAAAAAAAGGATGAAATTGGAAGGAGTGTTCAGCAAGTCCAAATATGAGCAATCATTGTAAAGCACTTTAGATGTTGTGGTTAATAAATATGCTTCATCACTTTAGACATGGAGGCATTTACTTTAACTTCATTATTTTCATGCTTTGAATCACTCTACCTGATGGAATCAGTCAGGCCCCAACTTGGGTCTAGCTAAAAACAAAATTCATTTTCGAACAATTGAAATGAAAAACTGACCTATTGATCAATCTGATACTGATTAAACTCAAATTTGAACATTGATTGATGTTAAAAACTCAATTTTTCATTTTTTGTTAACTCTCAAATTTGCACTAGGAGGTCCATTGACTTGCCTTAAAAACTAATTAGAACACCTGATCGAGCTCTGAAAACTGGCACGCTAACTCTCTTTTCCACATTCTTGCACCATGTCAAATCTCATCTCATGATGAATTCAAGGTCAAAATATATTCAATGTCAAAGTTGACCTCTTAGAACTACCTACAAGAAAACATGTCAGAATACAATAAACTAGGTTCAGATTTGGCTTTGAAAACTAGGGAAATTGACACTTGCGAAGATGAAAATTGGGACATTGGTTCTCTGTCATGAGGACATTATGGATCTATGATTTGGGATCATGAAAAATAATACGATACAAATGGCAAGCAGTCAAAGTAAGCTACTTGGAATTTGTAAATTGGAAACACTAACAAAAAACATTTTTTTCGAATGGAATTGACCTGGAAAAGTGTGCAAATGGATTCATCAAGATGTAAAATCTGGCACACTTAAAGTATTTTTAGAGGAAAAAACAGTGGTACAATCCATTTGACCTCACCTATAATGTATTTTGAGTTATGACATCATGAACAGGGGTTCCAACAAATCTGCAAATGTTGACACCAGTAAAAAGTTATAAATTATATTTGGAATCACGTTTGAAAACTGATCAAACGGATTTGTCATGAGCTAAAACTTGAAACATAAAAAGTCTCTAACATCTACAATGCAATGCAAGAGAAAATTTCATATTTTGGTCAACTAGGTCAAAATTATAGCTCGTCAAATAGGGCTTCCCAGAATTATGTGCAAAGTGCAAATGTATGAAAATAGTAACTGACCAACTTTGAGGGGTTCGAAACCTAATCAAATGAACTCAAAATGACTCAAAATTTAAAACATAGGTTTTTAGGTATGGAAAATATTCACTCTCAAAGTGGAAAATTACAAAACATTTCTGGGTGCAAGATATTCAGATGCAAACAAGGCCTCCTGTCACTGTTTGACACTTTAGTGAAAAATGCAAATTTTGACATTTTCTCAAAACATGACTTTTCCAAATGACTCGGTATGATAGTTAACTTCATGGAACATGTGGATAGGCTTAATAGAAGGTGATAGAAACATTAAACACCTCAAGGTCCCAAAGGTACAGTTGGGTACAATCTCATTTATGGGCACTTTAAAAGGGCTTGATCTTTCAAAATTTTCAATAAGCAACTCAAAATTAACCATGCAATTTTTAGTCCCAACATAGGGAAACCCTTGATTAGAGGGAAAACCTTGGTGGGAATTATGCCCACAAGATGATGTACTAATATAAATATTCCTTGTTAGAGGATGGACCCTGTTAGGAGTTTATTACAAAATTTAGTACACAAGTCCCTGTTAGGAGACTTTGAATCCATGTTAGGAGATTCCAACCCTATTAAGAGTTGTGCCAACCTTATTAAGAGTTGTTGAAGATAGAAGAACCCATTTTCCAAACAACTTCTAGGGAAAGACCACTGAACTCACTGTCCAAATGATCTCTCAACTATTCCTTGTAGAATAATAGTCTATATTGTACTTTAACTTCTTTCCTATGTCCTAAAAACTAGACTAATCACTGTTAGACTTTGTGGACCAATTTACGAACCTCAGATCCAAATATATGCCCTCAGATCTTACAATAAAACCTTGGCAATGGAGTTTTCACCAACTTTTCTCTGCTCTTCTTATCTTTGCATTCTATTCTTCATGCTGCTTAAAATCATTCACTTGCTTCCATACATGATAAATGAAAATGTCCTTCCTTTATATTGAATCCATAAAACAATTCCCTAATTCAGCTATTACACCTTCTCAATTAATTATTATAGGAACATTTTACACTTAGTGATAACATTAATCTTCCACCTTGTAACTTGAATAACTTTTTATAAGTGTAACATTATGACATGCGAGCTTAACCATATCATCTCCAACATGGCTTCTACACATCTTTAACTTCGACTTCTCAAAATAACAACTCTTCTAAGAGATATAACAAGTTTACTAGAACATGCTTCTATAGACTCTATCTTAGAATACTCTTCACTAAAACTTGCATAACTTCTTCCAGATTTAATATCTTATGCATAACCCTTAGCATACCTCACAAATACTCAAAAGTCTCTTTGGGAAAAGGCTTAGTGAAAATACATGCAATCTTCTCCTTGGTGCTTACATACTCCAATTTGATTACCTTTTCTGCAACTTTCTCTCTCAACATGTGATACTTGATAGAAATGTGCTTAGCTTTGGAATGCAACACTAGATTCTTTGAAATATTCATTGTACTTGTGTTATCACAATATATGACAATAGGTTCACTGAACTCTATCCTTATGTCCTTCAGCATCTACTTCATTCAAACAACTTGATTACAATTGTTTGTTGCTGCAACATATTTTGCTTCTTCTATACTCTGTGAGATATAATCCTGCTTCTTGCTTTACCAAGAAAACAATCTTCCTCCAAGAAAGAAGGCTCCACCATTGGTGCTCTTTTTTTCATCCATATTGCCTGCCTAATCGCCATTAGTATAAGCATATAAAGTGAAATTATTAGATCTATCATACCACGATCCAAACTCTGGAGTTCCCTTCAGACATCTAAATATCCTTTTGACTACTGCATAATGTGCTTCTCTTGGATTAGCTTGAAATCTTGCGACAATTCCAACTACATTTTCTATATCTAGCCTTATGTGAGTCAAATATTACAACCCTCCAATCATAGATTTGTATTTCTTCTACTCAATATTAGGTGTCTCATCCTTTGAAAATAACTTGTGACTAGTTACCATAGGTGTTCCAACTAGTTTACATGTTTCCAAACCAAAAATTTTCAGTAGATCTTTCAAATAATTAGTCTAAGAAATGAAGATTCCTTCTTTGTCCTATACAACATGTAATCCTAGGAAGTATTTTATCTCTCCTATCATACTCATTTCAAATTCTTTCTCCATTTCTTTTGCAAACTTGTCACTTTCATCATCATCTCCTCCAAATATGATATCATCAACAAATATTACCAAAATCATCAATCCATCATCAATTTATTTCCACTATAAATTATTGTCTACCATACCTTTGCTAAATCCAAGGTTTCTCAAATGTTTGTCCAACCTTGCATACCAAGTTCTAGGTGATCGCTTCAAGCCATACAATGCTTTCTTCAATCTACATACTATGTCCTTTTCATATGTTAAAGGAAAACCTTCAAGCTATTCAGAAATGTTGACTTGATATCCATTTGATACACTTTAAATTTCTTATGTATTGCATAGGCTAGGAATGACCTTAATACTTCTATTCTTTCCATAGGAGCATAGGTTTTGTCATATTCTATTCCTTCTTATTGTGGGTAACCTTTATATACCAATCTTACTTTGTTTCTTACAATTTCACCTTGTTCATTCATCTTTTTTCCTAAATACCCATTTTGTTCTTATCACATTCTTGTCTACTAGTCTAGGTACCAATTCCCATGTCTCATTCTTTATCATTGATCCAATTCTTCTTTCATAGCTTGCTTCCAATAGTCATCTTTACATGCTTCATCTACATTCTTTGGCTCAACTTGAGATATCAAACATAATTCTTCATTGATTCTTCTTCTTTTCATTGCACCTTTATCTCTACTTCTAATGATCTACTCTGGTGGATGATTCTTTATCATATTCTTACCAGAAGTAAGAGTTTTTATCACAACTCTTAGCTTTGTTGAAGGTTCCAAAATTTGTTCATGTCTTTTCTCTCCTTTATTCTACAAATCATTGTTAGTCTCAAAGAATAATTCATCACTCCTTGGTTTAGTAACAATGTTCTCATCATTAGAATCGTAATCAACTACTCTTTCTTGTATCTTTACTTTCTCATCAACTCTTACATTTTCACTCTCAACAATAGTCTTAGTTCTTAAATTATAACATCTATAAGCTCTTCTTTTCAATGAATAACCAAGAAACATACCTTCAACACTTCTAGCATCAAATTTACCAACATCATCATCTCTTTTTATGTAACATTTGCTACCAAACATTTTTAAATGCTTAACTGTAGGTGAGTGGCCACACTACAATTTATAAGGGGTCTTGTTTGTGTCTTTCCTAACTTGCACTCTATACATAGTGTAGACTTTTTTATTCACAGCTTCTCTCCAAAACATCTTGGATACATCATTCTTAGCTAACATAGCTCTTTTTTCTTTTTTTATTGGCCTATTTCTTCTCTCTGCAATGCCATTTTGTTTAGGGTTTCTCAAAGTTGACAACTGTCTTTTGATTCTATTAGCTTCACAAAAGATGTTAAACTCATTTGAAGTAAACTCTCCTCCTTTTTTTGATCTTAAACATTTAATCTTCATGCCTTATTCATTCTCAACTCTATTCTTGAATATCTCGAGCTTATCAAATACCTCATATTTTTCTTTAAGAAATGCAACCCACATCATTTTAAAAAAGTTGTCAACTAAAATCATGAAATACCTTTCACCATATAATCCTTTAGTCTTCCTAGGACCACTACGATCTGTATGCACAATATCCAATTTTATTGTAGTAGTAAACTTATTACTAGGGAAAGAAGTTTTGGTATGCTTTGCAAATTAAACACTCAACCTTAGGAAAATCTCTAACTCCAACCATACTGCTAGTTTTCACAATGTTGTCAAAGTTTATATGAAAAAATCTCTTATGCCATAACTAGCTCCCATCTACCTTAGTAGCTGACCATGTCATTTCAGTTGGATTGAGATGAAATATATTACCTCTAGATTTGGTTCTTGTTCTAATTAGCTTTCCATCTCTGTATCTGATCATGCATGTTTTCTCTATGAACTATAACTAATAACCTTTATCCACTAGTTTTCCAACACTTAGAAGATTATGTTTCAAACCATAAACAAAATATGCATCCTCGATATTAGTCTTACCATCAAGAGTTATAGATCCAATACCTTTAACATGACATGTTTCATTGTTTCCAACTCTAACAATGCCTCCATCATGACTTTTGAAGTCAAAAAGCTTGTTCATATCACTAGTCATATGATGTGAACAACCACTATCAATTATCCAATCAAATTTCTTTTCAACCTATGATCCCAAAGCCACTTTCTCTGGTCTTTCTTCTTTAATGGATAAAAATCCTATTTCATCATCATTAGCACTTATGGCTTGTTCATCAGAATCATCTTCTTCATTTGCATACAAACTCTCTCTATCTCTTCTAGATTTGAACTTTCCCTTATACCTTTTCTCTCTTTTAGGACACTTAAATGCATAATGACCAAACTCATTACAAGTCCAACATTTAAAAAAATTCTTACCATCCTTTTCTCTTCTTACTAGAAGGGCTACTCCTATCTTTCTATCCTCATCAGATCTTCTACTGCTAGCAAAGTCTACTCTAGAGCTAGTGCTCCTTGACAAACTAGGTCAAATATTTAGGGCACTGGAAGCTATTTCTATTTTGGTTAATTCTCCAAACTGTTTAAGCTCATTTTCAACTACTTCAAGTCTCCCATGTAGTGCCTCTGTGAAATCTTTGGTACAAGATATCAACAACTGTATCATTTGAATTGCTTGCTTAAATGGTGGCATTAAGCTCTTCAATATCTTCCAAATCACCTCATCATCTTCCTTGGTTCCTCCTTGACATCTAATACCTACAATAATTTCTAATATCTTTCCTACATGTGTTCTTATAGATTCATTGTCCATCATTTTAGCATCTTGAAATGCACAAATCCAACTTTGTAGTCTTAATTTGTTAAAATGTTCATCACACTCAAAACTATTTTCCAAAGCTTTCCAAATCTCATGAGAAGTATCAAGTGACTTTACCTAGTTATACTTAATTTTAAGAAGTGCAAACAATAGTGTTTCTCTAGCTCTCATGTCACACATGAAAAGTTCTCTCTTATCCTCACTACAAGTCTCCAACGAACTTTCAGCAATAATTGTATTTTCTAATTTTTTCAAGATCCAATATCCTAGACCCATACACATCAAATGTGTCTTAATATTTTCCTTCAAGCTATCATAATTTATTCCATCAAACTTTGGAGTATCCTTTCTCAATATGTTTTCCATGGATCTCCCAAAGTTGTTAAACTTTATCCTCAAGGACCTGATGCTTTGATACCAATTGTTAGAAACAGTAATCCACCAAGATAATTGAGGAAGGGGGAGGGGGCGGGGGGGGGGGGGGGAGTTGAATCAATTATCTCATAATTACAACATTTATCAACCTTAAATAATCTTAACCATTCAATCAATGTAAATATCAACCATACTTAGATGCACAAACACAATTACATCGGATATGTTAAAAAGGAAAACCATTGATTAGAGGGAAAACCCTAGTGGGAGTGATGCCCACAAGGTGATGTACTAATGTAAATATTTCTTGTTAGAGGATGGACCCTATTAATATTCTATTACAATATTTAGTACATATGAGTCCCTATTAGGAGACTTTGAATTCTTGTTAGGAGATTCCAACCCTATTAGGAGTTGTGGAAGACAGGAGGACCCACTGTCCAAACAACATCTAAGGAAAGACCACGGATGAACCTATAAAAGGCCATTATTTTGAGAACCTTTTATCTTGTTTTTAGATAATTATCTTGCAAGAAACATTTTATGACTCTATGGTTTAAGCAAAAGAACTTATGTTCTTATGAATATATTATCTATATGTTAAGACATGAAGATTGAAGTATAGAGTTTTCAGATATGTTGTGTTTACTTGAATCTATGGACATATATGGTTTAATGAAGGAATGTTACATGCTAATAAATATTTCCTCATCCATGCTATGTTTGGGTAGGTTCCTTCCTATAGCCATAAGATTTGTAAAGAGTGACAATTTGAACTTTATAGATTTTCTAACATTGATGATGAAAATAATATATATGTATGTAGAAGTTGTTGCGTTTAAATATTTTGTAGGTACTTGTCACGCATATTCAAGTTAGAATTTCAACACTAAGTCAAAGCTAACTAGATTGATGAATCATCACAGCAAGCATATTATTGTGTGATTTCTATGATGGCAACTAATGAATATAGATTGCTCAACCTACTATATTCTTGGAGGAGTAAAAACATAGTTAATGATATTTCTATTTTAAAATTTATGATCTATAATTGATCCTCATTAATGGAGTGATTGTAGAAGTAGGAAGTCATTGTAGATTTCCTTTAAATAATTCCTACTTCATCTTTGAAAAGGATATTTTGGCGTGGCCAGAAGAAAGACAAAATGGATTGTTTGTTCAATTGTGTGTAATCTTGTTTTCAGATGTAATCACTTACTATGAATGAATAGAATACAAAGTTCAAGTTTCCACCTTTAAACTTGACTGTCTTTCTACTCATCCATTAACCATTCTCTCTTGTATTTTAAACTTCTCATCAATTCTCACATTTGTGCTTTCCATAATAGTCTTAGTTCTCTGATTATAACATCTATAAGCCTTTCTTTTCAATGAATAATCAGGAAACATACCTTCATCACTTCACTTACCAATGTCATCATCTCTCTTTATGTAACACTTACTTCCAAATATTACAAAATACTTAACTATAGGTGAGTGACCAAATCATAGTTCATAAGGTTTCTTGTTTGTGTCATTCTTGACTTGCACTCTATTCATAGTGTAAAGTATTGTATTCACTGCTTCTCTCCAAAATATCTTGGATACATCATTCTCTGCTAACATAGCTCTTGTAGCTTTTGTAACAAATTTGTTCCTTCTTTCTGCAATGCCATTCTATTCAAGGGATCTAGGATCTGATATATGTCTTTTAATTCCATCTTCTTAACAAAACATGTTAAACTCATTTGAAGTAAATTTTCCTCCTCTATCTAATCTCAAACATTTAATCTTTACACCATATTCATTCTCAACTCTATTCTTAAATATCTTAAACTTGTCAAATGCCTCAAATTTCTATTTAAGAAATGTAACCCACACAATTCTGGAAAAATCATCAACTAGAATCATAAAATACCTTTCACCATATAATTCTTTAGTCTTTGTAGGACCATTGAGATCTATGTGTACAATCCCAAACTTTGATGTGGTGGTAAACTTCTTGCTAGGAAAAGAAGTTTTGTTATGCTTTGCCAAAACACATTCATTGCAAATTGTGTTAGTAGGATTTACAATCTTTGGCATGTTAGATTGTGGTGACTGATCAGAAAAGTACTATACATACTTCATAAATTTTTGGGCCGTGGTCGACATGGTAGCTAACATATTATGGCCAACATATGGCCGACATGTTATAACCCTTAAGTGGTTTAATACTTGTATAAAAGGGCTTAGGGTTGGGTATTTTTCATTATGTTGTGATGTGAAATTGGTTCTTGCAGCGGTATTGAGCTATAAGGGATTACAGATTGTAATTAGGTTGTAATCACAGGATTGTAATAAGATCAGACTTTTTGTTTGGTGGACGTAGCCCAGGTATTGGGTGAACCACATTAAATCTTGGTGCCTTGTGTTCATTTTTTTGTGATCTATTATTTTTTGTTATTGGTTATATTTGCATGTAGTTTTATTTAAGTCTGTGGTTTATCCTAACAAGTGGTATCAGAGTGAGGTTGTCTTTTAGTTATCCTCTGTACGAAAGTTTCACGGTTAAGTGGGAGTTTCATAGTTAAGTGGGAGCGATGGAAAATGAGGGTAAGCTAAGCGTTGACAGCTTTAATGGGTAGAACTTCCAGTTATGGAAGATGCAAATGGAAGACTATCTATATCAAAAGGATTTATGGAAGCCGTTGGAAGGCAAAGCCAAGAATCAAGGAACTATGTCAGAGGTTGAATGGGAGCTTTTGGACAAAAAGGCACTCGGAAGCATTCAGTTATGCTTGGCACCATCGGTGGCATTTAATATTACAAAAGCAAAGACGACAGAAGATTTGGTGAAAACCCTAGTGACACTGTATGAAAAGCCCTCTGCTTCAAACAAGGTATTTCTCATGAAGCATTTATTTAATATGAAAATAACAAAAGGTGGATCTATTGCAGATCATTTAAATGAGTTTAATACTATTACAAGTCAATTATCTTCTGTGGGTATCAATTTTGATGAAGAAATTAGGGCTCTCTTGATTTTGTGTTCTTTACCTGAAAGCTAGAATGGCTTGGTAATGGCTATGAGTAATTATGTTCCTGGATCTAGTACCCTAAAATATGATGATGTGATTGGTGTTATTTTAAGTGAGGAAACTTGTAGAAAATCCTTAGGTGGATCTACATTAGGAAGCTCTTTGAATGCACAAAGCAGGGGCAGAATGACTGAAAGAGGAAGTAACTCTGGAAATCATGGAAAATCAAGAGGAAAGTCAAAGGGGAGGAAGTCTCAATCAAGAGGACCAAATGATTGCTAGTATTATGGGAAACCAGGGCACAAAAAGAAAGATTACTAGAATCGAAAGAAAAATGAAGGAGATAAATCAGATGGAGGCAAGGAGGCAAATGTGGTAAGTAAAAAATCTAAAGAGGATGCTTTGCTTCTATCTTTAGAGAGTGTTGATGATTCATGGGTTTTAGATTATGGTGCTTCATTTCATGCTACACCTCATAGAGGTTATTTCATTGATTATGTCCAAGGGGATTTTGGGCTTGTTTATTTGGGCAATAATGAACCCTGTCAAATTGTTGGAAAGGGAAAAATTAAGATTAAGTTTTAGAATGGGAATCATTGGCAACTACATGAGGTAAGACACGTTCCAAAACTAAGTAGGAATTTAATTTTAGCAAGGAAACTCAGTGATGAGGTTTGTGTAGTTACTTTTAATGATAAAAATTGGAAGGTTTCAAAAGGTTCCCTTGTAGTAGCAAAAGGTGTGAAAGTAGGCACCTTATATCTTTGTACAGGTCATATTGTTCCTTCTACTTTGATTGTTTCAGAGAAAAATGAATGTTCAGGAACAATTGCTGCAGTTGAGCAGGGAGAACAAATAGCTTCTATAGATTCTGATACAGCACTGTGGCACAATAGACTCAGGCACATGAGTGAGAAAGGTATGAAAGTACTTCATTCAAAGAAAGTTTTATTAAGTCTAAAATGTGTGAATATGGATTTTTGTGAAAGCTGTGTGTATGGAAAATAAAAGAGAGTGAGTTTTGTAAAGACTGGGAAGAAAAACAAAAAGGAGAAATTAGAGCTTGTGCATACAAATGTATGGGGACCAACTCAGGTATCTTCCCTTGGTGGCTCTCATTATTATGTTACATTTATTGATGATGCAACTAGAAAAGTATGGGTTTATTTCCTTAAACAGAAATCTGATGTATTTCAAACTTTTAAGAAATGGAAATGCTTGGTTGAAAATGAAACTGGTAAGAAATTAAAATGTCTCGGATCTGATAATGGTGGTGAGTATTGTAGTCATGAATTTGAAGATTATTGCTCCACTAATGGTATTCATAGATAGAAAACTATTCCAAGGACTCCACAAAAAAATGGAGTGGTTGAACGCATGAACAAGACTATAATGGAGCTCGCAAGGAGCATGAGCTTGCATGCTGGGTTACCCTTACACATGTGGGTGGAGGCTGTTAATAATGTAGTATATTTGATTAATAGAGATCCCTTTGGGCTGTGGCATTCCAGAGGAAGCATGGATTGGTAAGAAGGTGAGTTATTATTTTCTCAAGATCTTCATTTGTGAAGCTTTTGCTCATATAGACTCTAAAAATAGAACCAAGCTAGAAGCTAAATCAAAGAAATGTGTCTTTTTTGGATATGGCATTAATGAATTTGGTTATAGGCTTTGGGATTTTTAAAATCTTAAAATTGTTAGAAGTTGGGATGTCATATTTAATGAGAAAGTGTTGTACAAAGATCTGTTGCAGCAACATGAGAAGAAAGAAGATGATTATGTAGTGCTGGATGATACTCCAAAAGCTGATGTTCCAGCCATTCCTCATGATGTGCAACA
Organism: Cupressus sempervirens; assembly: GCA_028749045.1. NCBI lineage: Eukaryota > Viridiplantae > Streptophyta > Pinopsida > Cupressales > Cupressaceae > Cupressus > Cupressus sempervirens. The sequence goes on along the minus strand of CM053788.1, from coordinate 61,582,942 downwards.
ACTGCAACAAAAAATACCACACACACCAGTGAATGTTAGACAGTTAACGAGGAAAATTAGACCTCCACAAAGGTTTTCTCCCTCTTTGTATTCTATTTTACTTACTAATGTTGGTGAACCTGAAAGTTATGATGAAGTTGTACAGGTGGATACTAAGATTCAGTGGGAGTCTGCAATGAAAGATGAAATGGACTCTTTGCTGAAAAATAAGACATGGGATTTGTGCAAGTTGCCTGCAGGTAAAAAGGCTTTATAGAATAAGTGGGTTTACAGGTTGAAAGAAGAGGAAGGAGGTAAGAAAATATTTAAGGCCAGGTTAGTTGTAAAAGGATTTGCATAGAAAAAGGGAATTGATTTTGATGAGATATTTTCTCCTATTGTTAAAATGAACTATTCGTATTGTTTTAAGTCTTGTGGCTACTGAAGATTTGCATTTAGAGAAGATGGATGTTAAAATAGCCTTTCTTCATGGTGATTTGGATGAAGAAATATATATGGCTCAGCCATAGGGTTTTGAGGTCAAAGGTAAGGAGAACTTAGTGTGCAAATTGAAGAAAAGTTTATATGGCTTGAAGCAAGCACCTCGTCAATGGTATCTGAAATTTGACAGTTTTATGCATGAGCATGGATATAACTAGTGTCATTCAGATTACTATGTTTATTTTAAGAGGTTGGATGATGATAGCTACATTATTTTATGTTTATATGTTGATGATATGCTTGTAGCTGGGTCTAACATGGATCATATTAAGGGGCTGAAATGCCAATTAGCACATGCATTTTCTATGAAGGATTTGGGGGCAGCAAAAAAAATCCTTGGTATGAAGATTTGTAGAGATAGGAAGAACATAACATTGACGCTATCTCAAGCTGATTATGTTGAGAAGGTGTTGCAACATTTCTCTATGGAGAATGCTAAAGTTGTCAGCACACCTTTACCTGGTCATTTGAAATTGACTAAGGAGATGTGTCCCAAGACACAAGAAGAGGAGGATAAGATGTCCAAGGTACCCTATTCTTTAGTTGTAGGAAGCTTGATGTATGCTATGGTATGCACTAGGCCAGATATTGTACATGCAGTGGGAGTCATTAGCAGGTATATGAGTCATCCAGGATTTGAGCATTGGAATGCTATCAAGTGGATTCTTCGATATTTGAGAGGAACATCCAATAAGTGTTTACACTTTTGGGGCTCTACTACTAATTTATAGGGCTATGTTGAATCGAATTTGGCTGGAGATATTGATATCAGGCAGAGTACTACAGGTTATGTCTTTACTGTTGGTGGGGCAACTGTGAGCTGGGTTTCTACGTTACAAAAGATTAATGCTCTATCCACTATAGAGGCAGAGTATGTTACTGCTGCATAGGTAGCCAAGGAGATGATATGGCTTTAGTTCTTCTTGGAAGAATTGGGACATCCTCAGAAGGATAATTATTTTTTCACAGATATTCAGAGTGCCATTCATCTTGCTAAGAATTCAGCTCTGCATTCTAATACCAAACACATATAGTTGCGGTACCATTTCATTCGATCAATTTTAGAGGCTAGACAATTAAATCTGGAGAAGATACATACCAATGACAATCTAGTAGATATGTTAACACAGGTTGTAAAAAGGGAGAATTTGAACTCCTCTTAAGCTTTAGTTGGTCTTTTAGACTGAACATGAATAAAACAACAGCAAAGTCTAGGGTGGTTTGATCCAGTGGGAGCCCCATGTGGTAGTGGTATTGGTACAAGATCAGTCTCCAAGTGGGAGATTTTTATTTAGTGTGGAGCCTGATCAGTCCCCAAGTGGGAGATTGTTATATTGTAGTGACTGATCAGGAAAGTACCGACATGTTATAACCCTAAAATGGTTTAATACTTGTATAAAAGGGCTTAGGGTTGGGTATTTTTCATTATGTTGTGATGTAAAATTGGTTCTTGTGGCGATATTGAGCTGTAAGGGATTACGGATTGTAATCAAGTTGTAATCACTGGATTGTAATAAGATCAGACTTGCTATTTGGTGGACGTAGCCCAGGGATTGGGTGAACCACGTTAAATCTTGGTGCCTTTTGTTCATTTCTGTGTGATCTATTATTTTTTGTTATTGGTTATATTTGCATGTAGTTTTTTTTCTGTCTGTGGTTTATCCTAACATGGAAAACCTCTAACAACAAATATTCTACTTGTTCTCACAATACTATCAAAGTTTATATGACAAAATCTCTTAAGCCATAACTAACTGTCATCTGCCTTTGCAACCACACATGTCATTTCAGTAGGATTCCATTGAAATACATTACCTCTAGATCTAGTTCCTAATCCAATTACCTTTCCATCTTTATCCTTGATCATGCATATCTTTTTTGTGAACTACAAATGATAACCTTTGTCTACTAGTTATCCAACACTCAAAAGATTGTGCTTTAAACCATCAACAAAGTATGCATCCTCAAAAGTAAGTTTACCATCAAGAGTTATAGATCCAATTACTTTTACTTGGCATGTTGTAGTGTTTCCAACTCTAACAATTCCTCCATCCTAGGTTTTGAAGTCAACAAACTTGTTCATATCACTAGTCATATGATGTGAACAACCACTATCAATCATCTAATTAGATTTCTTCTCAAACTATGATACCAAAGCTACCTTAACTAGAATTTCCTCTTTTATTTCCACAAATCCAATTTCATCATCACTAGCACTTAATGCTTGTTCATCAGAATCATCATCTTCATTTACTTATGAACAATCTCTATCTTTTCGAGGCTTATGATTTCCCTTATATTTTTTTTTTCTTTTAGGACACTTAGATGCATAATGACTATATTCATCACAAGTCCAACATTTAAAGGTTTTATTACCTCCTTTTTCTCATCTTACCAAAAGGGCTACTGCTTCATCAATCTTTCTATCTTCCTCAAATTTGTTGATGCTAGAAAAATCTCCTCTAGAACTTGTGCTCCTTGATAGGTTAGGTTGAATATTCAAGGCATTGAAAGCTATCTCTATTCTGGTCAATACTCCAGACTATCTAAGTTCATTCTTAACTTCTTCAAGTCTTCCAAGTAATGTCTCCTTTGTGAAATCTTTGGTACATGATATAAACGACTATATCATCTAAACTACTAACTTGAATGGTGGTGTTAGAGTCTTCAATATCTTCCATATAACCTCATCATCTTCTTTGGTTCCTCCTTGAGCTTTAATACCTACAATAATTTTAGATATCATGCCTATATATGTTCTTACATATTCATCTTCTATCATCTTAGCATCTTGAAACACACAAATCCAAATTTGTAGCCTCAACTTCTAGAATGAGCATCACCTTCACAACTATTTTCCAAAGCTTTCCAAATCAAATGTGAAGTAGCAAGTGATTTTACCTGATTGTACTCAATTTCAGGAAGTGTAGTCAATAGTGCTTCCCTAGCTCCAATGCCACACATGAAAAGATCTCTTTTTAGCTTGGATCAACTTTCTAATTCATTTTCTTCAATGATTGGCTTTGCTAATTTTGTCAAAATTCAATATCCTAGACCCATATACAACAAATGTGTCTTCATCTTTTCCTTCCAACTATCATAGTTCATTCCATCAAACTTTAGACTATCTTTCCTAGACATTTTTTCCATGGATCTCCCAAAGCTATTAAATTTTTTCTTCATGGACCTAATGCTCTGATACCAATTGTTAGAAACAATAGTCCACCAAGATAACTGAGAGGGGGGGTGAATCATTTAAATATTTATCTTCTTTAAAAAAACTTAACCAATCAACCAAAGTAAATAGAAACCATACAAAGATGCACATAGATAAGTGCACAAATATGTTGACTAGCAAAACCCTTAATTAGAGGTAAAACCCTAGTGGAAATGATGCCCACAAGATGATGTACTAATATAAATATTCCTAGTTAGAGGATGGACCCTATTAGGAGTCTATTACAACATTTAGTACAATAAGTCCCTATTAAAATACTTTGAATCCATGTTAGTAGATTCCAACCCTATTAGGAGTTGTGCCAACTATGTTAGGAGTTGTGGTACAATGTATGAAAGAAGAGCCCATTGCCCAAACATGAAATTTCAACTACAAGAAGACCTCACTACTTAAACAAGTGATTTATTGTTATCTTCTTTTTTCTTAGTCCTTTCCTTTGTCCTTTTAACAATACCAATCACTGTTAGACCTTGTAAACCAGGTCACGAACCTCAAATCCAAATAGTAAACCTTAGATCACTAAGAAAAACCTTGAAAATGATGTTTCCTTCATTTCCACACTACTCTGCTCAACATCACATTCCACACTCTCTACTTCTTTTTGTGCATTCACAATTTTCATATTTGATACCATGATAAAGGAAAATTTCCTTCCTTTATACCAAGTCCATAAAACAATTTCCTAAGTCAGTTGTTAGTCCTTCTCAATTAATTATTATAGGACCACATAAAGAACATGTTACACTTAGCAATAACCTTAATCTTCTACCTTGCAACTAGAATAACTTTCTATGCATGCAATATGATGATGAGAAAGCTTAGTCACATCATCACAAACATGTCTTCTTCATGTCCTCAAGAGATATAGCAAGTTTACTACAACAGGTCTCTGTAAACTCTATCTCAAAATAGACATCACTAAAACTTACATAACTTCTTCTAGACTTATCATTTATGCTTCCAATGTTAACTGCATATACTAGATACTCCAAAGTATCTCCCATAACCTCAGGTGGTTATCATACTTAAATAGTCATCCATACCAACTTAATATTTATGTTGTTCTTGTATCAGATATCATAGAAGACATCAAACATGCTATGTTGACATCAATAACAAACTTAGTAATGAATGTAACATATAATCATGAAACCAATCTCTCAACAATCTCTCCAATCTTCCAACACCTTTTCTATTTTAGTTATAATGACTTAAAGAGGAATCATAGCATAGACTTTACAACCACCCTCTCAAGCTTACGGTCCTAGGTTGAAAAAATAAAAGGAAGTCAGTATGTTATTTTTAAGAAAATGCATCATTCTATCTAATCATAGAGTCAAGGTAGAAGGATTTCCAATCCTTTGTTACTGAGGTATTTAGCTGACCAACCATTTTTGGCACCATTGTTGGGGAAGGTGTCAATCTAATTCAACCATAAAGTCATTGTGTTAGATTAGATTTTGCATTATTTTGCATGTATAGAAGAAGAGACCCCTTTGGGAGATTTGTTCCTCATAATATTTAGGAAAACATTTTTAATCTTGAACTTGAAAAACCTCACAATGAGAATGAATAACATTTTGAAAATCCATTCACTGCTGCTAAAGAACAAATACCCTCATCCTCTAATGAATACTTACATTTGAAAGATCTCTTTGATGAACTTGAATACCAAGATAATCCACTTTCTCTTGTCATATATTAACCACCATTAATAGTACCTCCTCTTAGCCTTAGCCTCAACCAACATTTCCTTTTCCTATCCCTCCTCAAAAGGGTAACCAAAATTTGAAAAATATACCTACTGTTGTACTCCCCAAGTTGTATGGCTTGATCACTGAATACCCTAAAACCTTTCACTTTAAGTTTGGCATACTATGTAGAAGTCATGACTATACAACTAATGCCCACAAATTGAAGTTGTTTCCTTCTACCCTCAAAGAAGTTGTTTTAAGATGGTTCATGGGGTTGGGTAATAATACTATAGTAGATTGGCCTACAATGAGCAATATATTTCTCATAAAGTATAAGGAATATTGCAAGGGTTGATATTTAAAAGGGGATGACAGTTTCAAAATTTCCCAAAAAGATGAGGAAACCTTAGAAGACTATGTTTCTTGGTTCATGTTCAACCTATAGTGTAACACATAGCATCAATTAAATGAGGAATCGAAGAAACATCTTTTTCTAAGAGGTGTAAATGAAGGAAGCATTGAAACTCTAAACCTTATGGTAGGAGGGGATATCACTCAAAAGACTTGGACTAATAGAGTATATACCTAAATTATTCTAGAGCTAATATCAAGAAAGGTAGGGGACTTAGAGATCTACCACATAATTCCAATGGCAGTTCAAGAGTATCCAAGATGGAATCATCTAATTTGCTATCAAACTTCAAGAAAGACATCATTAACAATGTATCAACTCAGTTGGACACCATGCAAGCCTGCAGAAAGAAAGATGAAGCTGATGTCATGTTGACTGAATATTTTCCATATTGTAGAGAAAATAAATGTTTTTTGTAGATGTAAGTATGTTGTAGGTGTGGATACAACCAATTCCAACCGAGTTCAAAGCCATTGATGAAAATGAAGAGCTACTTTATGTGACTCAAAGAAGGCCATGGGCTCAAAGAAAAGGTATGCCACAATATCCTTTTCAAATTTATAATAATAAAAATTAATGGAAAAAAATTTAAAATGTTGGTTTTAGTGGAAATCGTAGTTGGCAACAATGCCAGAAAGGTTGGCAGCAACCTCAAAATTGGAGCACCCAATCTAGTCATCCAACCCTTTTTCCACCAACTCAGCAACAAGCTCTAATGCCTCCTCCTATAGCCACTAATATTCCTTCCAAGAAGATGCAACTATGAGTCCAACCTAACCCTAATCCAAACAATACTAAACAATAGACTCAACAACAAAGTTATGCCATCTCATTGAATGATATTCACTTAAGGCAAGGAGCCACTCTTCCTACACCCCAAAAACCTATAATAATTGAAGTTGAGGAGCCTCTAATTGAGCATTCAAATGATTCAAATCATCATTTTCTCCTATAGCCAAAGAACCTTAATTTCCCCACAGAGAACAATGCAGTCATTGATTTTCTTAGTTAGCTAAAATAAATGATAGAAAAAATAACATTGCTAGATGTTATTAAGGAAGTCCCTACCTATATTGAATTCATTAAGGAAGCATGAACTAAGCATTTGGGAAGGAAGAAGAAATATCCAAAAACCATTCATGTCCTAGGATAGTTGTATGACTTAATGTTTGAGAAATTAATTGTGTAGTTATAGTCACTATTCATGGAATTCAAGTTCAAAATACTTTGGTTGACCTAGGAGCATCTATTAATGCAATGAAAAAGGAAGTATTTTCTCAATTGCATATTGTTGGCCTCAAAGAGACCACCACCATCCTTCAACTTCCTCATAGCTCTACCATTAAACCAAATGGGATGATAAAAGATGTTATAGTCACCCTAAATTCATGGGAATATCTAATTGATTTTGTTGTTCTCTCCCTAAAGGCTAATATGGGAGGATATCATTTAATCTTAGGGTGACCATCATTAGCCACTGCAAATGCTTATATAGCTTGTCAGTCTGGAAAGATGACAATATCCAATGGTGTTCATACCAAGAACCTAACTTTATACTCCCTTGCTCTATAATGCCCTACCTGGAGATCCTTGGAAAAAGGATAGATAAAAGCCAAACAACTTTTTTTATTACATGTGAAAGTGCACATAACAACAACATACATAGATCACAAACATCACAACAGAATACTAACAAACATCCAAACACCAACGGATCTCCAAATGCCACTACTAACTAGATTATAAACAACAAAACATAAGAGATCAACATAGCTGAAAGAAAAAAGTTGATTCTTGAAACGTGGGTAAGTCTAAAATCTTGAAGCCCTAAAATTTACTAGAATCTTTATCTTAGCTCATAGAGGTCTAGAACCTATCTCAAATGAATTGTCACATATATTTAAATATATCTTGATTATAGGAAACAAAAATGATATATTTTAAACCCCAAGGGAAACAAAAAATGTTGAATCCAAAATGTAACACCAAAGGATTGAAGAACACCTAAGAGGGTACCCCAAACAATTCCCAAAAAGTTTGGATCAAACCAAAAGGTGCTTGCTGCCCACCTACATAGGTTTTTACAAAACCCAGGCCATACTTTAAGTTAGCATTGGGTGATACTTTCCAGTATCGTGCAATATTTTTAAAGAAGCAGGGTGACACTTTCAGGGATTGGGTGATACTTCTCTCAAGGGTGTGTGATACTTTAAGGGTATTGTATGACAGTTCTTAAAAGGGGGTGTGATACTTGAAAGTATCACACAATACAATCTTAATGGGTGTGTGATACTTTATTGTATCACACCATGTTGACAGATGGTCACTTAGGAAAAGCAAGAAAACACATAAGGACAAACAATAGACAAAAACTAATTTCAGAACCTCCACACCAGGGAGTACTAGATCCACAATTTGAGGTGTGAACACTTGAACACACTACTAAAAGATGTAATCTACATCTAACCATCTAACAAGAAATGAAGGGAAAAATACTAAAGGAAACATCACAATGTACTAAAGAACCATCACAATAACTGAAATAACATTGCAATGTACAGTTCAACCAAACTAAGTATGTGGTTCCTCCCAACCATTAATAGCATCATAAGACCATCATGGGCCCTAGCCATCCCCCATGTGTAACATCCCAAGCCACCAATTAGATCATCAGTACTATCATAACAGGGACATCACTACTAAACATGCTACAACATAAGCATAAGGAAATCTAACATGCTAGAAGTAAAACATAAGATAATCCTACAAGTAGATAACATCAGCTATCATATGCTAATCATCAAAATAAGGAAATGCATTGAATCCAACATCATCTAAACATGTTATACAAGCATCCCAATGAAAGCATACTCTAGAACCCGAAGTACCAAGTGAACACATCCAACAATGGTCACACTAGGACAATAAATTTTCTCTATATACTGGTCCCTACTAGTGGTGAAGGTAGCTATGCCTCCCAACCACATGGTACCTAGAGGTCCACGTGCACCATGCTGATGGAGATAATGATCCAACCATAAATGCATGCAAAACAAACATCCATGGCTAACACATACTCCAAGTAGTATGATGACTGAATCCAAGACATAAATAATGCATAACTATAGGTCCTAGTTAGACATCTCAAAGGACTACTAAGTAGGGGCTGACATCATGGAGAGTACTTCACATCAACAAGCCCAAACTAGTATTGGTAGCATCAACTTTCCAATGGAAGGCACACAATCTAGGCATCATCAACTTCTCAATGGAAGCACACAATCCTATTTTTAATTATCTTATATTTCATTACCACCTATTATTTGAATTTAGTTATCACTTATATAAAAATTCCTCTGCCAACTAGGAAATGGGCACTAGGTTGTCAGATAGAAGCCCCTCCATATGCTACCCTACCTTACCCATGCTCATCCAACAATGAGTGTCTGTAGGCATGTAAATTCCCAACCCAACTCTAATGATTACAACTTCTAGAACTACCACAAAAGATTGGGCCTTGCAAGTCACTCGACAAATGTATGTGTAGCACTCGTGTGTGGTGCACCACTGTCACGAAGATCATAACACAAGGGCTGGATAAGAACACAAAGTAGAAAGTCACTCAACTGATAAATTGAATCAAGAGGACAGATACAACATGCAACCCCATGCAACATAAAAGTGCAATAAAGGTCTAACGAATATCCGAATGGATCATCTAGATCTACGAACCACATTATGCCAAGAAAACCCAAGAAAACAAGGTGTCACATAAAATGAGGTAAAAACCCCAAATTTTGAAAAAAATCCAAAATTAAAACCCATTTGGCCTTTGGGTGAAAAAACCCCAAAAATCCAAAAATAAATGAAATTGGACACTGTATGCAAAAATGGCCAGCATAACGGCTCAAAATCATAAACCCCCATCTCGAAAATAGAGAAAATGTTCATACCTAACCAACCGAGCAGAACCAACAAACAGAAATGGAGGGGAACACTAGTTCTCAACCTCATAACAAAAAACTACCAAAAATAGAAGCTAAAATGGAGCAAAGACCAAAAAATAAAAGAGACCTACTTGACAGCAAAAGGGGAAAATTTTGGAAACAACCTAATAAAATAGCAAGCTCGCTAAAACTGCCAAAAGTGGTGGCAAAGCAAGGTCTCCTTGAGTCGAATCCAGTGAGACTGATCTCATGCAAAACCCATGCTCAAAGCTCCCAGAATAAACAAAAAATAAATCCTCCAGAAGAGGATTTCCAAAAAGCTCTCCAAATTCTAAAATCCATAATAGAAAAAGTGAGGAATTAAATTCCTCTTTCAACACTTATTCACTTTTTGAGTGAATAGTCAATTAGGGAAAAAAACCAATTAGTCTAGTTAAACCCTGAATCAACCCAAATGAAAATAGGTTATTATCTGTAATAGAAATTCACCTAAGGAAAAGTTGCCAAGAATTAAATTTGAAAAGATTTAAATCCCAAAAACCCAAAATCACAAAAAATCCCTTAACACTTTTGCAACAATGTGAACCTCTAAATGCATAGACATGCTCACTGGTCTAATCACATAATGTAGAAGAGTTTGGATTTAATAATCACCAAAAGGTTTTAATTTAAAACAAATAAATAAGGATACGTTGACCATACAGGGATGACATTGGTAAAATATGAATGGCTAAATCACTTACTCCATGTGCCACTGCCAGGAATATAATTCCTACACACTAAAATACATAATCAAGTGCAATTGCATATAATATCATAGTTGAACCAATTAGTGCATTAAATAACTAATTAATCCATTTACACTACTCATGTTTGTAGAAAGCATAAAGATACATGGATGAAGTAAATCACAATAGCATATAATTCAATTGATAACATAATCAAAAAATATGTCCAATAAACCATATAACCAAATATCATCATAGATTTATCATCATCTCAATATAGCATCAACATGAAAATATGATAAACTAAATAGTATAGCAGTAAAGCATCTATGGTAATGAATCAAAATATAACATCTGACCCTCGGGGCATCTCAAGGTACAAATAACAATAAGAGTATCAAGTATCTCTTGAATCAAAATAAACAAGGTACAAACTGCAAACATGAGAGGCACTACATGCTCAACCATTGTTACTAGATGACCAAATAATCTGGCTAAACTTGGGTGATGATGATCTAGAAACCAATTCCATCCATCAGTTGATGATGATAGGTAGAAAATCATTTATAGCTACTCCAGAAGAAGATGGAATAATTTCATCCATTATTCTAAATGAATATCAAACAAAATCTCCAATGTGTCCTCAAATTGAATGTTTCTTAGAAACCATTGTACCATCTTTGAATTCACTACATCATTTAGAAGCTTCATAGTTTCTCCATCATCATTACCTCACAAGATGGATTCTTCTCTTGTTTCCCAATTATTCATGGAAGATAAGGTTATTAAGATGGAAATTGGTCTAGGCAAGGAGCTGAATGTAAGAAATACCTTATTACCCTCCCAACAAGAAGCTATGTTGCATTTATTGCAAGGGAATCAAATCACATTTTCTTGGGACTAAATGGACATGAAAGGATTAAATCTTGTGCTCTACACTCATGATATTTACATCAATCTTGACCTCAAACCTATTCAACAGCCTCAAAGCATAGTTAACCCTATCTTAAAATATATTGTTAAGAACGAACTATAGAAACTATTAAGTGTTGGTTTTATATAGCATATCTCTAATAGCCAATGGGTCTCAACCCTGGACATCGTACCCAAGAAGGGAGGAAAATGACAAGTTTGTGTAGATTATAGGGAGCTGAAATTAGCCACTAAAAAGGAAAATTTTCCATTGCCATTTATAGACCAAGTCCTTGACAACCTAGCTAGTAAAAAGTATTTTTATTTTCTAGATGATTTTAGTGGTTACAATCAGATTCAAATAGCCCTATAAGATCAAGAAAAAATAACTTTTACTTGCTCATGGGGAACATTTTCCTGCTCAATCTTGCCTTTTGGCCTATGCAATGCCCTAGTCACATTTTAATGAGTTGTCATCAATATCTTTTCAAATATTTTTGATGTTGTATGGAGATCTATATGAATGACTTCACTATTTATGGTGCTACTTTTAAAGAAGCTAAAGTAAATTTAGAAACAATACTTAAAAGATGTCAAAACTATAACCTTTCCTTAAATAGTGAGAAATATTTTATGATGATGGAGGAAGGGGCAGTCCTAGGCCATTTCATTTCATCTAAGGGCATCCAAGTACATCCAAAAAAGAATGAAGTTGTTAGTACCTTGCCTACACTAGAGAAGAAGAAGGATGTACATAGTTTTTTGGGACATGTTGGATATTATAGAAGATTTATAAAAAAAACTCTAGTCAACTTACAACACCTCTCTACAACCTACTCAAAAAGGATTCTAAATCTACTTGGGACTCTAATTGTGCAACATCCTTCCTATAGCTTCAGGAAGTTCTTACCATAGTGCCTATTTTTAGAGGACCCAATTGGGGCCTGCCTTTTCACATTCTTACAGATTCCCCTAGACTATGCTATTGGTGTTATGTCAAGACAAGGTAGAATCTATTGAACATGCCATTTATTTCATCAATAAGATTTTACAAGGTGCATAATTTAATTACATAGTCACTAAAAAGGAATTATGTGTAGTCATCTATGCCCTCAATAAGTTCAGGCATTACATTATTGGTATGAGATATTTTTCACACTGACCATTCTACTATAAAATATTTGGTGAACAAACTTGCAATTTCAAGAAGATTGGCTCGATGGTTATTGCGCATGAAAGAATTTGACATCACCATAGTTGATAAACTTTGTAAGGCCAGTGTGGTAGCCAACATTCTTTCTCAATTACATGTCTCTGATGATCCTACAACCATTGATGATAGTTTTCTAGATGAACACCTTTTTCTATTGGTCACAGAAAACCCATGGTATGCTGATATTGCTAACTACCTTACCACAAGAAAAATGCCAGTATACTACTCTATCCAAGCCAGAAAGTTACTAGCAGAGAAGAGCTTCAATTATTCATGGATTGCTAGATTCATGTTCTATACTAGACTTGACCAAGTCATGCATGGGTGTCTAAGAGAAGATGAAACATACTATGTATTGAAGACTTCTCATGATGAGCCCTATGGAGGTCACTTTGTAGTCAAAAGAATAGCCTTCAAAATCTTTGCAATTGGGTATTATTGGCCAAGCTTGCAAAAGGATGTAGCTAGATATACAAAGAAATGTGACAAGTGTCAATGAATGGGAAGACCCACTAAATTAGATGAAATGCCCCTACAGCCTCAAGTAGTTGTCACACCCTTTGAAAAATGGTGGATTGACTTTGTAGGACCCATTGAGCCTACTTCACAAGTCAAATTGTACATTCTAGTGTGCATTGAGTACACAACTAAATGGGCTAAGGCTAAACCCATGAAATACCTAAGGGATATCAATGTGGAAATTTTTTTATATGAATCTATCTTTACATAGTTTGGCATTCCTAGGAAATTGGCATCTAATCAGGGGACTCAGTTTACATCAAATTTGATAATTGTTCTTATGAAGGAGTATACTATCAGGCATGGTAAATCATCACCTTATCATCCTCAGGCTAATAGTCAAGTAGAAGTTACTAATAGGGAGCCGGAATCTATTCTCACCAAGACTATAGCACTTTATAGGAAGGATTGGACCACATGCCTTCCTAAAGCTCTTTGGGCTTATAAAACCACATGGAAGTCCACAACTAGTTTTACTCCTTTTGAACTTGTTTATGGTAAGTCAACAGTAATGCCTATAGAATTTGAATATAAAACATTGAAGACTGCCTTGGAGTTCAAGATAGAATTGAATATTTCCCAACAGGACTGAATCCTGAGTTTAAATGGTTTTGATGAATGGAGGAAATTTGCATTGAACAATACTAAGCTCATTCAACAATAGAGAAAATAGTGACATGGCAAGTTTATTAAACAAAAAATGTTTGTTGTAGGAGATTGGAAACTCCTTTATGACTCAAAGTACCAACATAATCCAAGGAAGTTCCAAACATGTTGGTTAGGACCATATGAGATTATTTTCATATTTCCAAATGGTGCAGTTTAGTTATCTACCATTGATCATATTTGCTTCAAACTACTTGTCAATGGGCATCATCTCAAGCTTTACCATAAACTACTTAGTCATGAAGAGTTCCTGTATCAATTCTAGCACAATGAGGACATTGTCATTCCTGTAGTCAATGAGTTTGGGTGTCCTAACTTGACTCTTGATACTTCTTGACTCGAATCAAGGCATTCATAATAAATACTTTCTTTTTGGAAGTACTTTCTTCACATCCATTCCATTTCAACTTCTCTCTCTTCCATCTCAACATTCCATGCCATCACTTTGTCAATTCCAATGATCTTTCTAGAACATCTTTCTTGCAGCAGCTGCCAAGTACACACCACATAACTTTGCATGAATTTTATTCTATTTTATTCATGCTTTGTTATGATTTGGTATTGTTTATAATTGTTCACTCTTTCCTATCCTATCCTGGTGGGACCCATGCCTTTCTTTAGTTGGAGGAGGAAAATATTTAAATGTTTTCTTTTTAACATTTCAAATTGCATGTATTTTCAAAAGTTCATTGAGATGACTTCAAATAATTGCATATTTAAAGTCACATGTTGGTGACTTGTCCTTTTTTGATTGTGTCATTATGAAATTAAAGAAATTAAAAGTAGTTATTTAACTTTTAATGATGGTTTTCAACATGTTTGGGTGATGGACCTATACATTAGCAAAAATTATGAAATTTGATGCAAGAAGGATATTATGAGATATGGTGCATTAAACTCTCCAAGTACAAGCCACTTTTTTTAAAAACTAGGGCCAATGTTGTAAACCTTGATCTGCTAAGCTTTGAAACATCAGGTTTTTTCCACAATTCAGCCAAAATTAATCATGGGTGGAGGTATACAAAGGAATGAGCCCATTTATCAACAAGTTCTTTTGGGAGATATAGTTAGTTGTGAAATATTTAGGAGAAGTGGATGGTTGGATTATTGTCTTAATTTGAAGAAATTTGATGAAGAGGTAGCTATTGAAAAATTTCTAATAGTGATATGTAATCTTTTTCATTTATGACAACATATGATGTACATGCTTACAGAAAACCTCAAAAATAAAGAGACATAGCTTTCGGTAATCAAAAAATTGTTTGAGTATGGAATTTGGTATATGACAGTGTATTGTTTTGTTTACAACTTGTTACTGATGTCATATTATGACTAGAAAAGTTAGATAGAGATAGTATACATGTTGGTGATGACGTTTATAAACTTGAAAGTCAATAGAGACTATACAGAACAAAGATAATCATGTTTTATCAAAGCAGGATAGCAAAATTGAAAGATAAAATTATTTTGTTTACAAAGTAATTACTTTTCCAATTAGGGTCAACATCCTTGATGTTTATTCTAAGTTGGATAAGGTGATTGTGGTCTTAGTTGACTCAATAGAAAGTTTTTTAAAGGCATGGTATTTATGCAAAAAACATTTTATGATAAGAAGTGTGCTATCATGTAATTGTGATGTTGAGCAATTGTATGCAAACTTTTGTAAAAGCGATATATGTGAAGTTTTGTACAAGATATTTTGTGATCTGAGATCAAGCTAAAGATTAGAGATGAATCGAGGAAGAAGTTATAGTCTAATTACTTTTTTGGGTAGTGAGCACTTCTTGTAATTAGAAGTGCATATTTGGGCAGTGGGCTCATCTTGCATTCTCTGTACTACAACTCCTAATAGGGTTGGAATCTCCTAACAAGGATTCAAAGTATCCTAATAGGGACTCCATATATTGAATTTTCCCATTGACTCTTAACAAGGTCCATCCTCTAATAAGGAACTTATATATCAGTATATTATCTAGTGGGTATCATCCCCACTAAGGTTTTCCCTTGGCCAGGGTTTCCCTAGTTAACAAAATATGGTGTTATGAGTTATCTTTGTGCATGGTTACTATTACTATTTAGAATTACTTTATTACTTTCTTATGTATGGTTCAAAGTAATAAATAATATTCAATTGGTGACTAAAGTTTCTAAATTACTGATTCACCCCCCCTCTCAGTAATTCTTATTTCTAACAATTGGTATCAGAGCATAGTTACTTTGAAGAGGCTTAATAGCTTAAGTAAGATCCCTATGGATATGAAATAGTTGATGAGGAAGCTTCAAGAATCTCTTGAACAAATTGATCTCCTTATTCAAGAAAGAGATAAACTAAAGGAAAAATATGAAGACTCTAAAGTGTACATTGGACAATTGAAGGAAAAGATTGAACATCTCAAATCCAACCCTAAATCTACTGAATCTAGAACTAGTGGTGATGATTATTCAGAGATGAAGATAGAATACAAGATCTTGAAGCATGAATTGAAAATTAGAAATCTAAAGTTGACTTTGAGGAATGATCTTAAAAAAGTTGAGTCTAATTTGAACACTAAAAATGTAGATCTAAGAGCAAGTCAGGCAAAGAAAACATCTGATTTTGAAAAATTGAAAGAAGATCATGAAGAACTTCATAAGTATAATGCCATTGTGACAGGTGAATTAACTCAGTGCAAGTAGTAGCTTGAAAAGCTTTATTCTAGTAGAGAAAAACTTGATGATTCAATGTCAATACAGACACCTACTTATGATAAGACTGGTCTCGGTTATCTAATTAACGTGTCTGTAAAGAAACTTGAGATTAGATCAGATCAAAAAGAAAAAGATAAATTTGATGCTAAGATTGAATCCAGTCAATCTTCTAATAAATCTAAAGAAGTTAAGCAAGACAAGGAGGTTGAAATTTTGGATGAACCAAAGCAAGGGGAATTCCCTAAGGAAATCAGGTATGAATTCAGAGGTAAGTATTTTTTATGAAATGAAATAGGTCGTATTAAAAGAGATTGTACTAATAAGTCATTTAATCATGTTAAGGACTTTTATTGTCATAAGTGTCATGGTATGGTCATAAAGAAATTGATTCTAAGAAACCTAAGTATGATAATGATAGAAGGAATATTAGAATGTCTAGAAATACTAACCCTGCAAATAGAAGAAGATCTAATGAAAGGAAATTGAGAGAAGGAATATCTTATGAAGAAAGAAGATAGATCATGCATTATAAGTGTAACAACTTAGGACACATTGCTTAGAATTTTCATGTACTTGATGATCAGCAGAATCCTAGAAGCAAAGCACTAGTATGTTAGTTATGCAACAACTTTAAACATACAAAAAAGTACTACAAAATGGACAAAAACTTTGGATATAGAAGGAATAATGGAAGAAACCTTGGAAATAGAGGGAATGATGGAAAAAATGCAAGAAATGATAGAAGGAACCATGAGAGGAACTCCAAAACTAAAAAAGATAGTAAGGAACAAAGAAATGTGGTCAGTGAACTTTGAGAAGAGCTTAATGAAGCTTTTGTGTAGGTGATGATGAGATAGGAAGATCGAAGTCAATTGTTGAGTTTGATTCAATTAAGTTGAATTAAGCTTATTCACAAGATCAAAATTTGAAAACTTCATCTAGAGATGGAACTAGAAGTAGAAAAGTTGGGAAAAGGTGTAATGAGATAAGTTTAGATGGTACCTAAGCTCGCTTGTAATTTGGAGCTTATCTAAAAAAGTTATGAAGGAATTCAAAGTTACTAGTATTATAGAAAAGGTTAATTTTTTAGTAGAAGATGAAAACTATGTTTTTCCAAAGAATTTTATGAAGTGAAGTTTAGTAGAATTTTTTCATCATGGGAAATGGCTATGGCAAACCTCAGGTGACATTTGAAGATCAGATAGATGATCTAGAGCAGTTACTTGATTACATAATGTAATTAACAACTTTTTTGTGCTTGCAACATATGCAACTAATGCAAGTTCATTATGAATTCATGGAGTATAAAATTGATTTTCACTTCATTATGAATTCATCTAAAGAAAAGAGCACTTAGAAGTGACTTATCAAGGTGATTTTGAAGCAAACTATATTTTTGGAAAGAGGTATTTTATTGTTTTTCTACAAATTTATTTGGTAAAAGTTCATATTTGATAGAATCATGGATATTTAAGTAGTGCACACTATTAAGAATGAGGATAGAACTAATTAGATAAAGGTTGTTTCCATAAAACCTAATGAAGGAAACCCTAACTTAGCATTGAATATCCCTCTAAACAACATATTATATCCTGAAGATGTAGGAAGTTATCTGAATAGTAAATTTGAGTCTATTGGTAGTGAATTCATGAACAAAGATATGGAATTAGTTTTTAATCATGACATGACTATGAATCCTAGATTTGAACATTTAAGGGAACTAGACCTATTCAAATATCATTTCTACCATGAATTGGACATAGATCAATGGGCACAAATCATATTAAGTAGGATACATGATGGGAAACTATGGATGCAAGATAATGTAATTGATATTTTTTCCAACCTTATTCATGAGGTAACTAGTCTTAGTAAACAAGGAAGTGTACCTATAGGTGAGAAAATGGTCAAGATGAAAGTGGAAATTTATACTAAAGAAGTGTATAATGGAAAGGCCATGGTGATCAGGACCATTAAGCAAGATGATGTAAGATTTTTTGGTAGAATCATTGTCTATTCTATATGTGCAAGCTCAAATATTGATGAATCATTAGTCAGATTCATCTATGTAGCATATAAGATATGTATAGAAAAGGAACAAGTAAGTCTTAGTGAAATTATGAGAATGTAACTCTTAGAGAACCTTGAAAAGATCAAGAGGACTAAGAATCGTGTGTTTAGATTTGAATCATTGATTAATCACATATCCTTTCATGTACTTAAAAGATTTCCTTATATATTAGTCATAGACATAATGAGAAATGACAAATATACAATGGAGAAGATCACAAAAGTATGCAGAAGACATCCTGGAGATAATATATTGGACAGTGGCAACCTGATAATGAGAACATTTCAGAATGAAATGAAACAGAGATTCAAAATTGCACTTGCAATTGTAGATAGATTTAAGGAAGACATTTCTGTTATAGTTGATATAGATTATACCTATATTCAAGTAGTGGAACCTTGAGAAATATTTATTGATCCCTCAGGTTATGAATTGAATGATGATATAGAAATTGGGTTATATTGATTTATTGTTGAATTTAGAAAAAGATAAAGTGGAATACAGATTTGGTACATATGATGAGATTACCCAGTCAGCTCATCAGGCATTTGTGGAGAAGGCATCACACAAAAAGATAGAATCTATTATGAAGAAAGCTTTATCTGATGCTAGAATGACTGAGAGTGAGTCACAAACTATAAGGAAAACTATAAAGTAAGGAATACTGAATATTCAACCTTTTCCAATATCTATTGTAGAGACATCTTTGGAATAGAGCATTCCATATGCAATAGCGTTAGATGTTCAACCTAGTGAGCTGAAAAGAAAATCTAAAATATTGGTGGAAGTAGTGACCATTAAGACAAAAAGGGTCAAGCAAAAAACCACCAGACTAGGAAAGATATAGAAAACATTGTTGACAATTGTTGACTCCAGTGATGAATAGGAAGAAGAATAAGAGGATAAGCACATAGAGAAGGTGTCATTGTGAAAGCAATCAACATGAAAAGCTCGGCAACCTTGGAAGTCAAACATAGAAAAGAGTAACACAACTATTGCTAATGAAGGTAAATTTGTTCAGATTAACAAATTTTATAATTTGAATAATAGTTTTCAGAATGATCGTATTGATATCTCCACTATGAGATATATCATAGAAAATAATCTAAAATTGAAGGATCTAGAGATCTTAATTAACTAGAAAGTCTATGAAAGACTCATAGAAAATAAGGCTCTAGCAAGGGAAGAAGATCTAGAAATTTGGAAGCCTATGCTTAGAACTATTTGCAAACTAATGACAAACAAGAAATTAAAAGGTTGTTGAATAATCTTGCACCATATTTGAGAAATAAAGTGAGACCATTCTTGTTTATAGTTGGTGAAAAAGATAAATTGAGAAGTGACATTGCAACAGTTATCAGTCAGATGTTGAAAAAATCTAAGGCAACATTTCCTCCAACACCTAGAACCTTGAATGTGTCAGTAAGCAATGACACCATGTACATTGATCAAACCAATGTTACCATTAACATTGATAATACTAATCCATTTGAAGGTTCCAAACCTAATGAACCTAATAGCAAGGATATTGAAGACAAACTAAGATAGATTGCAGAGGAAAAGAGGCTACTTGAGGAAGAAAAGAAGAAAATAGAAGAGGAAAAGCAGAAATTGCTTGAGGATGAGAAGAAAAGAAAGGAAGAGGAGGAAAAGAAAAGAGAAGCATGAGAAGAAATGAAAAGAAAAACAAAGGAAGAGGAAAAAGAAAAGAAAGAAGAAGAAGAGAAAAGAATAAAAGAGGCAGCTAAGAAACAAAAGGGGGATGACACTAAACCATCTAGTTCATATACTCCGCTCTCTCTTGCCAGCTTAGGAACTCATGATGATGACCAAATAGATTTGATCTCATCACTATCTAAGCTTATTCAAAAGAATAGGATAGTGAAAAGCCTACAGAAAACCTTGATGGAGCTTACTAACAGACTCCATAGTACCTTGGTAGTATAGCACACTGAATCAAATCCTAAACAGAGGGTACAAACAGTGCTAAAATTATTTGATGAAGAGTTTATTAACTTGTTGAATATTGCAGAAGCAAAGGCATAGATTTGACATGATGCTAACTTGTTTAGCACCATCTGCCAAAAGATTAAAAATGACTTGGTAGGTCTTGATACTTGTATCAAGGAACTTTAGAAATGTCAATAAGATGGGAAAATTTTGTGCATTAAGTGTACTTTATCATACAAACTGACTAAAGACATTGATAGGCAGATAGAAGCAAAGATGAGCGAGTTATAGGCTCTATCAAACCAGATCCAGCATCCATCTTGTAAAGTTGATGATTTTCAAGGACAAGTGGTCAATATTCACAGTGATATTAGGAAACTAGAACTTCAGAAAGAATGAATTTTGAAGCGGATATCAAATTTTAGAGAGTCTATTGCTCTAAAATTATCTTTTGTTAAGAAATAGTTGGAAGAATGTGTCAAGGCTAAGGAAACCTATTATAATTTTTTGCATTCTAATCTTAATGCAGTTGAGATTGCATCATATGCTCTATGTGAAATTCTCACCTATCCACCAAGAAGACATGGACTAAAGGTATGAATAGTCTCAAGATAAACTTTCATGATTGCATGTAGATCATATCAGTATAACGAGGGACAACACTTTTGGATAGTTTTTGACATTTTAACTTTTGTCATTGATGTCAAAGGAGGAGTAGTTGTAGAAAATTGTAAAGTATATTGTAAGGGGGACCTTATGTAAGCTTATGTAATGATGGAAAAATTATAATAGATGCAATGTATTGTGTTGTTTATTTTTGTTGTGTTAAGTTTTTGTCACTTAGCCAATTTTCCCTATTTTGTTGCCATCAATGTCAAAGGGGGACACTATTGACAACTGGCTAATAGTGATATGTAATTTTTTTGATTGATGACAACATATGATGTACATGCTTACAAGAAATCTTTGAAATAAAGAGACTTAGCATTTGGTAAATAGAAAATTGTTTAAGTATGGAATTTGGTATACATCAGTGTAATGTTTTGTTTGTAATGTATTACTATCATATTGTGACTAGCAAAGTCAGATAGAGATAGTAAACATGTTGGTGATGACATGTATAACCTCAAAAGTCAGTACAGACTATACAGAATAGAGATAATCATATTTTAGCAAAACAGGACAATTAAATTGAAGGAAAGAATTGTTTTATTTACAAAGTAATTACTCGTCCAACTAGGGCTAACATCCTAGATGTTTACTCTAAGCTAGAAAAGTGGATTGTGGTCTTAGTTGACCCAACAAAATTTTTTGCAAAGGCATTGTATTTATGAAAAGGATATTTTCCAATAAGAAGTGTGCTATCATGTAATTGTGATGTTGAGCAATTGTATGTGAACTTTTTTGAAAGTGATATATGTAAAGTTTTGTACAAGCTATTTTGTGATCTGAGATCGAGCTGAAGATCAAAGATTAGTCAAAGAAAAAGTTACAGTTTGATTATGTGTTTGGGTAGTGAGATATTCTTGTTATTAGAAGTGCATGTTTAGGCAGTGGGCTCATCTTGCATTCTCTATACTACAAATCCTAATAGGGTTGGAATCTCCTAATAGGTATTCAAAGTCTCCTAATAGGGACTCCTTATACTAAATTTTCTCATTGACTCCTAATAGGGTCCATCCTCTAACAAGGAACTTATATATCAATATATTATCTAGTGGGTATCATCTCCACTAGGGTTTTTCCTTGGCCAGGTTTTCCCTAGTTAACAAATTATGGTGTTATGAGTTATCTTTGTGCATTGTTACTGTTACTATTCAACATTACTTTATTTCTTTGTTATACATGATTTAAAGTAAGAAATAATAACTAGTTGGAGACTAAAGTTTTTAGATTACTAATTCATTTGCCCCCTCTCAGTAATCCTTATTTCTAAAAATAGCTCTTCAATTCATGACCACTTTAAGGGATGGCATTGTAGTTGTTAAAGGTATGAAAGTTGAGTTCTCAGAGGAGGTGATAGCCAAGGTTACTAGGTTGCCCAAGGAAGGAAAAAAAAGGGAGAAAGAGTTTAACCTTAAGATAACTAGAGAACAATTCAGTATACACAAAGACCTACCATTAGACATTGATATGAAACAAAGTACTTCTAGGCTATCCTTGCCAATGGAGTTTATTCAACCTACAATGTTTATCATCTGGTATTTCACATGTGAGGGACATTACAAATACTTGCATGCCCTACATTTAAAAATGTTGGCTCACCTATGACATGATTATAGACAGGTAAACCTTCCAAATTTCTTGTTTAACATTATTAAGAAGCAAGCTTCTCTAGTACAATCATGAAGGGATTAATATATCTCTCACCATGGTTTAATAAAATTAATTTTAGAAAGGGAATTAAATAATCAAGAAATTGTATCATGGGAGGATTTCTTGTAGTTAAAAGAGGTAGAGCCTAGGTTGGTTGGCCCTAGAGGCTAAGGTGTAGGATGAAGGGAAAGAACATCCACAGGTTTCTGTAAAATTGTCCCCAGAGCTGAAAATGCTCCTGAAGCCTCTTCCTCTAGTATTAGACCAACTAAGAAGAGGATTTACAAGGCTAAACCCTCCATTGTCATCAAAAATAAAAGCAAAAATGTAGAAGTTGCTAGTGCTCCTAAGGTCCCATTATCTATTAAGAATAGGTCTTCCACTAAGAAAGACAAAGGTAAAATTTTAGAACTTGAAGCAGAAGGGCTAGAACAACAACTAGATGAGGAGAGTAACCTTAATAAACCTCTACACTCTCAAGAGGAGGAAGATCTAGAAAAACCTCCTGAAGCACCTATGATGGAAATACCTATAAGCAGGAGGAAACAAAAGAATCCCCCATGATTGTCAACACCACACATGAGGTGAAGTATGAGACTCTATAAGAGTAGAGTTCCAGAAGCCTTTGTGCCCATAGTTACCCCTGAAGTGTCTAAAAGTAAAAAGGAGTCATCTCTAGAGGAAAAATTGCACAAAACTGAAGCTAGTGAAACTTAGAGAAAAACCCAAAATCTACAACTAAAAGTTGAATGTAGTGTTGATTATGTACTTAATGATAGTGATAAGGAATGTAGTGGGCTTGAAATGTTTGAGGAATTTGAGGAAAACCCTACTATACAAGAAATTGGTGAAAATTCTATAGAACTCCCTTCAGAGGATTATCCAAAATTTAGACCTAAAATTGTTAAAGTACTAGAAAAACTAGATCAAGAAGGGTTAGATACATTAGCTATAGTAGCCACAAAATCTAGTAAGAAAGAAAAGGAGGAAATAACTATTTTCATAAGACAAAGAGGGTGCTCCACACCACAGAGTGTTAAAAAAGCTCACCATTTGGCACTTGAATGGATAGACCTCTTTAATCACGAGCCATTGTCACCACTAGACATATCTACACCTTTATCTACAGGAATTAATTTTTTTCATCAACTATTATGAGAGAGAGCTGAAGGGAAATTGGAGAAAGAAAAATTAAAGCATGTTATTGATTAACAAAATGACCAATTGAAACAAAGTTCACATTGAAATGAAGTTTTGAATATAAGAATTGAGAAGATCACAGGATTGATTCCTAAGTTAATAGAATGAGCCTTTAAAAGGCCATTATTTTGAGAACCTTTTATCTTGTTTTTAAACAATTATCTTGCAAGAAACATTTTATGACTCTATGGTTTAAGCAAAAGAACTTATGTTTTTATGAATATATTATTTATATGTTAGGACATGAAGGTTGAAGTATAGATTGTTTAGATATGTTTTGTTTTCTTGAATCTATGAGCTTCTATGGTTTAATGAAGGAATATTACATGCTGATAAATATTTCCTTATCCATGCTATGTTTGGGTGGGTTCCTTCATGTAGCCATAGGATTTTCAAAGAGTGACAATTTGAACATTATACCTTTTCTAACATTGATGATGAAATGAATATATATGTATATGGAAATTGTTACATTTAAAAGTTTTGTAGGTACTTGTCATGCATATTCAAGCCAGCATTTCTATGCTAAGTCAAAGTCGACTAGATTGATGAATCACCATAACAAGAAGATTATTGTGTGATCTCTATTATAGCAGCACATGAATATAGCTTCCTCAACCTGCTATATTCTTGGAGGAGTTAAAAAATAGTTAATGATATTTTTGTTGTAAACTTTATGATTTGTAATTGATCCTCATTGATGGAGTGATCGTAGAAGTAGGAAGATATTGTAGCTTTCCTTTAAATGATTCTTGATGTAGCTTTGAAAAGGATATTTTGGCTTGGCTAGAAGAAAGATAGAATAAATTTTTTGTGTAGCAGTTTGTAATCTTGTTTTCAGATGTAATCTCTTACTATTAATGAATAGAATACACAAGTTCAAATTTCCACCTTTAAACTTGATTGTCTTTTTGTTCACTCATCCAAGGGGGGCCACTTGGTGAGTGAACTACTTTGTTAGAATAGATTTTATTTCCTTGTTTATTTCTTTGCAAAGTAGACTTCTTCTATTTCTGCAACCATTGATAATAGAATCATTGAATTGTTCTTGTAGCATAGATGAATAAATAGATTTACTATTTGCAATGTTACTCTAAGCTTTAAGAAAAAATATCATTTCACTTCCTAGTTTAGTTTACTTTAGCATTCCTTTTCTATTTTAGTTGTAATGGCTTAAAGAGGAACCAAAGCATATACTTTGCAGCCACACTCTCAAGCTTATGCTCCCAAGTTGACAAAATAAAATGAAGTCAATATGTTATTCTTAGGAAAATGCATGATTTTGTCAAATCATAGAGTCAATGTAGAAGGATGTCCAATCTTTTGTTAATAAGGTATTTATCTGACTTGTCAACCACTAAAATCACTTTCCAAATGATGTCTCAACTATTCCTTGTAGAATAATTGTTTGTATTGTACTTTAACTTCTTTCCTCTATCCTATCAACTAGAGCAATCATTGTCAAACTTTTTAGACCAGGTCATGAACCTTGGATCCAAATATCAAACCTCAAATCTCACAATAAAACATCGGCAACAAAGTTTTCAACAATTTCAATTTACTTTTCTTATCTTTGCATTCCACTCTTTGTGCTACTTACAATCATTCACTTGCTTCCATATATGATAAAGGAAAATGTCCTTCCTTTATATTGAATCCATAAAACAATTCCTTGAGTTGGCTGTTACACCTTCTCAATTAATTATTATAGGAAAACATTAAGAACATGTTACACTTAGCAATAACATTAATCTTTCACCTTGTAACTTGAATAAATTTATGTATATGTAACATTATGACAAGTGAACTTAACCACATCATCTCCAATATGTCTTCTACAATCTTTAACTTTGTCTTCTCAGAATAACAACTCTTCTAAGAGATATAACAAGTTTATCATAACATGCTTCTGTAAACTCTATCTCAAAATAGTCTTCACCAAAACTTGCATAACTTCTTCCATGTGTAATATCTTATAGTTTTTTGGTTAGCTACATATACTAGACACTTAGTATTATCTCTCTTTAACCTCATTAGTGAACATACTCAATGATCTATCCATACCAACTTGATCTTTCTACTGCTCTATTGTCAAATACCACAAAAAACTATTATGTTGACATCAATGACAAACATAGTCATGAATGTAACATATGATCATTATAATTATCTAATCATATTTCTACAATACTCCCCCATAGAAGTATCATCAGCATTCATAATTCCAACACTTTTTGTAAAAGCTAACTAGTCCATGAAAAGATCTTACCTCTATAGCATTGTTTGCATCATACACCTTTCAAATATGCATCAAATTCTCCTACAATGTCTTACTAAAGATCAAAATATCATCTAGGTAAATAATGAAAAAATTACGCAAAAAATCCTTTAGTACTTTATTCATGAGATGCATGAGAGTTCTTGCTGCATTGGTTAGCCCAAAAGGCATGACTAACCACTTGAACATTCATTCCCTTGTCTTGAAAGTAGTCTTCCACTCATCACCTTCTCTAAGGAAAATTTTATCGTATCCACTCTTCAGATCTATCTTTGTGAAATAATTAGCTCCACTTAAATAGTATATAATATCATCCATCATTCGCAATGGAAATCTATACTTGATTGTGATCTTGTTAATAGCATGAGAATCTATGCATAGCCTCCATTATCCATTCTTCTTTGGTGCTAATACTATTGGTACAACACATGGACTTAGGCTCTCTTGAATCAATCCCTTTAGCAAAAACACATGAACTCATCTTTTCAACTCTTCACTTTCAACTAGTGTCATTCTGTACACTACCTTGTTTGAAAAACTAGCTCCTAGAATCAAATGCATCTAGTGACTGATCTTCCTCACTGGAGGTAATCCATCAAGTACATTTTTTAACACAATATTAAAAAACTCTCCCAACATGTCTGTAACTTCTATAGGTACCTCCTCTACTTCTTCTTTACAATCTTTTGGAACTATAGAAAAACACATATGCTCATCCTTCATACCTTTGAGAAACTCTTTTCCATCAACAAGACATATTCTAGCAACACTACATACCTTTTCTTCTCTCTCCTTCAATGACTTCAACTTATTGTTCACTCCATCCTTTTTTAGAGTGTAGGTATTTTCTTGCCCATAATGTACAACATGCCTATCAAACTACCATGGCTTACCCAGTAACATATGATATATGTCCATATATATGATATCAAAAAGCACCTCATCCCGGTAGCTTCTGATCTTGAACTTCACTAAGCATTGCTCACTGACCATGACCTTGTGGTCATCTTGCACCCAAGCAATACGATATGGGCATGGGTGTTTATACCCATTCAACTTTAATTTTGTGACCATCATTTCTAACACCAGATTATTAGTACTTCCACCATCAATGATCACTTCACAATACTTATCTTTGCATTTGCACCTGGTACGGAACAAGCTCCTTCTTTGATCAAGTTCATTCTCACCACTCAGCAAAAATCTTCTATTAACAAGGACCTCTCCTCTTTTGACATCTTTAGAATGTGATAATTTGGTATCTTCATCAACATGTATAACTCTAGCCTAGCCTTGTACTCTTTGATCTATCCTTCCTTAGCATTGGGAACATTCAAATACTTTATGCCCTTTTTCTCCATAGTGAAAACATTTCCCACAAAAGCCTCCTCTTCAAGATCCTTGTCCTCTACCTCTTGCTCTCTAATATCTATTGTTTTGATCATGGAAATGAGTGGAATTATTTCCCATTTTTTTGTGAATGCTACTTCTCACCTCATCATTTTTCTTCTGATCATCATTTTGGCTTCCATAAGATCGGTTACCAGATCTTCCACTATGACCTCTAGCACTATTTCTTTATCAAACTTTTTTCTTAGCTTCTCCTCAAATCTTAGGGAAAACTAGTATGCCTCCTCAATACTGGTCACTCAAAGAAGACTTTGTTCCTCTTGAATGATTGGCCTTAATCCATTAAGCTAATGAGCCACTTTCTCTTTATCAGCTTCTAAATGGCCAATTCTTTTGAGAACTTGATAGAACTCTTTAGTATACTCTTTAACAATTTTTCTCACTTGCTTTACCCCTTGCATTTTCTTCAATAGATAAAGCTCATAATCTATGGGAATAAACTATCGCTTCATTTTAGCTACCATCTAATCCCATCTGGTGATTTTGTCCTTTACTCTCTTATTTTGATCCAACTAGATCTCCTGCCACCAGATCTTTGAATGACACTTTAGTTTAGAATTTCGCAAACTTAATCCTATCTAGATCTTCAATATCTTCATATTCAAAGTACTCTTCCAATTCATTAATCTAGTCGATCAATTCTTCTAAGTTGAGATTTCCCAAAGAAGTGGGAACATAAAACTTAGGTCATTTTCTAATATTGGAAATGGCCTTAAAAACATTCACCTCCTCTAGGTTAAGAACTTCCTCTACTATGGCTTTCTCCTCATTTCCTTCTTCTTCTCTTTCATCCTCACTTTCATCATCTCCTATGGCAAGATTCATTCCTCTATGCATCTATTTTTGAATTGCTTACATTTTCCTATAGAGGGTTATAAAATCCTCAAGTGTAACACCTTCAACTCTTCCACTATGCTCTTTTTGTGGAGGCATTTTTGTGCTTTTTGTGAAACCCTAGTGAAAATTGCCTCACAATTGACGATATATCTAAACGTTCAGCCAAAACCATGATCCTAGTGTGAGCTGCCTCACAATCGATGATCTATCCATACACTCAAGAACTCCATCTCTAATACCACTTGATAAAGGTGCTCCCCTTAATACCATAAACACATAACAAAAATAAAGAAACAATATCAATTGCAAGAACAAAATATGGACTTCATATTATTGCCACAAATGTAGAATTATAGAATTCAAAATTACAATATGCTAACCTACATGGGCGCCTTCATTAGAGTAATCTACAAGAAAAAGTTGTGAACTATCACCCAGAGCTGTCTTAGACAATGTTTGGGCCTTTCTTAAAAAGGTAATTTTATGTTGCACAAGAAAGTTCTAGACACTAAAACTTAATATCTAGGGCCAACAAACCCTAGCAATACATATAGAGTCAAATAAAGACACTTTTGACATTTATTTTACAAGTTTCAAGTAGCCCAACTTTGAAAGACCATATCTCTTAAACCATTGCTCTGATTGGAAATTATAACCACATTTCATAAATGTGATCTCCTAATCTACATGCTTGGATCCACGCAAGTGCCTATCCATTGAGTTTCCAGGCCTCGTTTGGGGCCTCTAAGGTCTTCAAAACTGAGCTTGAATTTTTTATACCAAAATTATACAACAAAAATATATAATAACTTTACAAATACATATAATTTGGCTATGAAAATACACTGCCAAATTGGTATAACTAAAATGAACCTTCACCACTAAACTTAGAACATTTTGAGCCCATATGACTGACTTACTAAGTAGCAAGCCTCCACAGAAAATAACTCTACATTAATACAACCCTTATTGAAACAACTAAAAGGAAATATTTTTGGGTGATGCAAGATTTCTCTTATACCCAAGTTTCTCCTACATCACAAAGGGAAAGAAAGAGCGATCTACTACATTAGTTGTACTCTAGTTGGTTATGAGCTTAATTACATGCCTATGGAAAAAACTTATTTAGTGATGTAGGAGCATAGAGCTTGGATTTTGGTGGAGCTATGATTTTTATGGTTAGGTATGTGTTGGAGACACATTGGGGAACATTTCCTCATGATTTCACAGAGATTGGATGGATTGAGTTGAAGTTTGAACTGTTTGAA
Source organism: Cupressus sempervirens (assembly GCA_028749045.1). Taxonomy (NCBI): domain Eukaryota; kingdom Viridiplantae; phylum Streptophyta; class Pinopsida; order Cupressales; family Cupressaceae; genus Cupressus; species Cupressus sempervirens. The sequence continues at coordinate 61,553,115 of CM053788.1, read as the reverse complement.
CGTTGCAACTAGAATTGCATTTTTTGGTTTCTAAGTGCCTATTGCAAAGTGTGTAACCAATTTTCCTTAATAAATGAAGGGATGTGCACTTTAGGGTTTGAATAGAGCTTGGATAAATTACTTTTTTCAAGTCTACAAGTTCTAACTCTTTATAGGTTGGGAGATATGGCAATTCTCCCAAAGAATCAATTTCTTGTAGTTTCATGCGATAGTCTATTATTGGTGACTTTCAGAGTGGATGCACACTTTTACTCAAGTAATAAGCCTTTTCATATTTAAGGAGTTTTAGAGGACCAAGATTTAAACATATGGTTCAAAGCATGAGTTCTAATTCAATCAAAGCTAGGAGATATCATGATTTTACTTGAATATCAGTTTATGGGCATTTAATTATTGTTGTAGGTCAACTTGTGGCATTTAATTTGTGTATTTATACTTAATTTGTGTTCTAGGCCAACTTGTGGCTTAGATTATTATAAGTAGGGGTATTTTGGATTTTTTAGTCATTCTTTCATGATGAAATGATTCATGGGAGCAATTGAAGGGCAAATTTTCTTCAATCTATAAACATAGCATCGAATGTGGGGCAGCTTATAGCATGATTGTGATGAAATTGTGAATATGTGGATAGAGCACCAAATGTGAGGTAGTTTACACTTGGATCTTGGATCTTGGAGAATAGCTAGGGTTGTGGCTGGAAAACAAGAAGATTTCTTGGTAGGCTTGCGAGCACAAGTTTAGATTTCCTTGGTGGTTTCTTCCAGATTGCTATTATGTTACAGATCTAGACTAGCTAGTGTTTGGATTGGATCTTGTTGGATCTTGTAGAACTGATTGTATTTTTTAATTCTTGGTTTTATTTGGCCCTAACCTAGAAGGCCTTATAACCAAGCATATTGCATGTAATTAGTTATATATCTATGAATCAAGAATTGTAATTTGCTATTAGATCTTGCATTGTTTCTTCTTACTGTTGTGTTTTTGCTATGTGGTTGTATTGCAAGGGGTTAGGAAATCTCCTTTGGCGATTCTCTTGCCTTGTATTGTGTCAGGTGGTATTAGAGTGAAGGTTTTTCCTAAGTGCGTAGACAGATCACTAAAGTTGAGGTAGTTTGCACCAAGACTTTGGTTGGAGAAGTAGATGTGATTTGATTTTGATCTAGTGGTGGATTTTCTTTCTAGAGTCCTAGATCTCTTGGTTGCAAGGTGGCAAATTTTGGTTTTGACTTGCAATTTTAGAGGGCTTGTAGATTGATCGATGGATGCAAAGATGGAAGATTGATCTTGTTGAGGCATGTGTTAACTTGATAATAGTTTTTGACAATTGAGTGCCAATAGACTTATCTAATTTCTCTATTGGAGCCGAGTATACCATGAATGCTAAGCCACAACATGATCTAAGTTAGGAAAGACCTCAAGTGTCAAGTAGCTTTCAGATGTTGAGTGAAGATCAAGTTCCGAGTAAAGATCAAGTGACGAATGACTTCAAGTGTCGAGCAGAATAAAGTGCTGAGTGATGTTCAAGTGTCGAGTCATAGATGATGCTGAGAAAAGAGTAGGTGTTGAGTAATATCAAGTGCCGAGTTATTCAAACTATCGAGAAACACAAGGTGGCGAGTAAGCCAGTTTTGTTTAGGTGCTAAGTTATCTAGGAAACAACATGTGTTGACCATCAAGTAATACTTTAGGAGCCAAGTAACTCAGAATATTAGCATAAGAGTTTGTAATTACACAAACTATTATGCAAATAGTTTTTGAAGCCGACATAAGGTAAATCTCGAAGGATTAAATGATAAGATCAAATATTTTATCTTTCCTATGCAATCTACATGCAGCCAATAAGAAAAATGATGAAGGCATGCAACCAATGGAAGAAATGCAAACAATGAGTGGAAAATAGAAATTGAATATGGATCGTAGATCCATACCTAACCCTAAATCCTCAAATGTCTTTATAAGGAAGAAAAAATTTCATTGTAATATATATGAGGGGATATACAAGGGTGTATAAGGAAATCTACTTTTAGAACAAGGGTTATCAGATCAAATAGGATCAAGATCAGAGAAAGAAGAAAAAGTGCCTACATTCAGCAATCAAGGATTGTAATCTATCAGGTTCATTATCCTAATACTTTCTAGCAATTGTATTAGAATAAAAATCCTATGGTGATAGGTTAGCTTAACAGCTATTTCATAGATCCTTTAAATAGGTGATTAAATCCTTTAACAAGGTGACACTTCATGTAAAGTGTTTGTAAATCCTCTAACCAAGTCACTATTGACACAGTGTAAAGACTTTAACAGGACAGGCCTTTAACAAGGCAGACCATCAGAAGTGGTTGAACAATATTGCTGCAGTAATTTTTGTGGGTATCATCCCCACCCCAATTTTACCTTCTTATTCCTAGAGGGTTTCTGGGTTACCAAATTTCAGTGTTATGTGTTGTTGATGCATGTCTTAGTTTCATGTTTACTTGATGTATTTACATGCATGCAATTTACTTCCACCTAAAAGTTTTATTGGTTAAAATGTAATACTTCTGATTCACCCCCCATCTCATAAGTATTCTTTCCATATTTGAATATTCCAACAATTGGTATCAGAGCAACCAGGTTCTCACAAGGAAAATTTTGACAGCTTGGAGATAAAGATCTAAAGATGGAAGTCTTCAAACTTAGAAAGATCATTGAAAACCAGGTGATTGATGTGCATCTCGCTCTACAAAAGGTAGAAGAAGCAAGAGTGGAATTAAGAAAATCTTTAAAGAGAAGAAAGGAGATAGCCATAGCTTAAAATGATATACACTACAAGGAGGTTGATACCACACAAGTGTTTTCCAATGGAGACACTAAAGAATTTGATGCAGCAATAGCAGAACTGATGGAGAAAAAAAAAGTTCATGTAGAGGAGATAAGATCTCTCAAGATGGAACATGAATCACAAGCCATAATGATATGTGAAATTACTAAACAAAAGAAAAGAGCAGTTGAGGATAAAGTCATGATGGAAAATGACAAAAAAAATCTTGCAAACAAACTTGAAGAAAAATGTACTAAATTGACAAGGATCTCAAACATGCAGATGGATACACTTGACCAAATGATGAAACTTCATCATGAACTCAATGTGAAAGATATTGAGATCTCCACTTTGAAGATGTAGAATGAACAAATACAAATGAATTGAACAGAGAAAAAGAGGTAGCAGAGAGTCTCAACAAGTCAAGTGAAGCCATCAAGTATTTTGAACAATTGATGAAATTCCCAAGATCTGCCCATGATACATTAGGACATGGATACAATAGTACTAAAATTGGAGAATTATCAAAGAGTGCTGAACAAAGAAGTGACAAAGGTAAGGATTCAAAACCCACTTGTTATTAATGTAATAAGAAGGCGCATATAGCTAATGTCTACAGAAGTAGAAGATTCAATCAATCAAACACATCCAAAAGTAAGAACTTCTATCACAAGTGCAACATGCAAGGACATATGACACAAGATTGTAGATCCAATGTCACAAGGACTCAGAGATTTGATGCACATTATTATAATTGCAAAAAGTATGGACATAGGGCATCTGAATGCAGATCAAAACCTATGTGGAAATCAAATCAACTAGCAAAATCAAAAGGGAATGGAAGTCATTTTCATTGGGATTACAACACTAGGTATAGCTGTCATTATTGTCAAGAATATGGACATATGCTCCAGAACTACATAAGAACACATTTCAAAGGGAAGTACAAGAGATGGTTGAACCAAACCACATGTTTCAGTTGTCTAAAAGTTGGTCATACCAGCAAAAATTGTCCTACAAGGTCAAAGGTGCCCAAGACTAAAGAAAATAAGGGCAAAGAAAAGATTGATGTCAAAAATATAAGAGGGCAAATGAATAAAACTTGGAAAAAGAAAGATGAGTGCAACACATGAAGTGGAGAGATCACTTCACCCAATGGGTCAAGTGATCACACTTCATCAAACTAAGCATGAGGAGTATACGGGACTGATATACAAAGCTATATCACACATCAGTCCCAAGACAAAGAAGCTATGCAAAGTATAAATTTGCATGAGACAAGATATCAACACAAAATCTAAATGATATTGCCAAGCTATCTTTGGATGTTGAGTTAAACACCAACACATGCCAAGCTCCTAATAGTGACCGAGTTGATAACTGATGCCGAGTTAGGTCAAAAAAATTTTCAAAAGCCGAGTTGGAAGTTGAGCATTTAATGCAATGAAAATAGGGTATATTATCGTGATTTTAATCAGTTTTACTCATCGCAATTAAGAAGCAAAGAAGAGAAAAAGAGCAGAGCAACTTCACAGCAAAGAATCTAGCATTTCAAGTAGATTGCAACCTCTCCCAATGTGCTTTCATTGATCTTGAGGTATTCTTCATTTGTGTCGAGCTACGCCATTTTATATTTCATAAAAAGGAAACCCTAGTTTGCATAAATGGCATCAAGTTCTAAGAAAACCGAGGACAAAGACTCATTTGAAGTTCAGTTAGTGTCTAATGAGGTCAAGCAACCTGATTTTTGTCCCATACCTAAAGTACCATACAAAAATGACCCAGCCAGAGCTCTCTCCCAAATACCCCCAAAAGTTGTAATGGTTTGAGATGTTAGGAAATGCTATAATTGTAAGATAGGTGCCCTGGGAGATATGGAAATAAGGAAAGCCTATGAGAAATTCTACATAGATGGAGTCCTAAGAGATGAATTCAAAATTATTGAAAGAAAGGGTTTGACCCAAGCTTTGAGCTTTCCCACTGTATTCAAGACAAAATGGGTTAGACTTGTGCTAAGAAAAATTCATGGTCGTAGTCCGTGGTTAGAAGATATTATCATCAAATTAACCAAAGAAATCATACATAGAGTAACAGGGTACCCAACCCTAGATCGGTTCAAAACCTTAAGAAGTGAATCAAAGGAGGTTATTGAAAAGAATACTGGTGCTCAGTGGAATAAGAGAGGAATGGCATTTCACACCATACAAGATCCTCTAGTTGAATTTGTTGTTAGAGTCATAGCCCATAAGTTCTACCAATCCAGTAGACTCAACAGTGTACCATGTATTGTAGTAGATGTAGGCTACAAATTGGTGAAAAAGGATCATACTTATGATCTTGCAGAACTACAACTACAACAAATTAATGAAAACCTAGCTGCCATAAGAAGGACAAAGGGCACTCAATGCAAATTTGGAGTAATTCTAGTTTGTATATTCTTCTATGTTCAAAATGAGTTTCCCTCTTTTGGAAAAGTGACATGGAGGAATGATAGAACAATCATTGCCCAAATCAATGAATATATAGAACAAATGGGAGAAAATTTTGATACCCTGATGACAAGCTATTTCGAAGATTTCAAGAAATCCATGAAACAAAGGATGAGAATACCAGTTACTTTAGTAGAAGAACATGTTAATGATATATGTTTATTGCTTGATATTGACTTCACATACATCCAAGCATAAATTCCAAGAGTGAGATGGCTAAGGCCATTTGGGTATGAAATCAATGTTGATGAGGCATCTGCAGCAATAACTGCATTATTGGCAGAAGAAACAGATAAAAGTGCTCCACATTTTGGCACTTATGATGTAATAAGGTCAAAAATAAACATGGAATTAAAGACTGCTTCCACATTAAAGAAGAAAGAAAAATTGTTAAAGAAGATTAAGAAGAAATTTGGTGAAGAAATTGAGGCTGAAGCAGAAGAAGAAGAAGATGACAATGATGATGAAGATGAGCAAGAACAAGGTCCCATGGAATTAACTCAAGGACTGGGTGAAGAAAAGGAGGAAGGTGCAAAAGACAAAGAAGCCAAGGAAGCACCAACTAAAGCTAAGACAAATAAAAGAAAGGCAACAGAACAGTCTCCAGCTTAGCAAAAACTAAAGAAATCTGCCATGCCATCACCTCAAAAGCCTAGAACACGAGCTGCAACAAGGGCCTCCACCCAAAAGGCTAAAGAGGAAGTTACAAAGAAGAAACAAAGCAAGGAAACATAGGAAGAGCCAAGGAAAAGAAGAAGATATGTGGCTCAACCTGATACCGATGAAGAAGATCAATCTAAAATGGTAAGCCATTCTTCAGTTGATATTTTATGTAAAAAGATTGGAAATGGTGATTTAAGAAACTTAAATAAAGTTGATTTCAATAAGTTTACCAAAGAAGAACATAATAGGATAGAAGAAACAGTCTATGGAATGATGGCACAGTTCAAGTACACTCCACTTGAACTAGATGGACAATTGCCAAAAGAACTGTCTAAAATTGTAGAAGACAGATGGCATTTTTGTTTCAAAATGAAGAAGGAGATGAGGGAATCAACCCTTGCAAGTGTATTTCTGGATTTGACTAAGGAACGAGTAAAGAAAGTAGTCAATAGGCATAATAATAGGTTTACACCTAAACACAGGGCATTCTTCATACTCCAAAATAAGATGGAAGAAATTGTTCAAAGAACAATGAAATCATGGAAGAACTTGTACAAGAAGATTGAAGATTTTCTTGAAGAAGAATATAAGGAAGAAGCTACCACTCCACTAGAAGAAAGGAGAAAAAGGAAAGAAGAGAAGACAATAGTAGAGAAGGGAGAAGATGAAAAGAGAGTAGAAGAAGAAAATAGAGTAGAAGAAGAAAAGAAAGTAGAAGAAGAGAAGAAGATAGAAGAAGAGAAGAAGGAAGAAGAAAAGAAAGATGGAGAGGAGGAAGAGACACAAAGACAAGATATAACGGCAATAGCTTAGCAAGAGTAGCAACCATATTATACTGTGCAAGACACACAATTTCCACCCCCAGCCCTCCTCAAGTATCCATCACACCAGCAGAAACTGTAACTATTATTGATGTTCCTGATACTTCTAGTCAGAATATCAATCCATTAACTGCAGAAGATCTCAAAAGAATCCTTGACCAATCTACACAACAAACATTATTATGTGCAGATCTAGTATTGGTCAGTATGGATGAATTACAAAAACTACTAGAAAGCATAGTTAGAGATAAGGTGAATCCACAAGAACCACCTTCCATCATCTCTACAGCTAGTCAACTTCAAATGCCAATAATTATCTCAACAGGCATAGTTGATACTACAATCTAGAAGCCGAGTTTAGCTGTAGAAGAAGGAACAAAACAAACAGGACAAACAAAACAAATAGGACAGACCATTACATCTGATCCTATAGCACAAATACAAGGTGCACTTCCTAAGATTACCATAATTGATCAAGATAGAAGATAGTAGGAGGAGGAAACAGTGGAGACCCCTAAAGAGCAGGAGGCAATACAAACATTGATAAATTTGCCTACCTCGAGAACTCCTTCACATCAGCCATTGCAAATATCTGTACCAACATCTAGTACTACAAAAGTTGCAAGGGTACTTCACTATGGAGACCCCAAATTAGATGAGGAGATAGTCATACCAGGCTATGACTCAAAAACTATAACCATTGATCAAATAAATGAAGTGCAAGAAGCACTGAATAGGAGAAAAAGACAAGAGATACTCAAGAAGGAGTATAAACAAAAGAAAACACTACATGAGATTAAGGACATCTTTATGGATGTCTTCAGTCTGAAATCACTAGATGAGTCAAAGCATATCACGAAGCAATTGACAGATATTGTTGACCAAGTGACAAATGAAGACCAAGAGACAAATGCAAAACTTATGGAATGGTCTGAAAGAAAATTCTAGGGAAAAGTAAATAAGCAAATATCAAGTCAAATTGCACTTTCCTAGGTTGAATTGGCAAAGCTGATTGACAAAGTGAAAAAGGTACTTGAGAATATATTCTCATTGTACAAAAAGTTGTGTGACTTTTCATACTTCACATAGGAGACTAGCCAAAAGACAATGAGCTTGGAAAGAAATTTAAATATTTCTAGCATGCAGCTACCTAAAGATCCAACTCAAAGTGAGAAGCATTTTACCCAGATGCTTCACACTCAAAAGGAAATAGATGTATTAATAGTAGAAGAGGCCAATATCAAGGCAAAATTGATACAACTCCAGTCCTCCATTACCCCACATTTAGAAATACTCCATAAAGAGCAAGTCTATGATAAAACTATTCTCAAGAAAGAGCCTAATCTTTCTACATTAGATGGACTTATTTATTTTGCTACAGAGACTGCTATCCATCATAAGTCACTAGAAATTGCTTTAAACAATTGGGATGCAGCTCTCAGGATGATTATGGAGGTAAACAGAATATTTTTGGCTAAATATGGTCTTAACCCTTAAACATTCTTTGACATAAGTGTTAAAAAAGGGGGAGAAGAAAAAGAGATATAATAGGGGGAGATACAGATAATATGAAGATGAATTAATGGGGGAAAAAGGATAAAAGTAGGAGCATGATATACAGATAATGGCACAATCAACTCAGGGGGAGTTACAAAATTTTTGTGGTATATATTGTAAGTTAAATTTTGATCAAGTTTTCTTTAAACCCTATATATACCAAACAGATTAATAAGTGTACTCATAATGTCAGTTAAGTGTTTTTGTCACTCATGTCAAAGGGGGAGATTGTTAACTTCATAATGGTTTTTGATGGTTGAGCACGAATACACTTACCTACTTTCTCTATTGGAGCCGAGTACACCATGAATGCCAAGCCACAACATGAGCCAAGTTAGGAAAGACCTTAGGTGTCGAGTGTCATCATGTGTCGAGTAGCTTTCAGATGCCGAGTGAAGATCAGGTACCGAGTAAAGATCAAGTGCCGAATGACTTTAAGTGCCGAGTAGAATAAAGTGCCGAGTGATGTTCAAGTGCTGAGTCATAGATGATTTTGAGCAAAGAGTAGGTGCTGAGTAATATCAAGTGTCAAGTTATTTAAAGTAATGAGAAACACAAGGTGTCAAGTAAGCTAGTTTTGTTTAGGTGTCGAGTTATCTAGGAAACAACATGTGTTGAGCAGAAAGTAATGCTTCAAGAGTTGAGTAACTTAGAATATCAGCATAAGAGTTTGTAATTGCACAAACTATGATGCAAATAGTTTTTGTAGCTGACATAAGGTAAATCTCGAAGGATTAAATGATAAGATCAAATATTTTACCTTTCCTATGCAATCTACATGTAGCCAATAAGAAAAATGATAAAGGCATGCAACCAATGGAAGAAATGCAAACAATGAGCAGAAAATAGAGATTGAATATGGATAGTAGATCCATACCTAACCCTGAATCCTCAAATGTCTTTATAAGGAAGAAAAAATTTCATTGTAATATATATGAGTGGATATACAAGGGTGTATAAGGAAATCTTTAGAACAAGGGTTATCAAATCACAAAGGATCAAGATTAGAGAAAGCAAAACAAGTGCCTGCATTCAGCATTCAAGGATTGTAATCTATCAGGTTCATTATGCCTAATACTTTATAGCAATTGTATTAGAATAAAAATCCTATGGTGATAGGTTAGCTTAACAGCTATTTCATAGATCCTTTAAATAGGTGATTAAATCCTTTAACAAGGTGACACTTCATGTAAAGTGTTTGTAAACCCTCTAACCAAGTCACTATTGACACAGTGTAAAGCCTTTAACAGGGCAGACCATCAAAAGTGGTTGAACAATATTGCTACACTAATTTTTGTGGGTATCAATATTGCTACACTAATTTTTGTGGGTATCATCCCTACCCCAGTTTTACCTTCTTATTCCTGGAGGGTTTCTGGGTTACCAAATTTTAGTGTCATGTGTTGTTGATGCATGTCTTAGTTTCATGTTTACTTGATGTATTTACATGCATGCAATTTACTTCCACCTAAAATTTTTATTGGTTAAAATGTAATACTTCTGATTCACCCCCACTCTCATAAGTATTCTTTCCATATTTGAATATTCCAATAGCATGATCATAGAGAGTTTTTGGATTGTAGATTTGTGGTCCTAGACTTGTAATGCGATTCTTGATTGTTCATGTGAGGTGGAAAGTTGTGATCTGACTTGTAAACAATTCAAGGTTTTCACAAGGAGCCTAGGAAGGATTTGTTGTAGAGGGTTTATGAAGATCTTGGCAGATGGCTCTTAGAGGATTGGACCCTAGGATGATTGTGAATATCCATCATGTATTAGAAAGGATATTTTTTGAGATGTCTACTCGGGTTGAAGCTAGTTTGGCTAATTGAGTTAAGGATGGGCTGAGGAAATAATTTCATAATTATTTGTGGAGTTGGAGTCTACTGATCTAGAAGAGAGTTGTTTGGCTAGTTAAGAGACTTGTTCATGAAAGAAGATGGCATGATAAGGTCAAGGTGGAAGAGGTTGGTTTTGTTGACCAGTTTATGAAGTCTGATACAAAACTTGCAGAGCAGCTGGAGGTTATTGCTAAAGATATTCCTAAACTTTTTGATGTTGGGATAGAGATTGGTTTTCATGATTAGTTGGTTGGATCTGACATGGAAATTGTAGAGCACTTGGTCATGGATGATCCAATTGCTATTGTTGATGAGTTGTGTGTTGCAAAGCATCTTGTTGTGACAAATGAAATTGTTGGGGTTGTGAGTTTGGCATTTGTTGATGGAGATCTACATATTACTTCTAACATGGAGTTTTTTGTTGCTGGAGTGGATTCACCATTTGCTGATATGGATGAGGGTTTTTTGATGAGGCATTGTGTTTAGTTTGTTCTTAGGTGTGATCATGTTGATTAGGTTGGTGATATATATTTGATTGTGATGTTTTAGTGGATGGAGCATAGATGGTTTAGTTTTAGGTTTTTTCTACTAACTTTGATAATGTGGAAGCCTTTGGTAAAGATGAAATTGGTTGCAGATGTTTCTTTGGTCATCAAAGTGTGGGACATAGTTTTCTATTTGCATGGGGAGTCTGATGTAGGAGCATCAAGCTTGGATTTTGGTGAAGCTATGATTTTCATGGTTAGGAATCTGTTGAGACACATTGTGGAACCTTTCCTCATGATTTCATAGAGATTGGATGGATTGAGTTGAATTTTGAACTCTTTGAACCTTGCTATTGGAACTGCATTTTTTTGGTTTCTAGGTGCCTGTTACAGGGCATGTGACTAATTTTTCTTAATGAATCAATGGATGCAAACTTCAAGGTTTGAAGAGGGTCTAGATTAATTAATTTTTTTAAGTGAAAGAGTTCTAACAATTTATAAGTTGTGAGATATGGTAATTCTCCCAAAGCATCGATTTCTAGCAATTTCATACGACTCTCTATTGTGGGTGACTTTCAGAGTGGATGCACACCCA